>CM035150.1:20441662-20874162 GCA_020205605.1 Panax ginseng
CAATGGGCAAAAGCGTAGAAACGCATGCATGTGATGTTCCAACAGAATGATAAAGAATGGAACAATGTAAGAATTTCACCAAGTATAGGGTAGCAGCAGATCAAAAGTTATTCCAGCAGTAATAATAAGAATGGAATAATGTAAGTTCTCTTCATAGATAAGAAAGAAATAATACTCCCTACCTTGTAAAAATTGGATCTTTGGAATAGTGAGTAGCGAGATTTCTTCTTCTTTCTCTCTATAATTTCTCTCTATAATAATCGCTCTAAAGCTTTTGTGAATTGGTGAGAAATGAAGGAAGAATGAGCTTCTATTTATAGGAAAATATAGTTTCGATAATTGCACGTTTTGGGGCTCGAAAATTACAGTACAATACCTCCAACTTTTTTTTCATTTTTAATTTAGTCCTGCAAGTATTATCAATCTTGCACCAACTCCCCTAATAGTAAATAATGTGAATCAATAGTTCAATCATGTGAATCAATAGTATAATCATGTGAAAAAATACGAATTACAGTATTGTACCTCCATCTATACCTCAATTTTTAACTTAGTCATGCAAGTATTATCAATCTTGCACCAACTCCCCTAATAGTAAATAATGTGATTCAATAGTACACATATGTGAACAAATAGTTATATAAGCATGTGAATTAGTAGCAATTAATTGCTCATTTATCCGATAAATTACCCGATTTATCAATATAACCCCTAGACATCAATTATCATCGGAATAAATGTCGATTTTCACTAACACAAACAATTCCAACATAATGAAACTATTTTTATCAAAAATATAAATTTTGAAATTTTGAAGTTTGACTTTTCCCGAAAAAGTCAACTATTGACTTTTTGACCAAATAGTGAATCCCGAAAAATTTTGTGTTTATAGACTATTTTTACTAATTTCGTCGTTCCGAACTCAAATATCACGTCCGCGACTCCAAATTCAACTCCGAACAACATTCATCATTAATATTATAACTCACAATATTTATCAACCAGTCGTTCCGGGAAAGAGGGGCTTTCCAATAAGGATTTCTCCCTATTGGCGCGCAATTAGGTGACCAAACCTCTCTTTGACAGAACTTCTAGACATTGTAAATATTTCAGTTTATAATATGAATAACTTTACCATCTCAAGTATTGATTTAATAAAAAAAACATTTTATGCAGATGATACTGACCATAATTGAATCCATAATATGATAGATATGATGCAAGAACCATCAGAAGCAATAATTGAGTATAACCGAGTGACTTATCACGTAAGCATCAATAATCAATACAGGTGCTACTATGCAACCACGCCAGACATTCGCATTACTTTTAACAAGGGTGTTTCAAATCATTAACGGTAAAACTTCCGCCGTTATTTTTATAAAGTATTTTTGTCGTTTTCTCAATCCGGTAATAATTCCGTTGTGGGGGTCCACCAATGATTGTGCCGTTGTACGAATATTCCCTGTTAAAACGAATATTCCCCGACCAATTGAATATTATATAACAACTTGCGTACTTTGCAAAATTTATAAATATTATCCACAACTATAACATTATATCAAATTCACACCATAATATTCAAAAATATATTTCAAGAAAATTTAATCTTTATTCAAAAAGTTGGGGTCTTACACCAAACCTCCGAAATTTCCTTCATATATCAGTCATAAATCCAGCACCATGAAATCCATTAACAAATCAGAAGCTCAAATACAAGCTAGAATAAAAAAAAAATTCAAAAAAGATATAAACCCTAACTTGAAATTCTGACCATTAATCCGTTGTTAGATGCTAGATTTTTTGTGTTAAATATGTTGTATGTGGTATATAATAATGATCTGGGTTGCTAGATGTTAGATCCATAACATTTAGAAGCTCGGATTTGATGATTTTGAAAATGTAGAAATTTTTATTTTTATGTTGCTAGATGTTGTGTGTTTTTATTGTTTAAATGTTGGAAATGGTAGTCGGATATGAGATCTTAATAATTGAACTTGAATCAGTTCCATATGTGTTATGGATTAAAAGTTATAGGCAGTCAAAGTGGGTTGACCCAAGATTGACCATTGCTTCATTTCAGGTTGACCAATTGCCCGTAACATCGACAATAATTTTGCAGGCTCTTGATCTTACTGTTGTTAAGTGTTTTGATCATGTTGTTGTTTTGTGTTTGTAGACTGACATGAATACTACCTTCTAAAGCTTTTATACCACCTAGATCCGTAACAGATTTAAACTTAATGATGGTCAAACTTAGGTATCCGAAACTGCTCAATAACATTTCTGGAAAACCCAGAAATGTTCAAGAACAGTTCCGGGAAGGTACTTTGACCAGCTTGTATCTTGAAATTCTGTTGATGTTATATGTGTTTTGTGTATTAGATCTCTTCATTTACATATCATCTACATACTTAAAGAGTTAGATGACATAAATCAGACCTGTAGTGCATGATATAAAGCATCAAAGTAGGACCCTTGAGTTTCTGGGTAACCCAGAACCTCAAGAACACGTTTGATAATAACTTCTATAGCTTAGATCTGGCAATTTTGTTATGATTTAGTCATGTTATCGATTTGTCGTTATAGTATTACATGAGTACTAGATTCCTAAAATTTTAAATGACCAGAAAACATTAAGATCAAGTATTGGCGACTGGTCAAAGTTGCTCAATTGGTCACTGACATGAAGGTTCTGGGAATGATGAAGAACACGAAGAACATCTATAGCGACGGTTCTGTCGATATAGGCAGTCTTTAGCGACAGTTACTTTATAAAATAATTATTTTTATTCAATAATTAGTAATAAATAGTTTTTAATTATGAAAAATATAAAAATAAATTCTTAAAATTATTTTAAAATTTGAAAATTAGTTTTTAATTATTATGAATATATTTCATACATATTTAATATTTTGGAATATTAAAGGTATTTAATTTATTTAATTATAATATTAAATAAATTATTTAAAAATGATTTTAATACCCATTTAAAATTATATTATGTTATAAGAAAATATTTTAAGTTATTTTCTATAACTTTTAATATTTTATGTATAAAATTTCATTAATAAATTAATATTAATGATATTTAAGTTATTTAATAAATGTTTTAAATAAATGATGAAAAATAAAATTAATGATTTAAAAATTATATAAAATTATATAAAAGTTATGAAAATATTTTAAGTTATAAAATATAACTTTTGATATTTTTCATGAAAAATATAAATATTTCAATATTAATGATATTAGATTTATTTAATACTTATATTAAATAAATTAGTTTAAAAATAATTTTAATATTAGAAATATCATTTTAAATGAAAATAAAGATTTTAAAAATATTTTAAGTTATAAAATATAACTTTCAATATTTAAAGGAAAACCTCATTAATTATTTACTATTAATGATGTTAAAGTTATTTAATAATTATATTAAACAAATTAGTTTTAAAATGATTTTAATATTATAAAAATTATTTTAAATGATAATAAATTGTTTAAAGATATTTTAAGTTATAAAATATAACTTTTAATATTTAAAGGATAATTTCATTAATAATTTAATATTAATGATATTAATTTAATAATAAATGATATTAAGTTTATTTAATAATTATATTAAATAAATAGTTTTAAAATGGTTTTATTTATTTAAAAATCATTTAATAAGGATATTAATGAATTAAAAATATTTTAAGTTATAATTAATGACTTTTAATATTTTGATAGATAATGCATTAATATTTTAATATTAATGGTAATTATTTAAAAATGATTTTAATTGTTTTAAAAATCATTTAAGGGTAATATTAGTACTTTAAAAATATTTTGAGTTATTATAAATAACCTTAATATTTTGGCAATGGTTTCATTAATAGTTTAATATTAATAAAATGTTAATGATAATAGAATTGTTTAATATTTAAATCATTTAATAATGATTCTGGTGTTTGAAAATTCGTGATAAATTATAATAAATGTTTTAAAATTATATTAAGTCATTTAAAAATAATATGACGGATAATTACAGATATTGAGCTACAGGATAGAGTCTTAGACTCGATAATTACCCGATAAAACCGTTGGTACACCGACATGTTTCAAAAATTGATCTGGACTTAGATAATTTGATTAGTTATGTATTTATTTGTGATTCAATGGTTGTTAAACATATGTGATAATGTGATTAGGTTATGTGTTGACTGCGAAATGCAGTACTATGTGTAAGACCCCAACTTATTATAAATAAAATTAAATTTTCTCTATTCATTATTTTGAAATAGTAAGGGTTGATTTGATTAATGTGGTTAGTTATGGGTAAAATGCGCAAATATTCCAAATAAGCAAGTAGTTATAAAATATTCATTTTTATTGGAGAATATTCGTTTGGTCGGGGAATATTCTTACTTGTCAGAGGAATATTAAATGCGACTGCCTTGACTTTTGTGTGGGCCCTATAACGGAAAGCAATTGGATGAAGAAAACGACAAGTATAATTTTTATATAAATAACGACGTAGTTGTTACCGTTAATACTGTTGGAATACCCGGTGGTTAAAACACAGTAATACGCGTTGTTGCACAGTAGCACACGATATTGCACCAATTATTGATTCTTACGTAAGAAGATTACTTTACTCAATAATTGTTACAATAATTCTCGCTCAAAGATTTTATTTTATTGATTCAATAATTCTTTGCGTTGATATTTTATATTTCGTTGTTTCAATAATTGTCACTACACAATATTTTCTATTATCGGAGCAATAATTCATATTATCTGAATAATATTATTAGATAACATTATTGGCAATGTCTAGAAAGTTTTGTCTAAGGAGAGGTTTGGTCACCTAATTGCGCGCCAGTAAGGAGAAATCCTTATTGAAAAGCCCCATCTTTCCTGGGAACTGCCTGGTTGTCAGTATTGTGATTTTGTAATATTATTTATGGATATAGATGGAGAAAATTTATAAAGTGACAATTGTTGAAAATCGATATTTTATCTTTTCTGATAAAATAATATTTTATTATATTATTATTATATAATAATGATGATATTTTTTACAATGAATGTGGGATATATGAGTATATGAGGAGTAAGAGTATTTTTGTTGTAAACATTGTTTAAAATATGTTAAACATGTATGTGGGCCCATTTCTTGACTGAAATTTGATTATAGCATGTAAAATCGTCCGTCTGTGAATTTCGGTCAATTTTTGTTTAGAATTTGGAAAAACTTTATTCTACAAAGTTGTAGATAATGGAATTTCCTATGAAAAAGACATAAGGTTCGAATTTTTCTGACAAAAGGGCCATTTATTATGAATTATTAAAGTTCCGGATTAATTGATTAACATTTTTTTTGGAGTTTTAAGTGACTTTTGCATGAAAAACGTTTTTGTTACTTTAATTGAGTGGATGGATGATGTCTTGATTCAATTAGTGTGCGTAGGAAGTTTTAGAAAAATAATAATATTATTTATTAAATTTTCTGCTTTGGTGTTCTAAGCATTTTCCTATAAATAGGGTGCTTAGGTTAAAATTAAAAATCACACCAGAAACACAAGTTTTCTCTCTCTTTCTCTCTCTATATTATCGAGCATATTCTTGTGAGTATTTTGATACTTTGAGTGTTGCTATACGGTGTAAGTTTTCTTCAGCACTATATCCAGTATTCCAGTCAGAAGTACTGTCTTTCTAAGGTAAGGGATATTATTTTTTTAAAAATGATATTATTTCTTTCAATATCATTATGCCAAAATATTGAGAGTATTTTTCTTGTGAAATTCTTGTCTTTTAGTGTCGGGGTTACTATTCACCTATACGATACTATTCACGAATATGACACTATTCACTTTAAAATTAAATTTTTCGTTTTTCGTCCAAAATATCTATTATGGATACTAGCTTTGATTGTATCCATGTTTTGATCATTCTTGAATTTTACTCCACTATGATTATTTATGAGGTATTTTTGGACATGGATAAACCGAAATACGAATACTTAATATTTGTTATTTTGTTTCACTGGATTCGTTTCCTTTAAAATATTTTTTATCATCCTCAGTCCTAAATGATGATATTACTGAATATCTTTGGCCTGTAGTGCAAAGATGAATGATTTCTGATGAATATCTTTGGCTCGTAGTACAAAGATGAACAGGTGTTTAGATGAACATGACCAACTGATGAATATCTTTGGCCTGTAGTACAAAGATTAATATTTGATTCCAGATATATATTGATTGATGTTACAGGGACAAAATATCGACGATGAACTTTTAAATTCATATATAGAAGATAGTAGATTTCATTCTCTACTTAACTCTTCTAATGAGTTATTATTTCCGCTGCAAATATTGATTTAAAACTGGGTGTCTATTGTATTCTATTAGATTTTTCCCTGTTGAGGACTAACGATAATTTGTTCTATGTTATCTTAGTCATAATATTCTTTACTGGGCTAGTTGAGCTCACCATTTTCCTTTTTGTTCCATTTTTCTTATCAGGAGGCGAGAATGTAGCGAGTACTAGTCGGGGTATGGAATGAAGGTTCTAGAAAGTCGTTTTAGTAGTCCTCACCATTTTTATAAAATAATGTATCAATAATTGTTATGAGGACTTATTTGAGTGTGGATATTATCTAGATGACAATATTTGTATTTAAACTCACAGTTTTTATGTTGTATTAATAAAGTTATAGTTTTTTCTGTACCACGTATTTTGACGACTCAGAATGGGTGTTGTATACCTATTTTGTGGGCGTCACAGTTGGTATCAGAGCTTAGGGATATGATCTCTGGCAGAGATCGGGGAATAGAACTAGGAGGGGAGAGACGAGTAAATCCTTCACTAGTGTGTCCTACCTAAGTTTATTTGTTGGTCGGTTATAATATAGGGATAATATGTGATATGTTAATTTGTTAAATTAACCCTTGTTTTATGGAAGTTTTTGAGAATGTCAACTGAGAATGTTAACAGTGGAGTAAATGAGACCGTGGAGACGCCTGTACTCACCAAAGAGGAGAACGTGCAACAGGCTGGCAATGTTCCTCCTGTGAACAACACCACTGAGCAGATGATGAACGATGAGATGTTTAGAAGCTTTTTGCAGTTCATGCAAAATCAGACGAGGGAGACTCGTGTTCAAAATACAGGAGGAAATGATAGCAATTCACGGTTTGTTACAGCCAAGCAGTTCAAGGAGTTGGGACCACCAGAATTCAGGGGAAAGCCGGATCTGATTAAGGCGGAGTCGTGGGTCAAACAAATTACCAAGATATTCGATGTCTTGGGATGCACAGAGAATGAAGGTTCCATTCGCCACCTTTATGTTCCAGTAATGAGGCGACATCTTGGTGGGAATCGTGAAGCGTCATCCATCGGTACCGCACTTAACATGTCTTGAGAAACATTTCAGAATCTGTTCAATGACAAGTACTTTCCGAAAGTATTCGTCTATATGAAGGAGGTAGAATTTATTAGACCTGAGTAGAATAACATGGCGTGTCCCAAAGACGAGGCAAAGTTTGCAGAGTTGTCTGTGTTTGCACCTCATTTGGTGGAGAATGAGGAACGATGACGCGGATGTTTCTAGGAGGTTTGAAACCCAAGATACGTCAATATCTCATTTCACATAAATTTTCTCTCTATTCAGGATGTTGTCAATGTGGCTCAATTATTAGAGCGAAGATAACGAAATACGTTCAACCGAGGGACCATAACCAGAGGATCATACCTGTGATGGAGATCATCGTAACAACGATAACCAAAGCAGAGAAAGAAAATACGGACAAGAGCGGCAAACCACCACTCGTGGTAATAATGCGGCCATGAGAATAGAAGAAGCGAGTCGGGAGGAGATTTTAAAAAGAGGAGATTCAACAATGACAATATGAAGACGTCAGCACCAGCAGCAACTAGTTCCAAGGGAAGAGAATGACCACCGGTCATATGCTATAAGTGCGGAAAAGAAGGACATATCAGTCCAAACTGCCCACAACAGTTTAAGGTATGTTATAACTGTGGAAAGGAAGGAAATATCTCTCGAGATTGCACTGTAGCGAAACCAAGTCCAGCGGGGATGGTGACTCAAAAGGCTGTCCCAGAAAAGTCAAAGTCAACGGTTCCTGGAAGAGCGTTTGTCGTGACTGGTCAACATGCGAGGAACCCAAACGAGGTGATCACGGGTAAGCTAATCATAAATTCATGCGAAGTTTATACATTACTAGATACCGATGTTACCCATTCATTTATCTCTCCTGCTTGTGCTCAACATTTAAACTTGACTCCGGAGAAATTAGACTTTGACCTATCTGTGGAAACTCCATTAGGAGAAACTTTCATCACATCCACTATTTATAAATCTTGTTTGATCCAAGTTGGCACCATCACATTACCTGTTGACCTTATCTCTTTAAAGATACTTGCTTTTGATGTGATTTTAGGGATTGATTGGTTAACTACTCATCATGCCAAAATTGATTGTTTTCGTAAGGTTGTTAATTTTCATATTCCTAATCAACCTGTTGTTCGAATTCAAGCAACTAAACCATTAAAACGAATGTCAAGCTTTCTTAGCCCATGTTATGGATTTGAATAAAGACACGTCAGATTTGAATAATATTCTTGTTGTTATTGACTTTCCTGACGTATTTCTTGAAGAACTTCCCGGTCTACCCCTAGAACATGAAGTTGAATTCTTTATTGATCTTGAACCTAGTACAAAGCCCATTTCTAAAACCCCATATCGAATGGCTCCTATTGAACTTCAGGAGTTAAAGGTCCAACTACAGGAGTTGTTGGACATCGGTTTCATTCGACCTAGTACATCTCCTTGGGGTGCTCCTATTTTATTTGTAAAGAAGAAAGACGGGAGTATGCGACTTTGTATCGATTACCGAGAATTAAACCATATCACTATCAAGAATAGGTATCCGCTACCTCGCATTGATGACCTATTTGACCAGTTGCAAGGTGCATAATTCTTTTTAAAAATCGATCTTCGTTCTAGATATCATCAGCTGAAGGTTAAAACTGAGGATATTCAAGGCGCCTTCGTAACTCCCTGCAGACGGCATTATGAATTCCTAGTCATGGCTTTTGGATTGACTAATGCTCCTGCGGCTTTCATGGATATGATGAACCGAGTATTCAAGGATTGTTTGGATCAGTTCGTTGTTGTCTTTATTGATGACATCCTCATATATTCCAAAAGCCGTGAAGATCATGAGCACCATTTGAAGCTGGTATTGCAAAGGCTTCATGATAACAAGCTATATGTCAAGCTGAAGAAATGCGAGTTCTGGCTTGAGGAAGTAGCATTCCTTGGGCACGTGGTGTCAAAACATGGAGTATCTGTTGACCCGGCGAAGATTGAAGCAATACAAAGTTGGGAGAAACCGAAATTGGTGACCGAAATACGTAGCTTTTTGGGCTTAGCTGGTTATTATCGGAGATTTGTGGAAGGATTTTCTCGAATTGCTACTCCGTTAACTCAGCTGACTCGTAAAGATACAAAATTCATATGCAGCGAGGAATGCGAGAAGAGTTTCCAAGATCTCAAGAGGAGGAGACTCATTTCGGCACCTATTTTGACAATACCTGTGACACCCCCAAATCTCGGTACTTCATTACCTCAAGATTTGGGGTTCACGTAATCAAAACATTCCTTTATAACTACCCAATCATAAATAAAATTGAATAATAAACCTGCCCATATAGGAATTACATAAAATAGCATCTCCCAGGTTATCTAACCTTTACAAACAATCATTCATACGAAAAATTTAATTAAACTTCATTACAATCTTTAAACCAAAATTTGATAATAAAACTATCAAAACCATTACAAGTCTTCAGTACTTGTTCATCTTTCCCTTTCCTTTACTGGTGCTAGGTACGTCACCCTATCCATCTTTAGTTGTAAGGATTTTATAGCCAAGAGTGAGCAAACAAGGCTCACTTGAAATATCAATGAATAAAACTTTCACATTCTTTGCCCATTCAGGGGCTCAATAGAACTGAACAATAAGTTCTATTAACTTCTCATCACGTTCCTTGCCTATTCAGAGGCTTAAAAGAAGCTGAAACATTCCTTGCCCATTCAGGGCTCAATAGAATTGAACAATAAATTCTATTAACATCTTAAACATTCAACTGAGGGTCTAATGACCATGAACCTTGTCCACGGTTATAAGTAATCTTTCAACTTTAACTTTTATAGTCATACGACTATAATGACTTCGGGGTACTTAGGGGGATCAAACCTTCGTACATGTATTGTATACAAACATTTCAAATACAAAGTACAAAACTAAGCGTAACCCCTATGAATAGGGTTGTTCATCTCAAAGATTTTGAGTACAAGTCCCCCCAAAGATAGTTTGGTTTGGATACACTTCAAGGTAATTTGAGTTCAACGGACATCAACTAAGGATTAGTTGAATAAAAGATAATAACACTATGTTATTGAATAATCATAACTGAATAAACATTTTATTCTAAGTTCATGCTTTAGGTATAATCTAATAGCATACCTATTGAATAACACATCATACCTTGCTTTGAACAACATTAAGCTAAGGTTACATCTTAGAATTTAATATCAAGCATTCACAATAAATAATACCTTGAACAATAAACTGATTCAACAGAATAACGATACTTGCATGCTAATATAACAAGTTTAGAGATAGGAAAAACTTGCATAATCATAATAACTATCTCAACGAAAGTGTGGAGATCGGAAACTTGTATCATCCTGAATAACTAGATACAATGAAGTTGCTTAATGGAAATACTTTATAGCATATGAAATTTTCATAACGAAGCTTTAGAATTAGAAAACTTGCTTAAACACAACAAACTAACTCAACGAGAGTATGGAGTTAGAGAACTTGCTTAATGTAAAAAGATAGGTTTAGAAACTTGCCTTGCGCGTAGATTAAACCGTTATAATCCAAATCACAATTATCCTATATATATATGTTAACATGATATAATCAGTCAATAACAACATACTATATCTCGACATCACGTATGCTTTGATTATAAATTGTATAATCAAATTCTATCCATTAAAACTAATAACAATATTTGTTAATTAGTAATTCCATGTTCACTCATAGTATTAATATACTATCATACCAAAATACATAATAAACATTTATCATATATCTTTCCTTGAAAAATATCAGACTTTTGTGCAAGACAAAAGTCATTTCAAACTTTTCATTAATAGGCATGCACGCCATAGTTTTTGAATATGGGTCGATCCTTTGCTATAATGACATTACACTCGGTGGCGAGAACTATATAGGGACTCGGTCACAAGCAAAGTTAAAGGCTCATTGTTGACTGTATTGCAATGCACAAGTCTGGTCAAGGCCGATTTTGGCGCTAAGGCGCGAAACTTGATCCTGGAGCGTGAATTTTGACGTTGGGGCACCGAAACTCACAGAAACTAGAGCGAAGAACAGAGCCAAAGCTACTGTCTTAAATCTTAACAATGATTCACCCAAAACAACATGTATAACTAATATAAATTACACATAATTGCTAATAATCATCCTATACCAATTACCAACCACTAATTAACAATATCATAGACTAATTCTTTGAAAACACTATGTTTTAAAAATTAAACTCCATTGATGAAATATCAATTTACACTGTTATCAACCAATTTTGATTCCTTTGACATGCAAGTATACCAATATATATCCCAATTAACATGTATAGTCCAATTTCTCAGTTAGCATACAATATATATATATATATATATATATATATATATATATATAACCTTTGATAAATTCTACACTCAAGTTCGTACTCACATGTTTCCACTGTAAAAAAAACAATTTCTTGAAAACGTAATTTAGCATACCATCATATTTATATATTAAGCATATAATTATATACAAATATATATATGCTAGTGATAACAATTACAACTATACGTACACATGCTTCTCTAACCAATTTATACCAACATAGTTTTACAGAGAGTTTTGTAAAAATCTTTTACACAGTAAAGTTGAAGAACAGAGACAAAAGGCATCATAAAACCATAAATATATATATATATATATATATATACATACATATATTAAGGTTAGAGAAACCCACCTTTTTGTTTGCTTACGAATCTTTGTTAACAGACTTGCTTTGAAAATCAGGTTTTTCTCTCAAACTCTTTGAACTTTTCCTTTCTCTTTTCTTACTTCTCAATAATAGACTAGGTACTAACAATGAGCGTAAAACTGATAATCATATACGTAAAATAACTGTTATGACAATAATAAGCCTATTTACTCTTATCAGTTACCAAACATATAACATACAATCTTATAAATATAAATATATTTTATTTATATATTTGTTTTATTCTATTAATAATATAATTTAAAATTAACAAGAATTTCAAAAGCCATAAGGCCTTGTTTGACAAAGCATTTATAAAATAAAGGATTACTATACTTACACCTTGTTTGGCAAAACTAAATTAAAATTACTTTAATTTATTTTAATAACTCTTTATCACATAGTAATTTGTCTCTTTTTTTAATAACAGTTTATTTAATAAATCACTTAATCACATAACTCAATTCACATAACACATTAATTATTTAACAAATAAATAATTAACTAATCACATTAATTATTTAACAAATAAATAATTAACTAAATCAACTCCATCAAATTGAATAATTATTTATTCAATAATAAACACATCCAATAAATATTTATATAAATCAATAAATATTTATAACTTACATTTAAAAAAACGGAATGTTACATCATTTCCCTCTTATAAGGATTACGCCCTCGTAATCACAACTCAAATAACACATTCGTTACATTCTTCCCTTACTTACAAAGATTTCATCCCCGTAATCGAAGACACTGAATTAAACAAATAACTCAGGGTACTCTTTCATCATTTTCTCTTCGAGTTCCCATGTTGCTTCATCAGCATTGTGGTTTCTCCATATCACCTTCAAAGAAGGTATCACTTTATTCCTGAGCACTTGTTCTTTCCTGTCGACTATCTGGATAGGAACCTCTTCATAAGACAAATCTTTCTCGAACTACAATGGTTCGTACTCGATCACGTGATTGTAATTGTGTTTATATGGTATTAACATCGAAATATGAAAAACATTGTGAATATTTTCCAATTCTGGAGGTAGAGCTACCTCATAAGCTACCTCTCCAACTTTTCGAAGCACTTCAAAGGGTCCAATAAACCTCGGGCTTAGTTTTCCCTTCTTATCGAAACGAATTTTCCCCTTCTAAGGAGAAACTTTTAGGAATACATAGCTTCCTATGTCAAATGCACGATCTTGCCTGTGTTGATCAGCATACTTCTTCTGTCGGTCTTGAGTTGCTACCAATCTTGTCCTGATGAGTTTGATAACCTCAGCAGTTTGTTGCACTAGTTCTGGTCCTAGTAGTTGACGTTCACCAACTTCATCCCAAAGACGCGAGGGGGTTCTCGCACTTTTCTGTAGTGATAACGCTTCGTAAGGCGGCATGCCGATGCTCACCTGATAACTATTATTGTAGGCGAATTCCACCAACGGTAATTATTCTTCCCAACTTCCTTTGAAATCCATGACGCATGCTCTCAGCATATCTTCCAATGTCTAGATCGTTCGTTCGCTTTGACCATCTGTTTGTGGATGATAAGTTGTACTCATTTGCAACTGAGTCCCATGCACTCTTGTAGTCTCTTCCAGAAGTTTGACATAAATCACGGGTCTCTATCGGATACAATTGACACTGGCACTCCATGTCTCGAAACAATCTCCTTAATGTACAATCTTGCTAACTGATCAAGATTGAACCTAATCTTTATTGGTAAAAAGTACACTGATTTTGTCAGTCTGTCCACTATCACCCAAATCGCATCGCATCCTCTCTGAGTAGTTGGAAGACCCACCACAAAATCCATCGTGATGTGTTCCCACTTCCATTCCAGTATTTCCAATGGTTGAAGTAATCCGCTGGGTCTTTGATGTTCGGCTTTTACTCTTTGACATGTCAAACATTTCGCCATGCATTCTACAACGTCTCTTTTCATATTCGGCCACCAAAAATGTCGGCGTAAATCTTGATACATCTTCGTGCTTCCTGGATGAATCGAATATCTTGAGCTATGAGCTTCGGTCAAGATTTAAATCTTTCGCCTCGGTGTTCTTTGGAACCCAAATTCTTCCCTCGCATCAGTAGTAATCCTTTCAGATCGACCTTGTATTTCGTATCGCTACCATCACCTATATTCTCTTTTATCTTTCCACATTCTTCATCTTGTAACTGAGCGTTCTTCACTTTGTCCAGTAAAGTTGGACCTGCTTCCAACTGAAATAGTCATTCATTGGATTCTTGTGGAAACTTGATTTCCAGCTCTAGCTTTGTCATTGCTGAAATGAGCTCCTCTTGAGTTGTTATCAGCATCAACTTCATTCGACCTTTCCTGCTTAAAGCATCTGCAACCACATTCGCTTTGCCTGGATGATAAAAGATCTCACAATCGTAATCATTTATCAATTCCATCCATTTTCTCTGACGCATGTTCAGGTCCTTCTGAGTGAAAATATACTTCAGACTTTTGTGGTCTGTGTAGATCTCATATTTCTCTCCATACAGATAGTGTCTCCATATCTTGAGAGCAAATACCACTGCAGCCAATTCTAAATCATGAGTCGGATAACCTTTCTCATAATCCTTCAGTTGTCTTGATGCATAGGCAATAACTTTGCCGTTTTGCATAAGAACACAACCCAATCCTTTGTGTGAGGCATCACTATACACCAAAAAATTTCCTATATTATCCGGTAAGGTTAACACAGGTGCCACACTTAGCTTCTTCTTCAAATCTTGGAAGCTCTCTTCACATTTCTCCGTCCAAATGAATTTCACAGCTTTCCGTGTCAAATTTGTTAACGGAGTGGCTATCTTGGAAAAATCTTGTATAAATCTTCTATAATAACCGGCCAGTCCCAAGAAACTCCTCACCTCCGAAGGTGTCCTTGGTTGTTCCTAATTGATTACAGCTTTCACTTTCGATGGATCTACTGAAATCCCATCTTTGTCAATCACATGACCCAAAATTTGTACACGATCGAGCCAAAATTCACACTTAGAGAATTTCGCATACAACTTTTCCTTTCTTAGTGTCTCCAATGTCAGACGTAAATGTTCCACGTGTTCTTCTTGAGTTTTGTAATACACCAGAATGTCGTCGATAAACACCACTACGAACTTGTCTAAGAATGGTTTAAATACCCTGTTCATCAAATCCATGAACGCGAGGCATTTGTTAAACCAAAAGACATCACCAGAAACTCGTAATGTCCGTACCGAGTTCTGAATGCCGTTCTAGGTATATCCTCCTTTCTTACCTTCAATTGGTGATACCCACTTCTCAAATCTATTTTTGAGAAGTATTTAGCACCCTTCAACTGATCAAATAAGTCATCTATTCTAGGTAACGGATACCTATTCTTAATAGTGACCTTGTTTAACTCCCTATAATCAATGAAAAGACGCATTGATCCGTCCTTCTTCTTCACAAATAATACCGACGCTCCCCATGATGATACACTTGGTTGAATATACTTCTTGTCCAGCAGTTCTTGCAGTTGCACCATCAATTCCTTCATTTCTACCGGAGCCATTCTGTACGGAGCCTTCAATATCGGTGCAGTTCCTGGCGCTAAGTCAATTATGAACTCAATCTCTCTATCAGGCGGAAGTCCTGGCAAATCTTCTTGAAATATATCTACGAATTCTCTAACCACTTGTATCTCCTCCAGTTTCAAACCCTTCTTCTGAGTATCGACTATGTAAGCCAAATAACCCACACAACCTTTACTTAACAACTTCTTGGCCTGCATAATCGTCAGACATTTCATTTGTCTAGGTGACTTGCTACCATGGAAAACTACCTTTGACGGAGTCATAAGGTTTACACACTTTTTATGATAATCAATTACTGCTCCATATTTGAACAGTCAATCCATTCCCAAAATTACATCAAATTCTCCGAGTCTAATCGGAATTAAATCTACCATCATTATATTCCCTTTTATGTTCATCCTACAACTCTTGTATACGAACCTAACAGAATCACTTCCCTATCGCAAATTTCTATGTTCGGAGGGAAATTCGGTTCTTCTCTAGGCAATTCTAACCTCTTAGCAAATTCATCAGATATAAACGAGCAAGTAGCACCCGAATTAAATAATACATAAGCATTAATATCGTTGATTGGGATAATACCTGACACCACATCTTTTGATTGCTGACAAAGATCTTGCATATCATGTTGAAAGTTTCGGTTGTGGGTTTGTTTTATTTGAGGTCCAAAGAATGGCCCAAGTACCTCCACTTCCGCCGCCTCCTTACTTCTTACTGTTTCTCCGACCTTCTTCTGAGGGCATTCACGAACAAAATGATCCTTGGATCCACATGTGAAACAGACATTCTTCTTGGGTTGGGTGCAATTTGAGGCGATGTGACCCTCCTGGCCACAGTTGAAACATGCACGTTTCCCCATCAAGCACACACCTTTATGAAACCTCCCGCATATAGCACATGCTTCAAACTTCCTAAACTGCTGATTACCCTGATGGTTTCCAGTACTCCCGTTTCCGTTCCATTTCATCTTCAAGTTGTTGTTGTTGTTGCCACTTCCATTGCCTCCGTTACCATTCTTCACTTCCACCTCATTCTGCTTCTTCTTCTTCTGCTCTTGATTGAATTTTTCTTCGCCTCGCCTCCACCTTTCAAAGCAAGTCATACCTTTCTCCATCAACTGCGCAGAACGTCTTCAATCGAACAGGAAACCCTCATCAGATGACCTGTGGCTTGGGTCCTGTTCGAACCTCTTTGCGTTTTACGTCAGATGTCTTGACTTGATATGGCACAAACCTCGCCAATTCATTTAATTTCACGGCATACTCAGACACCGTCATCGCTCCCTACTTCAGTTCCAAAAACAGAACCTCTAACTGACTCTTCAAACTCTCTAGGAAGTAGGTCTCGAAGAATAACTCCTTAAACCTATCCCAAGTCATCACTCCTGGTCCTTCCCGGGTTTTATTGGCTTGCCACCAATAACTAGCTTCAGCTTTCAACATAAATGTTGCAAAAGCAGTCTTCTGTTCATCCACTACCCTAGCGACTTCAAATATCTTCTCAATCTCCATAATCCAGGTCTGTGCCACGACCGGATTCGTTGACCCATGGAATTCAGGTGGTCCGATAGCCTTAAACTCCTTAAACATTGTGCCTAGGTTTTGAGGTTGATTCTGCAACGCTCCTATTAGTAATGTCACTAGTTGTTAGACGGAATTATCCTCAACATCGTTATTGTTAGTTCTCGCATTGGTTCTCTGACGGGGTGGTTCACGTCTGGGAGGCATTTTCTGTTAAAAAAAACATCTATTAGACTATTACCCAACTTCTTTAAGTATTAACTTGCCTCCATAAAAGAAATAACCACATAACACTTTTGAATAAAATAATAACTTTTATTTATTCATCATAACTTTGAAAAACATAACAATAATAGCATCACTGCTATTTACATTCCTTTCCTGAACTACAAAAGTTACAGGACAACATCATCATTCTCATATCCCATGGTTACTTAACACTAGGGATTTACACATTATTTAACACTTATTACTTGCAAAATAGACACATTTCCTACGATGATCTATTAAGATACTCAGTAGCCTTTTGACGCTCTTCTTCCATAACACGGAACATGGTTCGGCGATCTAACACGTATGATGGCAGAGTCTCGAACTGAATTGGATAACCCATGACCCGATCTTGAGCTCGATTGATCACGGTATTGAATACTTTATCCATCTCTTCCATCTTCATCCTCTTTTCTTGTGCGTCCCTTACTGCTCTTCCAGTTCGTTGATAAGCTTCCTCGTATGCGTCTTCAACTCTCGCCCTTTTTGTAGCTTCTTCATTCAACTTGTTCTTTAGTTCTACGACCATCTCGATCAGTTGTTCCTTCTCTCCTTCAGTCTGCATCAGCTTCTCTTCAACATTAGTTAGACGTTCATCTCGATCCTGGATGTCGTCATCCTTCTGTGTCATTGCAGTCTGTTGTTCAACTACTATCTCCTGCAACTCCTCAACTGTGTCCTGAAGTTCCACGTTACGATTGTAGACTTCATCATACATACGAACAGCCATCGAGGTTAGTGGAGTCTCTTCCTCCTCGTCCTCGTTATCCTCATCCTCATATGGCAACTCCACGGGATCCTCCTCATCCGTCTCCACATCATCATCCTCATCTTCAACCACTGTGACCAACGGGGCTGACTCTCGTGGCAGTAGTTGTTCCCAAACAACCTGAATGTCGCGAGGCTCCTCCTCTATAGGCATTTGAGGTCCCTCCTCCCTAGCCTGACTGGATTCTCCGACATTAGTCATCCTGACAACAAAATTTTAAAGTTTTAGTTATTAATCATTCTACTCGACACTCGTGAGCACATAAGTTATAAACACATAAGCATATAAGTGTTTTATTACTTCTTCCTTAAAACTCGATAAGAGTTATCTCCACTATCTTTTCAAAGGTTACTTCCTAAGGATTTTCCCCCCCATCTAAGGTTCATAACCTAAAGCTTTGATACCAACTTGTGACACCCCCAAATCTCGGTACTTCATTACCTCAAGATTTGGTGTTCACGTAATCAAAATATTCCTTTATAACTACCCAATCATAAATAAAATTGAATAATAAACCCGCCTACACAGAATTACATAAAAACAAGATCTCCTGTGTTATCTAACCTTTACAAACAATCATTCATGCGGAAAATTTAAATAAACTTCATTACAATCTTTAAACCAAAGTTTGATAATAAAACTATCAAAACTATTACAAGTCTTGAAGACTTGTTCATCTTTCCCTTTCCTTTCTCGGGTGCTAGGTATGTCACCCTTTCCATCTTTAGTCAGTAAGGATTTTTACAGCAAGAGTGAGCAAACAAGGCTCACTTGAAATATCAATGAATAAAACTTTCACATTCTTTTGCCCATTCAGGGCTCAATAGAATCGAACAATAAGTTCTATTAACTTTTCATAACGTTCTCTTGCCTATTCAGAGAGGCTTAAAAGAATCTGAAACATTCCTTGCCCATTCAGGGGGCTCAATAGAATTGAACAATAAATTCAATTAACATCTTAAACATTCAACTGAGGGTCTAATGACCACGAACCTTGTCCACAATTATAAGTAATCTTTCAACTTTAACTTTTATAGTCATACGACTATAATGACTTCAGGGTACTTAGGGGGATCAACCCTTCGTACATGTATTGTATACAAATATTTTAGCGCAAAGTACAAAACAAGCGTAACCCCTATGAATAGGGTTGTTCATCTCAATATTTTGAGTACAAGTCTGCCCCAAAGATAGTTTAGTTTGGATACACTTCAAGGTAATTTGGAGTTCAACGGACATCAACTAAGGATTAGTTAAATAAAAGATAATAACACTATGTTATTGAATAATCATAACTGAATAAACATTTTGTTCTAAGTTCATGCTTTAGGGATAATCTAATAGCATAACTATTGAATAACACATCATACCTTGCTTTGAACAACATTAAGCTAAGGTTACATCTTAGAATTTAATATCAAGCATGCAGAACAAATAATAACTTGAACAATAAACTGATTCAACAGAATAACAATACTTGTATGCTAATATAACAAGTATAGAGTTAGGAAAAACTTGCATAATCACAATAACTATCTCAACGAAAGTGTGGAGATGGGAAACTTGTATCATCCTGAATAACTAGATACAGCGAAGTTGCTTAATGGAAATACTTTATAGCATATGAAATTTTCATAACGAAGATTTAGAATTAGAAAACTTGCTTAAACATAACAAACTAACTCAACGAGAGTATGGAGTTAGAGAACTTGCTTAATGTAAAAAGATATGTTTAGAAACTTGCCTTGCGCGTAGATTAAACCGTTATAATCCAAATCACAATTATCCTATATACATATGTTAACATGACATAATCAGTCAATAACAACATACTATATCTCTACATCACGTATGCTTTGATTATAAATTGTATAATCAAATTCTATCCATTAAAACTAGTAACAATATTTGTTAATTAGTAATTCCATGTTCACTCATAGTATTAACATACTATCATACCAAAATACATAATAAACATTTATCATATATCTTTCATTTAAAAATAACAGACTTTTGTGCAAGACAAAAGTCATTTCTAACTTTTCATTAAGTGGGCCTTGGCTACGCTTTTAACTGTGGGTAGACTACTGGTATTGACACGGCACTCCGTGGCGCTGTGAGATCTATATAGGGACTCGTGGTCATGGCCCTAAGTCCGGCTAACTTCAGTATTACAACTTGTTAAGACCCGGTTACTGATTTTGGCTCTAAAAGTAAACTTGACGTTGGAGCGTGAATTTTGACACTGGGGCGCCGAAACTCACAGAAACAAAAGCGAAGAACAGAGCCAAAGCTACTGTCTTAAATCTTAACAATGATTCACCCAAAACAACATGTATAACTAATATAAATTACACATAATTGCTAATAATCATCCATATACCAATTACTAACCACTAATTAACAATATCATAGACTAATTCTTTGAAAACACTGTGTTTTAAAAATTAAACTCCATTGATGAAATATCAATTTACAAAGTGAACGTAATTACATACACCGTTATCAACCAATTTTGATTCCTTTGACATACAAGTATACCAATATATATCCCAATTAACATGTATAGTCCAATTTCTCGGTTAGCATACAATATATATATATATATATATATATATATATATATATATATATATATATATATAACCTTTGATAAATTCTACACTCAAGTTCGTACTCACATGTTTCCACTTAAAAAAAACAATTTCTTGAAAACGTAATTTAGCATACCATCATATTTATATATTAAGCATACAATTATATACAAATATATATATGCTAGTGATAACAATTACAACTATACGTACACATGCTTCTCTAACCAATTTATACCAACATAGTTTTACAGAGAGTTTTGTAAAAATCTTTTACACAGTAAAGTTGAAGAACAGAGACAAAAGGCATCATAAAACCATATATATATATATACATATATTAAGGTTAGAGAAACCCACCTTTTCGTTTGCTTACGAATCTTTGTTAACAGACTTGCTTTGAAAATCAGGTTTTTCTCTCAAACTCTTTGAACTTTTCCTTTCTCTTTTCTTACTTCTCTCAGTAATAGACTAGGTACTAACAATGAGCGTAAAACTGATAATCATATACGTAAAATAACTGTTATGGCAATAATAAGCCTATTTACTCTTATCAGTTACCAAACATAAAAACATATTACTTTAATTTATTTTAATAACTCTTTATCACATAGTAATTTGTCGCTTTATTTAATAACAATTTATTAAATAAATCACTTCATCACATAACTCAATTCACATAACACATTAATTATTTAACAAATAAATAATTAACTAATCACATTAATTATTTAACAAATAAATAATTAACTAAATCAACTCCATCAAATTGAACAATTATTTATTCAATAATAAACACATCCAATAAATATTTATATAAATCAATAAATATTTATAACTTACATTTAAAAATCTGGAATGTTACAATACCATCTGGTTCGGATGGATTTGTTATCTACAACGATGCTTCAGGCAAAGAGTTAGGATGTGTTCTCATGCAACGTGGGAAAGTTATAGCATATGCCTCGCGACAACTTAAAGAATATGAGAGGAATTATCCTACTCATGATCTAGAGTTAGCGGCCCGATCGCCAAGCCGCTTAAAGATCCGGAGGCACTATCTATATGGGGAGAAAGTGGAGATATATTCAGACCATAAAAGCCTCAAATATTTCTTCACCCAAAAAGAACTCAACACGCGGCAACGACGTTGGCTCGAGCTGTTGAAAGACTACGACCATACCATTCAATACCATTCTGGAAAAGCGAACGTGGTAGCCGATGCATTGAGTAGAAGATCATACGCAGGAACGAGTGCGATGTTGTCAACACAAAGTCCCATTTGGTGTGATTTACAAAAGATGATGATAGAAGTCAAGACTCCGGGGACCCATGCAATGATGTCAAGTATACGTATAGAACCAACTTTAATCGAAAAAGTTAAAGTTGCTCAAGCCACAGACCCGGAGTTGATGCGTATGAAGAAGAAAGTACAAGAAGGTGTTATTCCAGAGGCAAGAATTGATGAAGAAGGAATACTTCGAGTCTACTCTAGACTTTGTGTTCCTAACGATTCTGATTTGAAGTACAAGATCATGATGGAGGCACACAATACACTATTTGCAATTCATCCTGGAAGTACCAAAATGTATCGTGATCTTCGACATACATTTTGGTGGAACAATATGAAGAGAGAGATTGCAAAGTTTATCTCAATGTGTTTAACTTGTCAACGTGTAAAGGCGGAGCATCAAGTGCCTAAGGGTCCATTGCAACCACTGAAGATTCCGAAATGGAAGTGGGAACACATTACCATGGATTTTGTTACGGGTCTTCCCACGGTTTCTCAAGGCATAAATGCTATTTGGGTTATTGTTGATAGATTAACCAAGTTTGCTCATTTCTTGCCGATACGGGAGACTTATTCCCTTGAACGTCTTGCTCATATGTACGTAGATGAGATTGTGAGATTGCATGGCATGCCATTATCCATAGTTTCGGATCGTGACCCAAGATTCACTTCAAGATTTTGGGTTAGCTTGCAAAAAGCTATGGGCACGGATTTACGATTCAGTTCAGCATACCATCCTCAAACGAACGGACAATTAGAGAGGACTATTCAAACTCTTGAAGTTCTATTAAGACTTTGTGTCCTAGACTTCAAAGGGAGTTGGGATAAGTATTTATCGTTGGTGGAATTCTCTTACAATAATAGTTATCTGGCAAGTATAGGTGTGGCTCCATTTGAAGCATTATATGGATGAAAGTATCGCTCTCCAATATGTTGGGATGAGGTGGGTGAAGCAACATTGTTGGGACCCGAGTTGGTACGTATGACTACAAAAAAGATCCAAATGATTCGACAACTTATACAAACGGTACATGATCGATAAAAGAGTTATGCGGATCTTCATCGAAAGGACGTGAAATTTAGTATTGGGGATCATGTATTGTTGCGTGTGGCTCCATGGAAGGGAGTTACAAGATTTGGGAAGAGAGGAAAGCTCAATCCATGATTTATTGGTCCATTTCAGATTCTTGACCGAGTAGGAAATGTGGCCTATAGACTCGCATTACGTCCAAGTATGTCTCGTGTTCATAATGTTTTTCATATATATGTGCTTCATAAATATGTGAAAGACCCAAACCACATCATTGAATTAGAACCGGACGAGATAGCTAAAGACTTAATGTACGAGGAGGTACCTATCAAGATCTTGGATAGGAAAGAGCATGTCCTACGCACAAAGGTCATACCACAAGTCAAAGTTTTATGGAGGAACCATGCTATTGAGGAAATGACCTGGGAGTTGGAAACGGAAATGAAAGTGAGGTATCCTCACCTTTTTGAAACACCAGTTACGTACGTCAATTTCGAGGACAAAATTTTATAAGGAGGGGAGGTTGTAAGACCCCAACTTATTATAAATAAAATTAAATTTCCTCTATTCATTATTTTAAAATAGTAAGGGTTGATTTGATTAATGTGGTTAGTTATGGATAAAATGCGCAAATATTCCAAATAAGCAAGTGGTTATACAATATTCATTTTTATCGGAGAATATTCGTTTGGTCGGGGAATATTCATACTGTCGAGGAATTTTCGTACGACGGCACAACCTTGTGTGGGCCCCATAACGGAAAGCGATTGGATGAAGAAAACGACAAGTATAAGTTGTTTATAAATAACTCATGGCGTAGTTATTCTTTATTATCATTGTTGGAACACCCGATGGTTAAAACACACGAATGTCTGGCGTTGTTTAACAAAGACACTATACAGTATTGCACCAATTATTGATTCTTACGTAAGAAGGCACTACTCAATAATTGTTACGATGAATTACTATTCAAAGTGTTTTATTCTATTGATTCAATAATTGTTGCGTTGATATTTTATATTATTGTTGTTTCAATAATGGTCACTACTACGTATTTTCTATTATCAGACAATAATTCATATTATCTGAATAATATTATTAGATAACATTATTGGCAATGTCTAGAAAGTTACATCTAAGGAGAGGTTTGGTCACCTAATTCGCTGCCAAGAAGGAGAAATCCTTATTGGAAAGCCCCTCTTTCAGGAACCGCACGGTTGTCGATGATTGTGATTACGTAATATTATTTGTGAATAATTAATTATTGATTTATATGATGAGGAAAATATTCATTTTATGTGGATATAGATGGAGAAAATTTATAAAGTGACAATTGTTGAAAATCGATATTTTATATTTTCTGATAAAATAATATTTTATTATAATATTATTATATAATAATGATGATATTTTTTACAATGAATGTGGGATATATGAGTATATGAGGAGGAAGAGTATTTTTGTTGCAAAAGTTGTTTAAAACATGTTAAACATGTCCGTGGGCCCATTTCTTGACTGAAATTTGATTATAGCCTGTAGAATCGCCTGTTTGTGGATTTCGGTCAATTTCTGGTTGGAATTTGGAAAAAATTTCTTCTGCGAAGTTGTAGATAATGGAATTTCCTATGAAAAAGACATAAGTTCTAATTTTTCTGACAAAAGGGCCATTTATTATGAATTATTGAAGTTCCGGATTAATTGATTAACCTTTTTTTGGAGTTTTAAGTGACTTTTACATGAAAAACGTTTTGTTACTTTAATTGAGTGGATGGATGATGTCTTGATTCAATTAGTGTGCGTAGGAGGTTTTAGAAAAATAATAATATTATTTATTAAATTTTCTGCTTTGGTGTTCTAAGCATTTTCCTATAAATATGGTGCTTAGGTTACAATTGAAAATCACACCAGAAACACAAGTTTTCTCTCTCTATATTACGAGCGTATTCTTGTGAGTATTTTGATACTTTGAGTGTTGCTATACGGTGTAAGTTCTCTTCAGCACTATATCCAGTATTCCAATCAAAAGTACTGTCTTTCTGAGGTAAGGGATATTATTTTTTTTAAAATGATATTATTTCTTTCAATATCATTATGCCAAAATATTGGGAGTATTTTTCTTGTGAAATTCTTGTCTTTTAGTATCGGGGTTACTATTCACGTATACGACACTATTCACGTATACGGCACTATTCACGAATACGGCACTATTCACACAAAAATTAAATTTTTCGTTTTTCGTCCAAAATATCTATTATGGATACTAGCTTTGATTGTATCCATGTTTTGATCATTCTTGAATTTTACTCCACTATGATTATTTATGAGGTATTTTTGGACATAGATAAACCGAAATATGGATCCTTAATATTTGTTATTTTGTTTCACTGAATTCGTTTCCTTTAAAATATTTTTCATCATCCTCACCCTAAATGATGATATTCTTGAATATCTTTGGCTGGTAGTGCAAAGATGATGATTTCTGATGAATATCTTTGGCTCGTAGTACAAAGATGAGCAGTGTTTAGATGAACATGACTAATCGATGAATATCTTTGGCACAGAAAGTGCAAAAGATGAATATTTGATTCCAGATATATATTGATTGATGTTACACGGATAAAATATCGACGATGAACTTTTAAATTCATATATAGAAGATAGTAGATTTCATTCTCTACTTAACTCTTCTAATGAGTTATTATTTCCGCTGCGAATATTGATTTAAAACTGGTTGTCTATTGTATTCTATTAGATTTTTCCCTGTTGAGGACTAACGATAATTTGTTCTATGTTATCTTAGTCATAATGTTCTTTACTGGGCTAGTTGAGCTCGCCCTTTTCCTTTTTGTTCCATTTTTCTTATCAGGAGGCGAGAATGTAGCGAGTACTAGCCGGGGTATGGAATGAAGGTTCTAGAAAGTCGTTTTAGTAGTCCTCACCATTTTTATAAAATAATGTATCAATAATTGTAATGAGGACTTATTTGAGTGTGGATATTGTCTAGATGACAATATTTGTATTTAAATTCATAGTTTTTATGTTGTATTAATAAAGTTGTAGTTGTTTCTGTACCATGTATTTTGACGACTCAGAATGGGTGTTGTATACCTATTTTGGGCGCGTCACACTATGTGTTATAGTATATTGTTCTAATCGAATGAATGATCTGATTAATGATAGGTCGTGATATAAAAGATAAAACTAAGTTGCGAATTGTAAGCAGCGTATCAGGCAAGTATCCTACCTTTACATTTCCTTTATGCAATGGACATGAGTAAGAAGATTCAGATTTATATTATTATTGTACTATATTATTAACCCTGTTGTCGTATATATTATATCCGATCATTGTTTATCAACATGATATTATATTATATAACTATATATATATATATATATATATATATATATATATATATTACATTTCATTAATTTCGATATATGGTTATACAAGTGTCCTCACTTGGATAATCATTGTAGTTAATCACATGTTGATATATATATATATATATATATATATATATATATATATATATATATATATATATACGCCTAAGCTATTTGATCAGCTAGACACAGATTTAGAAATATCGTTCAATATGATAAAACTTTTTTGTATCCAATCAAATTGTTTTGGTTCGGATTCTCGACTAAGTATAAACATCCCGATCAAAGGAAAAATTTTATGCGCCCAAGGTGGATAGAGTGAATGATAATATCGTTCTTGCATGTAGTATTGATCAATACAGGGCCCATGGGATGTACACCCTCGCGCCCGTAAGTTATGACGATTTGCAGATGAAGTTCTGCTAAACCTTAGCGAAAACTCAAAACAATGTTCATAGTCTGTCAACTAATACCTATATATAATCAGTACGTAGTTTCAAAAATGTGATATAGAGTTGTTATGTTATTATTATCGGTGTAGTTTACTTCACAACTATTGAATCGTTGTAGAAGTGATGTATAAAGAAAACATTTAATTCTTTCAGCTAAATATATTTATAATTGTTATTACTTGCTGGGCACTCAAATGCTCATCCTTGCTTAATTTAAATGTTTTCAGCTAGGCATGATCAAACCAAAGGTTCAGACCATAACAAGTGAAAAGGAAAGCAAACATAATATGTTTAATGGTATCTTTTGTAATAGTTAAATTGTATTAAGATAATGATATGTATTATATATCATGTAAAGAATTATAGTGAAGGTTGCGTACTTGGGATTAGACTCTGATAAATGTAAATTAAGTTTGATTTTTATATTATTGTTATTATTATTAGTATTATTCCGCTCATAGAAATAGTATCGTGAAGCACCGAGTTCGGGTTGTAAGTACCTGGATTTGGGGGCGTCACAACATGGTATCAGAGCTTAGGGTTAGAAACCTTAGGTGGGTTAGACCTTAGGCTATAACCTTAGAACAGAGGGAAACGTTGAAAATACAAATAACTCATATAGAGTTTATAAGGAGATGAATTGGATAAATTCATCGTCAAACAAAACAAAAGATAACGTATATAAAACTTTTATTTGTTGTGTATATATATTATATGCTAATCAGGATAACTTAGGTGTGTAGATGTCAGATAGAAAAGAATTAGAATACCCTCAGATTGTAAAGAAGGAGCCGATCTCCATAACCGAGTCAATATCAAAGTCAATAGCTGAAATAGAGGATCACATTGAAAGCTACCTCAATGAGGTGGTTATTCTGGAAAGTGTAGTACCAGACCCAGAAATGATATTATAACTGATAGGTAAAGTATAGTTAAAGAATATGTGGTCAATGTCGAGTTCTTAAACTCATATGTTTGTGGTGAGTTCTTAAACTCATAATGTATGGTAAGTTGGACGAACTAGGTATAGTTAGGTGTGAATGGATTATTGAGGATAATGGGAATAGACGGATTACTAAGCAATTGATTCTTAGTGGAGGCGTAATAAATAAGTAGTACTAGTATTACTTGAATAGGTATGATTCTATGTAGTGTATATGAAAAGTATGTCAGTATAAGGTAATATTTTTAACTTTTATATAAGTTGTGGCAGTGATTCCCGACTTTTGAGTCACAAAAGGATAGCAGATGTTTAAAGCAATATGTACTAAGGTATGTTAAGTGTTATGAATATGAATCTATGATGGATTAATAAAATAAGTTGGTATAAAGATAGTAGATATTTATCTGAATACAGGCTAATACGGTAAACCAAAGTTTTCAAAGTCTAATATTTTGAGTACATGATAATCTGAATATATAATTTTGCGTTATATGTTAAAAGTATATGATAAGGCTTAGAATGTAAGAATAATTTATAATAATGCCGCCAAGACAAAAATGAAACCCAAGGATAGAAGAACCTATCAGCAAAGCTGGAGGACAACCAGACCCGATACAGAATTATGCGAATATGGACGATCAAGCTATACAGAACGGAATACCAGCCGCAAAAAGATCAGCCAGATAATCGATTAACGAACGTCAAAGACTTCAAGGCGGTTGTACTGCCAGGATTTAGAAGATCAACCGACTGTGTTGACGCGTTTGTGATAGCTAGGGTAACGGAGGGGCAAAAGACAACTTTTGCCACCTATACGATGAAAGGAGATATTTTCGACGAAAATAGGCCGGGAGTGTATTTAAAAGGAAAAAAATTGTGTGCTATAAGTGTGGGCAAGAGGGACATGTCTCTCCCAAACTGCCCCAATCCAAGAATGTATAGTGGGTGTTTTATTTGTGAATCAATGGAGTATAAAGTGAAAGAATGTCCAAGAAGGATAAAGGAGGCAATGAATGTGAATACGGGAAAAGGCAGCAGGACATTGGCAACAATGGGACCAACATCAACAAACAAACCAAAGAAATCAACCGCAAACGTCTTCAACAGAACCGTTCAAGAAACTGTAGTAACCGGGGATGCAACTCCAGGTATTACTCGAACAAATTTTATTTTCTTATATATAGTAAATTATTTTGAAGGAGAAAATTGAGTTCTATTAGAAATCAAATTAATAGAACAATTTTCTGTTTAAGAATATAGATAAGCTTTATGCTGAATAGCTAGAGATAAGTTCGATCAATTATGATCGAGATCTAATTGCAATGATTGTGTATGCTATGTACCCTGGTATGTATAGGTTTTAAAACGGTGATTCCGGGGACGGAATCTTTATAAGGGAGGGTGAATGTAACAACCTGATATTTTCTATATAAATAAATTAAAAATTTTGCGTATAAATTTTTTTTTAATTTTTTTTTTAAGATGAGGATTTGTACAAGATAAGGTGTATATGTATTTATGTGATAAATAAAAATATATTTATTACATGAATGTTTACAAATAATTTTGTTTTAGAATTATTGCACATTATAAACAATATTCTTATAATAATTAATTTTATAGTAGAAATATATTTATTAATTATTTTCCATGAAAATATGATTTTATATTATATAAATAATATATGAAATGGTTATTAGAATTATTATAATAATTATTTTATTTTATTATATGAATTTAATTTATATTAATTAAGTTAATTATTTTAACTTAATTAATAAAGGTATATATGCCAGATAAATCAGATATGGAATCCAAACCCTAATTTTGGATTTTTATCAAGGAATGAGAACAATAATAGTAT
The DNA here is from genome assembly GCA_020205605.1 of Panax ginseng. Lineage (NCBI taxonomy): Eukaryota > Viridiplantae > Streptophyta > Magnoliopsida > Apiales > Araliaceae > Panax > Panax ginseng. The sequence goes on from CM035150.1 coordinate 20,471,498, forward strand.
ATTATTATTTGTTAGTGTTATAAATATGTATGCTATGTGTGTAAGGTTAATCCGGGGAGCGGTTTTATTATAATCTGCAAAACCCTAATTTTACTGACAAACCATAGTTTTGAAGTCAAATGAGACTTTAAAATCTGTCTAGTGATTATGTTATGTGGTATATGATATGTATTATTAGAATTTAATTTTAATTAGGAAAACCCTAATTATTATGTGGAAAACCCCTAATTAGTAATTTAAAACCCTATTTTCTAAAATTAGAAACCTTAAATAATAATTAGCTTATTGCTAGATGGAAACCCTAATTTAAAACTCAATTATGAGTTCGAGACTGTTACATAATCATGTTAATGTGATTTATGATCGGTGTTATAGATATTAACCCTAATTAGGGAGAACCCTAATTTTTAAAACCCTAATGTTTTTTTTAAGAATAAACCCTTATTATTATTTTTTTTCTTCTAAATTATAAACCTTAATTTGCCTATGGTAAACCCTAATCGCTAAATTGGGAAGTGTAATGCTAATTAGTGTCTCTTAAACCTAATTAGCAAAGTGCTAAGTAATTAAAGACCTAAACTAATTTAGTAAACCCTAATTACAATTTTTAGAAACTAATATTTATTTTATTTAAACCCTAAATTTGAAATCCTACAAATGTTATATGTTAAACCTTAGGGTTAAACCCTAAGGGTTAAACCCTAAGGTTCAAACCCTAAGGGTTTGTCAAGATTACATAATGGCCATTAAAAATGCAAGCAAAAAGACTAAAATGCCCCTCTAGCATTATTTGAGATAACTTGTGTATCTAGCAATAATGGAGTGGGTGACCAACTATGTTGACATTGTGACTAATTTCCAGCAGATCAGCCTCTAGATAGCAGCCAATACATGTATCTTGCACGTATATATATAGTTTGGAGAAAGAAAAATGTTATTTGGTAGCCTAAATTTTGCACAACACTCAACCATTCTCTCTCAACCACAAACCTCCGAAATTTCCTTCATATATCAGTCATAAATCTAGCCCCACGAAATCCACTTACAAATCAGAAGCTCAAATACAAGCTAGAATCAAAAAAATTTCAAAAAAGGTATAAACCCTAACTTGAAAATCTGACCATTGATCTGTTGTTAGATGCTAGATTATTTGTGTTAAATATGTTGTATGTGGTATATAATGATGATCTGGGTTGCTAGATGTTAGATCCATAACATCTAGAAGCTCGGATTTGATGATTTTGAAAATATGGAAATTTTTGTTTTTTTGTTCTGACAACAAATGTCAAGAGGCTGTAGATCTCATTATGTTGTGTGTTTTTGTTGTTTAAATGTTGGAAATAGTAGTCGGATATGAGATCTTTATAATGGAACTTGAATCAGTTACATGGCTGTTATGGATTAAAGGTTATAGGCAGTCAAAGTGGGTTGACCGACATTGACCGGTTGTTTCTGGGCAGCCCATAATTGCCCATAACGTCTGACAATGATTTTGCAGGCTCTTGATCATACAATTTGTGACGCCCCCAAAACAGGTATACATCACCCATCTTGAGTCGCCAGATACAAGGTACTGAATACAAATACAACTTAATTATACAACAACTGTGTAAAATACGACAAAACTTAGGCTGTGAGTTTTAATACAAATATTGTCATCTAGACAATATCCACACTTAATGGAGTCCTCATTACATTTATTATCACACTATTTCACAGAATAGTGAGGACTACTAATGCACCATCTAGGATCATCACTCTGTTCCCCGACTAGTCCCAGCTACATTCTCATTTCCTGAAGAGAACAGTGAAAAAAAGGGTGAGCTCAACTAGCCCAGTAAGAAATATTATGACTAAGATAATGCAGAATAAATTATCATTAGCCTTCAATAACGTTAAACTGATATAATAATATAATAGACAACAAGTTTAACTGCAGCGGATCAAGCAATCCATTAGAAGAGTAAAGTAAAGTATAAAATCTACTATCTTCTATGATTTAAAAAGTTTTTCATCAACTTTATCGCTGAGACTCAGCTTAATAAATAAAATCGAATCATCCCTACTCCACGGCCAAGGATATTCATATAATCATCAATGGTCATGACTATACTGAATAATCCCTGGTCATAATCATACCAACAACTGTCCACCAATGAACTACATGCCAATGAGGACTTTTACCACATCATTCGTCACATTACGGTCATGATTATACCGAATAATCCATGGTCATAATCATACCAAGTCCATCTATGCACGTAAGCCAAAGATGACTTTCAACATAATATAAGCATGAGGATGATGACAATTCAATAAAACGGGTTCAAGAATAAATTTTAAAGATTTATAAGTTAATTTATCCTAAACTCAATAACGTCCAAATTGTCAACTTGATACTGCTTTGTGCAGTAAAATTCAAGAATGCTCAGAAGAATATTTCCATGAAAAGATACTGGATGAAGCGCAAATATCAAGGATATTCCACTAATTTCATGGAGTATAGAAGCCAAAGCTTTAACCAACTGAGTATAATATAATATATGAAACTGCAAATGGATTTTCACCCGCCATGCAGTAATCCACGATATCTGCATCATTTCAACGATTTAATAAGGAATGAATACACAGGATCATTCACCATGCATGTGGTAATCCACATAGACAGGTTATTCCAATAGAATAATAAAGAATGGAATAACAGTAAGATTCACCATGCGTGCGATAGACTGCACCGACAGTTTATTCCCAACAGAATAATAAATAATGGAACCAGGTCTGGCGTAAACGAACATACATGATATTCCGACAGAATAATAAATAATGGAACCAGGTCCGGCGTAAACGCACAGAAAGGATATTCCGATAGAATAATAAATAATGGAACCGAGGTCCGCCATAAGCGATGCATGGGATATTCCGGACGAGAATAATAAAGAACGGAATATTAGAAGAATTTCACCATGTATCAGATTGCATAAATAGGTTATTCCAATGTAATAATAAGAATGGAATAATGTAAGAATTTCACCAAGTATAGGTATATCCACAGATACAAAGTTATTCCAATAGAATAATAAAGAATGGAATAATGTAAGTTCTCTTCATGAATAAGAAAGAAAGAATACCCCTTATGAGTACAGCAAATAATATTCCCTACCTTAGAAGAAGCTGGATATTGAAGTAGTGAAGTAGCGGAATACTTTTCTTCTTTTTCTCTATGGTTTCTCTCTCTAGAGTTTTAGTTAATTCGTAAGAAATAATGAAGGAATGAGCTTCTATTTATAGGAGAATGGACTGAATAGTAACTAATTCATGAATGGTCCAGATTGATTTACTTTTAAACGGACGGTCCATATTGGTTTACTATTAAAACTTAAAGCAACGGTCCATACTGATTTACTATTAAAACTTTAAACTAGCGATCCATATTGATTTATTATTATAACTTTCCACCAGCGGTCCATATTGATTTACTATTATATCTTCAACCAACGGTCTGAAAAATTAACACATCTCCTCGTGGAATAATATTGTACCCAAAAATGATTTGGACCGAAAAGAAATATATTTTACGGGTGAATAGTACCCCATGAATAGTAACTCGTAAATAGTAACTCGTGCATAGTAACTCGTGAATAATAATTCATGAATAGTAACTCATGAATAGTAGCTCGTAAATAGTACTCCGACACGAAAAGTGCCCCGAATACCCGATTGAACAATATAACCTCCAGACATCAATTATTATCGAAACAAATGTCAATTTTCACTAACACAAATAATTCCAACACAATGGAACTATAAAATTCATCTTTAATCAACACGAACTTATTCATCATTAATATTATAATTCACAATATTTAATGACGAAAGTTGTTCCCAAGAAAGAGGGGGCTTTCCGATAAGGATTTCTCCTTATTGGCGCGCAATTAGGTGACCAAACCTCTCATTGACAGAACTTCTAGACATTGTCAATATTATAAATAATAATATGAATAACTTTGTCGTCTCAATTATTGATTTAATAATATAACATATTATATAGATGATACTGTGACAATAATTGAATCAATAATATGAGAGATATGATGCAGCAATTACTGTAGCAATAATTGAGTATAACTGAGTGACTTATCACGTAAGCATCAATAATCAATACCATGTGCTACTATGCAACCACGCGTATTACTGTACTTTCACTTTCGCTGTTATTTTTATAAAAATATTTTTGTCATTTTCTTAATCCGACAATAATTCCGTTGTGGGGTCCACCAATGATTGTATCGTCGTACGGATCTTCCCCGACAAAAAGAATATTCCCCGACCAATCGAATATTATATAACAACTTGCATACTTTGTAAAATTTATATATTACCCAAAACTATAACATTATATCAAATCCACACCATAATATTAAAAAAATATTTCGACAAAAATTAAATCTTATTCATAAAATTCGGGGTCTCACACTGTTGTTAAGTGTTTTGATCATGTTTTTATTTGGTGTTTGTAGACTGACATGAATACTACCTTCTAAAGCTTTTATACCACCTAGATCCGTAACAGATTTAAACTTAATGATGGTCAAACTTAGGTATCTGAAACTGCTCAAGAACATTTCTAGAAAACCCAGAAATGTTCAAGAACAGTTCCGGGAAGGTACTTTGACCAACTTGTATCTTGAAATTTTGTTTATGTTATATGTGTTTTGTGTATTAGATCTCTTCATTTACATATCATCTACGTACTAAAAGAGTTAGATCACATAAATTAGACATGTAGTGCATGATATAAAGCATCAAAGTAGGACCCTTGAGTTTCTAGGTAACCCAGAACCTCAAGAACACGTCTGACAATAACTTCTGTAGCTTAGATCTGGCGATTTTGTTATGATTTAGTCATGTTATCGATTTGCCGTTATAGTATTACATGAGTACTAGATTCCTAAAACTTTAAATGACCAGAAAACATTAAGATTAAGTACTGGCGACTGGTCAAAGTTGCTCACTTGGTCACTGACATGAAGGTTCTGGGAATGATGAAGAACACGAAGAATACATATAGCGACGGTTATGTCGCTATAGGCAGTCTTTAACGACAGTTAATTTATAAAATAATTATTTTTATTAAATAATTAGTAATAAATAGTTTTTAATTATGAAAATACAAATAAATTCTTAAAAATTATTTCAAAATCCGAAAATTAGTTTTTAATTATTATGAATATATTTCATAAATATTTAATATTTTTGGAATATTAAAGGTATTTAATTTATTTAATTATAATATTAAATAAATTATTTAAAAATGATTTTAATACTTGAAAAATCAATTAAAATTATATTACGTTATAAGAAAATATTTGAAGTTATTTTCTATAACTTTTTATATTTTGTGATGAAATTTCATTAATAAATTAATATTAATGATATTTAAGTTATTTAATAAATGTATTAAATAAATGATGAAAAATAGAATTAATGATTTAAAAATTATATAAAGGTTATAAAAATATTTTAAGTTATAAAATATAACTTTTGATATTTTGTAATGAAAATATTAATATTTTAATATTAATGATATTAGATTTATTTAATACTTATATTAAATAAATTAGTTTAAAAATGAATTTAATATTAAAAAATTATTTTAAATGAAAATAAAGATTTTAAAAATATTTTAAGTTATAAAATATAACTTTCAATATTTAAAGGAAAATCTCATTAATTATTTATTATTAATAATGTTATTTAATAATTATATTAAACAAATTAGTTTAAAAATGATTTTAATATTATAAAAATCATTTTAAATGATAATAAATTGTTTAAAGATATTTTAAGTTATAAAATATAACTTTTAATATTTAAAAGATAATTTCATTAATAATTTAATATTAATGATATTGATTTAATAATAAATGATATTAAGTTTATTTAATAATTATATTAAATAAATAGTTTTAAAATAGTTTTATTTATTTAAAAATCATTTAATAATAGTAAATAATTTGAATTAATAGTTCATTCATGTGACTCAATAGTATAATCATGTGAAAAAATTAATTATAGTATAGTACCTTCAACTATACCTCCATTTTTAATTTAGTCATGCAAGTATTATCAATCTTGCACCACCTCCCCTAATAGTTCATGAATGTGAATCAATAGTACACACATGTGAATAAATAGTTATAAGCATGTGAAATAATAGCAATTAATTGCTCATTTATCCGATTAATTACCCGATTGGTCAATATAACCTCCAGACATCAATTATTATCGAAATAAATGTCGATTTTTACTAATACTAATAATCCCAACACAATGGAACTATCAATTTCATCTTTAATCAACACAACTTATTCATCATTAATATTATAACTCACAATATTTACCGACTAGATCATTCCCAGGAAAGAGGGGGCTTTTCGATAAGAATTTCTCCCTATTGGCGCGCAATTAGGTGACCAAACCTCTCCTTGACAGAACTTTCTAGACATTGTCAATATTGTAAATAATAATATGAATAACTTTGTCGTCTCAATTATTAATTTAATAATATAAGATATTATGCAGATGATACTGTGACAATAATTGAATTAATAATATGAGAGATATGATGTAGCAACCATCAGTAGCAATAATTGAGTATAAGCGAGTAACTTCTCACGTAAGCATCAATAATCAATACGTGCAGCTACTATGCTATGCAACCAACGCCAGACATCGTATTACTTTTACTACTAGGGTAGTTCAACGGTTTTAATGGCCACACTTTCGCCGTTATTTTTATAAAAGATAATTCATCATTTTCTAACTACGACAATAATACTTCCGTTGTGGGGTCCACTAATGATTTGTGTCGTCGCACGAATATTCCTGTTAAAACGAATATTCCCCGACCAATCGAATATTATATAACCACTTGCTTACTTTATAAATTTGTAAATATTACTCACAACTATAATATTATATCAAATCCACACCATAATATTAAAAATATATTTCGAGAAAATTATTCTTCATTCATAAAAGTTGGAGTCTTACAACCTCCCTTTCTTATGAAATTTTGTCTTCGAAATTAGGGTACGTACCTAGTATATCGAAGAGGTGAGGATACCTTGATTTTATTTCAGATTCTATCTCCCAGGTCATTTGTGACACCCCCAAATTCGGGTACTTCGATTCCACGGGATCTGGTGTTCACTGTACAAATATCATCTATCTATCTACCCATAATAAATGCAAACCATGCAATAGATAGAATAAAAATCTTCCCCTTAAGGGTTACAACATCCAAATAATAATAATACAATCACAGGTTAAACTAACCTTAAACATCTGTGCGGAATCATAAACAAATAAGTCTTAAATAACATCATAAACTCAAGTCTTAAACATAAATACATCATCTAATAAAAATAACAAGTCTTCATCACTTGCTAACTTTGCCCTTGCCTTTACTAGTGGAAGGTTCATCGGTTCTTTCGTTCTTAACTGCAATATTATTATTAAGCAAGAGTGAGCACTATTGCCCACAAGTATAATAATGAAATAACAGTATAATAACATGCGAGTAAATCAAAAACATCTGAATGGAAGCTCAACTTTTGAATCAAGAATAAATAACAAGAATCAAAAGAATTCTGAGGGTCATAAGACCTTGAACTATGTCCTAGGTTATCAAGTGTTATACTTGAAACCTTTAAAAGTCATAAGACTATGGACCTTTCTTCGCGTGCTTGGGGGGATGGATCCTTAGTACCATCATTGTGCACAATATCTTAACGCTAACGCATAAGTAAATCCTTTTGCGAGGTTGTTCATCTCGATTTGACATTCGATGCGCACCAAAGGAAGTTTGGTTTGGATAATTCAATAAGGGTTCGAAATTTAGAGCGTTCATCAACTAAGGACTAGTTGAATCAATAAAGTTCACTAGTCTAATAAGGTTCAACAATAATGATATTCGATTTGAATAATAATCTCAAGAAGTATACAATAGAACAATTATTGTATAACTGAATCATGCTTTGAAAAGATAATAAATCTTTAATATAACAATTGAACTTGAATAATAGTAGCGATAATTTACTCGAGGTAACTAATAACTTGAACAATAATGACAAATAGGGTTAGGAAACTTGCCTCGTGCGTAGGCTAAACGATTACTACTTCCGTTCACCACAAATCCTACACACATACCATATGTATTCACGACATTCATTAGTTACATTTTCACTTAATTATTTAATATAAACTCCACTTTATTTAACAAATCATTACCTTCTAATTTAATTACTTAATTAAATTAGAATATTTTCATTCTCTTACTATTATTACACTCGAATAAATTATTTCATAATAATTTCCATCGAATATGTATTTTATTCCATAAATATCTCAATTAAAATATTTAATTTATTTTATAAATATTTTAATAATAACTTTCATCAGTATTTATTTTATTCCATAAATCTTAATTAAAATATTTAATTTATTTTATAAATATTTTAATAATAATTTTCATCGAATATTTATTTTATTCCATAAATATCACAATTAAAATATTTAATTTATTTTATAAATATTTTAATAATAATTTTCATCAAATATTTATTTTATTCCATAATATCTCAATTAAAATATTAATTTACTTTATAAATATTTTAATAATAATTTTCATCAAATATTTATTTTATTCCATAATATCTCAATTAAAACATTTAATTTATTTTATAAATATTTTAATAATAATTTTCATCGAATATTTATTTTATTCCATAAATATCTCAATTAAAATATTTAATTTATTTTATAAATATTTTAATAATAATTTTTATCAAATATTTATTTTATTCCATAAATATCTCAATTAAAATATTTAATTTATTTTATAAATATTTTAATAATAATTTTCATCAAATATTTATTTTTTATTTTTTATTTTTATTTTTTTTTCACCGTAAGTATGGAGGTAATTTAGTTTAGTAGCATGCATGTAGGAAGCGGGCTACCTGAGCTCATTTTCTCATTTTCATAGATTCTGCGATTCATGAACATAACAAGGCCAAATTAGGCCAAAAAAATCAATCACGTGTAAAATTATACATGAATATGGCCATAACTTTCGATTAGTTATTTTTACACGAATTTAGACTTACCCAATCATTGTAATACATATATAATCATTACTTATCCCATCTAGCATGATTTTTAACAAGTTACAACACATAATTTGCAAAATCAACACATTTACTTCCACTGTTCTTGATGTTCTTGAAGGTTTTAAAAATAAAACATGAAAATTGTCACTACGGATTCATTATAACACCGAATCTGTTTATTTAAACTTTGGTCTCTTCATATCAACATGCATAACAACATACGAATGTAAAAATTTTGGGATAATATACGTTCAATACATGAAATATCACGTATAAGGCCATATGGCCAAAACCCAAACTCTGTAAATTTTTGAAATAGCAAGTCATCATTTACTGAAACTTATGATATGGAATCCTATAAAATATATATATAACATGTTATGCTACTCGAATTATTACATATATTCCTAACTCAATTTCCCAATTTACAGAAATTCCACAGAACTTGATTGAAAGCCATTTTCATAAAAAACTAAATGACGTAAAAGTAGAATTTGGGTTGGAGAGAATTACTCACAGATTAGTGTAGATAGGAGGGATTAAACTTTCTCAATCAATCAAACAACTCACAATTCTCTCAATTTCTTAATTCTCTCTCTCTATGATAATTCTCTAGACTTAGCAATAATGGAATGAATGAAGAAGAAGACGTCGCATATAATAATTAAACTGACGTAGTTGTGGTTAGTTAACCAATTCGTGGTTAACTGCCTTCAACCACTACTAAGGCCTTGTTTGGCTTTTCAATATAGTTCATTCTCATTTTATTTGATAAACTTCTTATACTATAGTTTAATTAATGTCACACTCCTTATAAAATAACTCCAATATTTTATTTAATATATTTTAAATAAAATATAATAATTTCTCATAAATCCACATAGTCACATAAATAATTTTCTCATTAATAAATAATGTCAAATTATTAACTCTCTAATTAATAATTAAATTAATTAAATAACATCATGCTTAATTAAATATTTCTTTTAATACAATAAGCTCACATAATTACATATTTGAATAATAATTATTCTCTACATTAATTTAATAAATGTAACATATATAATTAAATTAATCTACCACAATTGCATCAATTAATTATTTAATCTAATAATTAAATCATCGAAAAATATTTATTTAATTCAATAAATATTAAAAATTAATTTACAAAATCTCGTTTGTCACATCTTTCCCCCCTTAAAAGGATTATGTCCCCAAAATCACGACTCAATAAATTCGACCTGTTACATTCTCCCCTCCTTACAAAGATTTTGTCCCCAGAATTGCTTACAAATAATTAAGTAAATAAATGAGGGTAATTCTTCATCATATTCTCTTCGAGTTCCCACGTAGCTTCTTCAGCGTTGTGGTTCCTCCAAATTACCTTAACAGAAGGTATAACTTTATTTCTGAGAACTTGTTCTTTTCGGTCGACAATTTGGACAAGAATTTCTTCGTAAGATAAGTTTTTCTCAAAATGCAGGGGTTCGTATTCAATTACATGCTTGTAATCGGCTTTGTATGGTCATAATATAGAAACATGGAAGACGTTGTGGACATTCTCGAGTGCTGGAGGTAAGGTTACCTCGTACGTAACTTCTCCGATTCTTCTCAATACTTCAAAGGGTTCAATGAATCTTGGGCTCAATTTCCCTTTCTTTTCGAACCTGATCTTCCCTTTCCAGGGAGAGACCTTCAAGAAAACATAACTACCTAATTCAAACTCGATATTTTTACGATGTGGATCATCGTATTTCTTCTGTCGATCTTGAGCTGCTAGCAGTCGTGTTCGGATCACTTTGACTATTTCTACCGTCTGCTGTACCAATTCTGGCCCTAGCAATTGTCTTTCACCAACTTCATCCCAGTAAATCGGAGTTCTGCACTTTCTGCCGTATAACGCTTCGTAAGGCGGCATGCCTATACTAGCGTGGTAACTGTTGTTGTAGCCGAACTCTACTAATGGTAGGTGATCATCCCAATTTCCTTTAAAGTCCATCACACAGGCTCTTAGCATATCTTCTAATGTCTGAATCGTTCTCTCACTCTGTCCGTCTATTTGAGGGTGGTAAGCTGTACTCATTCGCAATTGCGTACCCATGCATTCCTAAAGACGTTTCCAGAAATTTGATGTGAAGCGCGGATCCCTATCTAAAACAATTGATACCGGAACTCCGTGCCTCGAAACAATCTCTTTTACGTATAGCCTCGCCAACTGATCTAAGTTGAATCTTATTTTTATCGGAAGGAAGTGTGCAGATTTTGTCAGTCGGTCAACGATAACCCATACTGCGTCGTAGCCTTTCTGAGTCGTCGGAAGGCCAACCACGAAGTCCATTGTAATATGTTCCCATTTCCACTCTGGGATCTCTAACGGTTGTAGCAATCCACTCGGTCTCTGATGTTCCGCTTTCACTTTCTCGATGTGTCGGACACTTGGCAACACATTACGCAACATCACGCTTCAAATTCGCCACCGAAATGTTGTCTAAGATCTTGATACATCTTGGTACTACCAGGGTAAATCGAATATCGTGAACTATGAGCCTCGCTTAAAATATCTTCCTTAATCTCTTGAACTGGCGGTACCCAAATTCTACTCTTAAATCTCAGTATTCCTTCCTTATCCATCTTAAATCTTGGTTCGGTTCCTTCAGATATCTTCTTTGTCACCTTTTTACATTCTTTCGTCACGAAGTCGAGCCTCCTTAACTTTATCCAGTAGGGTTATACCAGATTGCATCTAAAATATTTTCACATCAATCTCCATAGGATACTTCACTTCCAATTCCAGTTTCTCCATTTCTGCAATTAGCTCTGTTGGGAGAATGCATATTATGATTTGATGTTTTAATGCATGTGTTCATGATTATTTGTAAGGTCCTTAAATGAATATGTGTAGAAGGACTTAGTGATAGATCAAAACTGTTAGGTTGATCTAAGCTCTCAACGTGTATCATTCTGTTAAAGAATGTATAGATAGAAAGATCAAAACTGTTAGGTTGATCTTAAGATGTAATAGATTAGTCTTGAAGAAATCATAGTGCATCAACTTGATCAACATTGCAGAAGTCAAGGCAGAAAACGTAGAGCCTAAAGATTGTAGTGTGCCTGCCTTGAATGAAACTCTTCGGACTTCGTAGAGTGGTCCCAACGAGTTCTGAGTTAACTCCACGATCGTAGTGTGCTGAAGGAAACATGAAGTTTACAAGTCAACGATCGTAGTGACCTCTCGGGAACGTAAAGTCAACAACACGAGTAAGAGAAGATCGTAGGGTGCGAAGGATAAAGGGAAATCATAGTGCTCTCGACTAATATCATCGTAGTGTGCAAGTCAAAGACACTACGATCTAAATCGTAGAACATCACGATCCAAATCGTAGAGCATCATCTGTCTAATGTCAGAAAACGTCGAGCCTCATAATCTGTGTTTTCCTAACAATTGAGAAATGGATCTCAGATGCTGCAGTACTCATTAGTCCCAGATTGTATGAAATATCCTTAGTATACAACAAAGAAGCGTATTGAAGAAGCTAAGGATAGTACTATGGATAAGAGGGATAAAACACCTTTTCAGGTGGTAGGTAAAGTAAAGCGACTGCGATGTCGGGGGCGAATGCGAATTCTGGAAGATGTGCAGAAATGTCTCCATCACAGTACAAAAAGTTCAGATGCATCTAATGCCACAACGGATGGATCCAACGGATAGTTTTCAACATCATATATATACAGATCAGACAGATTAGAGAGAAGCAAGCAAGCAATCAAACATTCAACGTGAAGAATTCTCTAAGGCTCAACTCTACGATCTAAGAAATATCAAAGCTTGCTCAGCTACTCAGTTCTTAACGAACCAGTGCTTACACAGCAACTGAGTAGCAATCTTCAAGAACGTAACAACAACCATCAATCAACTGAAGAAGAGTACCAAGTCTGCTGGACTTGAAGAGTTTGTAGTCAACTGTAAGAAAGCCAAGTCTGCTGGACTTGAAGAGTTCAAGAGTGAACTAGAAGAAGTTCCTAGACTACTGGTCTAGAAGGAATCTGAGTGATTCAGAAGATTGTAAAATACATCCTTAGTGGATATCCTACTCGTTGAGTAGAAGAGTGGACTAGGAGCTTTGAGTGCTATGAACCACTTAAAAACAATTGTGTCGTTTACATTCATGCTATAACTGCTATATCTGCTATAACTGCTATAACTGCCTTACTCGCTCATAACTCCATTGCTTGTTAAAGAAGATTAAAACAAATACTAATTCCGCAAAGTTTAAATCATTATCTAAGAACTAGTTAAAACGAAAAGATTTTCATATATCTATTCAACCCCCCTTCTAGATAACTTGTGCCTACTAGGAACTAACAATTGGTATCAAAGCAGGTTCTATTTTACAGCTTACACGCTTTAGTAGATCCAAATGGCACTCGTACCAAGCGAATCCAGGACCGGGGGAGGCAGCAAGCCACCAATGTGCAACAAAGATAAATTTGCTAACTGGAAAGTCAGGATGCAAGCTTACATGGACTCAATAGATGAAGATCTATTTGAGACTGTTCTTAATGGGCCCTATATACCAAGAAAGCGTGCACCAACCATTGACCATCCAAACAGAGTACAAATAAAAATGAAAGAAGAATGGACAGACACAGAGAAAAGAGTTGTCCAACTTGATAAAAAGGCAAAGAACATCCTGTTCCAATCCTTAGAGGACGATCTGTTTGAAAATGTTGTAAAGCAAAGAAAGCGACTAAGGATGTTTGGGAAACAACTCAACGATTATTCACGAAGGAACTGAAGAAGTCAGAGAGAACAAGCAGTCTCTCCTGACACAGCAGTATGAAATGTTCGCTCATGTGCAGGGAGAAAACGTGACTGCAACTTATGAAAGATTCAACGTTTTTCTCAACTCTTTACGAGCATATGGGAAGATCTATCCTAACAAGGATCTAACCATAAAGTTCATGAGAGCCCTACCAAGCAGGTGGGATGCAAAGACCACAGCAATAAGAGAATCAAAGAATCTTAATGAGATGACAGTTTAACAACTGTATGGAAATCTCCTGACGTACGAACTGGAGTTGACCCAACGTGCTGAAACCTTATCAGAAGGAAGAAGAAAGGATAAGGGTGTTGCCCTAAAGGCAAATGAAAGTGCATCAAAAGTCATCACCGAGATTGACTCTGATGATGATGAAGACGATGACGATGACTTTGCTATGCTGGTAAAGAGACTAAGAAGGTTCATGCGATAAGGTAGAACCGGCAAGCCAAAGAAAGTCAGCAACTACGTCAGCCGGGAACAAATGAATGATTTATGGTACAACTACAAGAAACCTGGTCATTTCATTGCCAACTGTAACAAGCCTATCAAAGAAGAGCTAAAGAAGAAATCTCATGCAAAGAAAGAATACAAAGGAACTAAGAGGCCTCAGAAAAGAGACAAAGGTCTGGTTGCCGGAGGATCGTGGAGTGATTCAGATAATGACTCAAATGAAAACTCCGGAGATGAGGAAGAACCATATATAGCCAATCTGTGCTTAATGGCTAAAAATGCAAAGGTCAAACAAAGCCTAACCATACATGATGTGAGTATCGATGAGGTATTTGATTTTAATTCTCCTGATGTAGATATAAGTGACTTAAGAACTGCTTTGCATGGCATAACCACTGACCTACATCAATACATGAAGTGGTTCAGAGTCTTGTCTAAAGATCATTCACTTCTTCAAGAAAGTTCAAGAAGAGCTGAAAAGCTTGACCCTTCTAAGTACTAATCTTCTCTCCCGACTTGGTCGAGAATGAAACTTTAAAATAGACAAACACACATCATGCACAAAGAGAGTCTAAGCTAACCTCTAAAATTGAGGATCTAGAGAAGACTATCTCTGCATGGAACAGATCCTCATTATCCATGGACAGAACAGGCTTAGGCTTTGGGGAATCCATCTCAGAGTTAAGTGTGGAAAAGACAATGGAAACTAGCACTAGTAATGTCTCAAGTTTTGGTAGAGGCATTACTTTTGTGAAATCCTCACAATTGGAAGAACGAGTTCAACCTTATTCTACTGTCTCTAGTTATACTCAGAGAAGTATAGGATCTCACACTGGTCTGGGTTTCATCAAGGAAAAGAGTAATCCAATCTCTACTTACCAACCTCGAAGAATCGTAGAGTCAAATAAAATCAACTCTACGAATCAATTGGGAAGGTACAGTAGAGGTAAGGCACACTCATCACTATTTATGAAACCTAAGGACACGTAGAAGAAAGAAAATCAGTTTAACAGAAGGTTAACTAAGGAACCACACAAGTCTAAATAGAAGATGAATCATCACACACACACAGGCATGCATTATAATAGATGCTTCATATGCAATAAAAATGGTCATAGGGCTACAAAGTGTTATTATAATTCCATGCATGTAAGACCCAAGATTAGACAAATTTGGGTCCCCAAAGGCACTAACAAAGAAGGACCCATGCAAATATGGGTACCAAAATGAAGGTTCAAATGTTTTGGCAGGAAAAGAGCTCCACGACCTCAACATGGTATTTGGACAGTGGTTGCTCGAGGCATATGACAGGGAACAAAGCTCTACTATCCAACTATGTAGAAAAGGAAGGTCCCTCAGTCATATTTGGAGATAACGGCTCGGGAAAAACAAGAGGATATGGCTCTGCTGGCAATGATGCAGTATCTTTTAGCAAAGTAGCTTATGTGGAAGGACTCCAACACAATCTTCTAAGCATTAGCCAACTCTGCGATAAGGGTCACCAAGTAACATTTCTCAACAATCAATGTCAAGTCAGAGATTTGAAGACATCTACCATAAAGTTGACCAGAACAAGAGAAGGAAATGTCTACACTATAGATCTTCGTCTACTAAGCTCTGATGAAACAATATGTTTTCTGGCAAAAGCATCCAAGGAAATTAGCTGGCTATGGCATAGAAGGTTGTCTCACTTAAACTTCAAAAGCATGTCCAAACTGGCATCAAAAGACCTCGTAGCTGGTCTACCCAAGTTCAACTTTGTGAAGGAAAGACCATGCAATGCTTGCCAGCTTGGAAAGCAAACCAGAAGCTCATTCAAGAGTAAGACTGCAAATTCCATTAACAAGCCCCTGCAGTTGCTCCACATGGATCTCTTTGGGCCAATCCCGACAACCAGTCTTGGAGGAAAGAGAAACTCGCTAGTCGTAGTCGACGACTACACCAGATTCACATGGGTATTCTTCCTAACGTCAAAGGATGAAACGAGCTCCGAATTAATCAAAATGTTCAGACTGGTGATTAACGAGAAAGGAGAGAAAATCAAGGCAATAAGGAGTGATCATGGAAGAGAATTCAATTTCTCAAAAATAGACAAGTTCTGCTCAGACAATGGCATCAGTCATAACTTCTCAGCTCCACGAACTCCTCAACAAAATGGAGTTGCTGAAAGAAAGAACCGAACTCGATAGATTTGGAAGGACCTACTAGTAGCGGCAAATCTGCCCTAAATATACAGGCGAGAAGATGTCAACCTTTGCATGCTACACACAGAACAGATCATTAATTCACTCTACGATCAAGAGGACATCCTACGAACTGTGGAAAGGAAGGAAGCTAAGTGTCAACTATTTCCATGTCTTTGGTTGTGCATGCTATATTCTCAATAATGGAAAGCAGTATCTGACAAAATTCTAGCCCAAGTCAGACGAAGGGATCTTTCTTGGATATGCCACAGACAACAAAGCTTACAGAGTGTTCAACAAGAAGACACTGAGTGTCGAAGTCTCAATACACATCATCTTTGATGAAACTGACTTAGATAAAATAGTGCCCCAAGACACTACGACCGATAGTGCAGACACTACGAATGAAGTCGTCGAGCTCAACACTACGATCGTAGTACTAGATAGTGAAATCGTAGAGCATGATAATGAAGTCGTAGAGAGGTCCATCCAAGACAGTGAGCCTCCACTCTAAGAAGAAGAGATAGACCTTGAAGACTTAAGACAGGAAGGCATCAGGACAGATGTCCCAACCGGGAACAGATGGGCAAGAGATCACACTCAGGATCTAATCATTGGAGATCCAAGTGCAAGAGTCAAAACAAGAGCTGCTACTCAGAATGAATGCTTCTATCTAAGCAACATCACAGATAGAGCCAAAGAAGATAGAGGATGCTATGGAAGACTCCAATTGGATAGAAGCCATGCAGGAAGAACTCAACCAATTTGAACGAAGAAAAGTGTGGAGATTGGTACCAAGACCAAAGAGTCATCCTGTCATAGGAACCAAGTGGGTCTTCAGGAAAAAAATGGATGAAGATGGGGTCATTACCAGGAACAAGGCAAGACTAGTGGCAAAGGGCTATTCTCAAGAAGAAGGCATTGACTATGATGAGACATTTGCACCTGTTGCCAGATTAGAAGCCATCAGAATCTTTCTTGCCTTTGCTGCCCACATGAAGTTCAAAGTCTTTCAGATGGATGTCAAGAGTCCATTCCTAAATGGAGAGCTTCAAGAAGAAGTCTATGTAGAACAACCTCCAGGTTTCATCAATCCATCTCTTTCCAATTATGTCTATAGATTAGACAAAGCTTTATATGGTCTTAAACAAGCACCAGAGCATGGTATGAAACACTGACTAACTTCTTAATAGAAAATGGGTTCACTAGAGGTAGGGTAGATACCACACTATTTCTTAGAAAGCATAAAGACAAAGTCTTACTAGTTCAAATATATGTTAATGATATCATTTTTGGTTCTCTTGTTAAAAGTTATGTAAGAGATTCTCTAAGCTAATGCAGAGCAAGTTTGAAATGAGCATGACGGGTGAGCTGGATTTCTTCCTTGGACTGCAAGTGAAGAAGACTGATGAAGGAATATTCATTAACCAAGCCAAATGCATCAAAGACTTACTAAAGAAGTATGTCATGGAATCAGCCTCTCCCATGAAAACACCAATTGCTCCCGCAACCAAGCTTGACAAGGATGAGAATGGTAAATGTATTGATATAACTCAATACGAGAGGTATGATAGGTTCTCTTTTATACCTAATCGCCAAATGAGACCAGATATAATGTTTGCAACATGCATATGTGCTAGATTTGAGCTAACCCTAAAGAGTCACATCATGCTTCGTCAAAGAGGATCTTCGGTATCTAAAGGGTACACCCTAATTGGGGTCATGGTATCCCAAGGAATCCTCTTTTGAACTAATAGGATACACAGATCTTTGACTTTGCGAGGATACAAAATAGATAGAAAAAGTACCGGTGGCACTTGTCAACTACTAGGAGCAGACTTGTGTCTTGGTTGACAAAAAAGAAAAACTCGGTGTCAACTTCAATCTGTAGAAAGTTGAATACATTCTTTGGCATTCTTTGTCTTGAGATCCTTTGGATGAGAAATCAGCTAGCTGACTATGGGTTTGATTTCAAGTCTATACCTATACCTTTGTGATAATACAAGTGCCATAACAATAACTCATAATCTCATTATGCATTCTAGAACCAAGCATATAGAAATAAGGTATCACTTCATTAGGGATCATGTGCAAAATGGAACTATATCTTTATAATATAACCCTACCAAAAATCAACTTGCTGATGTTTTTACTAAACCACTAGATGAATCCAGATTTAATAAGTTAATAAGTGAGCTAGGCATGCTAAATCTATCACCATGAATGTATGCTCTAGACTGTGCTAACAATGACAGATATAAAGGCTGAACTCAAAATCGTAGACATGATCAAGGAAGTACCACGATCGTAGAGATGAATAGAAATCTACCTCAACGATCATAGCAAAGACTCAACGAATGCTGATCAGACTCAACGACTGCCGGACAGACTTGACGATCATAGGACAGACTCTACGAATGCTGATCAGTCTCAACGACTGCCGGACAAACTCGACGATCGTAGGACAGACTCGACGATCGTAGGACAGACTCTACGAATGCTGATCAGACTCAACGAATGCCGGACAGACTCGACGATCGTAGGACAGACTCGATGATCGTAGGATAGACTCTACGAATGCTGATCAGACTTAATGACCTCATAGAGGACGGACTCGGCGATCACGGGGACGAGACTCAGCTAAGCGAGAAGACCAACTCTACGATCGTAATCATACTAAGGACACCTTAGCTCTGAAGACTCAAAGGGAAAATCAGTATATTCCTAATCAGTCAAAATCGTAGAGCCAAGCAAGAGGCGACACCTGTCCCACTAAGAAAAAAAGAGAGAGGGAAGTTACAAGTACAAATTGAAACCATGTTTTTGAAATCTGAAGTTAAAAAGATTATCTCTCATTCTCTCTCTCTTTCTCTCAGCAAAACCCTAACTCAGACAAAAGCTCAGTAGTATCCCTCTGCTCAACTACAGAATCGATGGCTTCTTCTAATGTGATTTCGGGCTACAGACTCTGTTTTGACGAGTTCAAAACAGCTCCACCTAAGTTTCACAAGATCTTAGCCTTACTGAAGAAGACAGGTCTAGAAGAGGCGCTCAGCACTGATATGCTCATCTATCCTAAACTGGTGAAGGAGTTTTACAAAAATGGAGTATACGAAAACAACTCCATCACCACACGAGTTAGAGGAGTTGAAATAAAACTAGGGGAAGAAGACGTCAATCTGGCCCTAGGTTTCAAAAATATAGGGCACCTATTTCTAGACAGCATAAGATTTCAAGAGGGACTGAAGAAGATGCATCACAAGAAGAACCCCTCTATGAAAGGCTACAAAAAGAAGGAGTTCCCTCAGAGGTATGAATTTTTGGCTGACATTATTGGGAAATGCATCTGCTGCAAAAGCTCAGGTCATGACTCGGTAAATGAGGCTTAGCTTAAGCTTCATGACGGCTATGGTGTATGGTACTCAACTCAACTATGGGGCTGTATTGCTCGAGTGGATCGGAAAGTGGATCGTAAGCTCGAAGAAATCAAAGAGCACCCCGAAGATGCTGTATGGGAGGTTCATTAGCATCATTCTGCAATCTGCATTGGGTGACAAAATTGGGGATGATGAAGGAGAAGCCATCAACCCAAACCGAAAAATGACATAGCAGTTGTTTAAAAACTGGGAAAGGAACCCTGCTGAGTATATGAGAATGATGACATAGTCTAGTGGGAGAATTGGGGAACAAAAGGAAGCAAGCTTTCAAGGAGGAATGTCTGTTATCAACGAAGTTGAAGAAGAAGGAGAAACAGATAAGGGAGAACCATCTGCTCTTGCCAGAAAAAGAAAAGGCAAGAGAAAACTAAAAGCAAGATAAGTCGAAGAGCCTCAATGATCTACAACTAACATTCCTGTAGAGTCCTCTGACATAGAGACTCTAAGAAGGCTAAGGAAGATGCAACAGCAAGAAGAAGCTGAAGAGGATCAAGCCACCATTTCACAAATCTTAAAGAAGAACAAGACTGGTCATAAGTCCAAAAGACCAACAGTGTCTTCGATTGTTGAGACTCTGCTGTTCTCTGAAACCAGGCTAAGTGTGGCAGAAATGGAGGAAGCTGCTTCAAGGATAGTGGCTGATCAACGTGGCAAAACAAATACTCAAGAGAGTCCAGAAGTGGTGACTAAAACCAGCAAAGCAAAGAGAAAGCTAGTCAAGAAGTATATTCTTGAGAATGAAAAAGTACTGAAGAAGGAAGCCAAGACCATGGCTGCAAAAGTAGAATTGCCCCAAGCAACCGAAGAGGAAAATGCTCCAGCTGAGGGGGAGAACCCTGAAATTCTCATGATTGAGTATACACCGGTGAGGGGAGAAGCCCTCTTGGTCAAGAAGAGGTTCGGTGAAAGGACTTTTCGAACTTAGAAGAAGATTTACCAGCTGAAGGGGTGTTTCTAAACCTCCAAGAAGATGATCATATTGAGGGGGAGCCTCATAATATCCCAATGGCTGAAGAAGAGGTCCTTGCTCAAGATGAAGATGAACCAATGTCAAACCTCCCAAAGGCCATTGAGATAATGGATTCTTCAGAAGAAAACAAAGAAGAGAAAGAGGATGATGATGATGAGCTCGAAATAATGGGTGTAGGAAAAGATGGATACAGAAGCTATTTTTACAAACAAATGTTTTCTTACCTACCCATGATGGCATACCATCAAGCTTAAATTCTGAAATCATGGGATCACATGTTTTGGAGCTTCAAGGAATATCCAGCAATCACAGTTCTGGCTCATGGATTTCCAGGGGAACTCATCTTCGCCAAAAAGCTGATTATCAACTATTCCTCATCAAAAGCCAAACCTGAGGTATTGACTATCCCTACAAGCTTTAGAGTTAATCACCTGTCATCATCTTCATTTAGCCATTTCTATGAATTTCCTAAATGGCTGGAAGTGACTCTCAACCCATTAAATCAGTTTCCAGTTGCAGAATCCCAAAATTCTGTAACTGAAGAACCAGAAGAAATCAACCTTACCCTACTCCCTCAAATAACCAACTCTACAATTCCAGACTCTAGCCACATCATAGAGTCAAACATTGAAATCGTAGAGTCACATATCTCAGATGTCCAAACCCAAACCCCTCCAGCTGATATACCATCCTCCTCATCACATGACTATTTCAGTCTTGATCTAGCGTTGTACAATTTGTAAGATCAATCTCCACCAAGAACCCCTCAAATGGACAATCCCCAATCAAATAATGCTCTCCCAAGCATGTCCACAAAGGATGACTTAAAAGAAACCTCTGAGCAGATGATCAAGTCTATCGAAGCAAGTCTGGAATCTCACTCTAATCTCCTCAACATCCACCTGAATCAAATGATAAAAGCTGCTAACAAATTCCCTAGTACAATAAATACTGAGCTCACTACGAAGCTAAGGGAAATTATCAAAGAGATTCTGAAGAGCATATCAGACAGAGATGAGATCCATTTCCAGGTTGCTGCCAAACAATGTGAGGCAATGCTTGAAATTCAGAAAAACCAAGATCGTCAACATCAAATTATGCTGGACAATATTCTCAACTTGAAAGCTTTTGTTTATGACTTCCAGAAATCTTATGCCAATCAGGAGAAGCATAATGATATGATTCTAACAGTCCTCCAAAATAAAGAAGCTAGAGCTGACAAACAGATCAAGGAGAATAGGGAAGACATTGCTCAAACTCAAAGCCAACTAAATAAGCTTGTCCAAGGGGTTAACAGGCTATCTACAGATATTCGAACCCTTGATGCTGACATAAAGGGGGAGAAAAATAAAGGGAAAGGAGATCAAGACGATCAAGGAAGCCAAGGAAGAGGCAGAGGAAAAGGAGGTTATGTAACTCAAGAAAGGGGGAGAAATCAATTTCATGCTCGAGACATCACGAAGTCCTCCAGAAGACATCATCGACTCAACGATCCGGTGGTGAGGAAATTATCACGCCTATTCCTCGAAGTCATAAGGGCCAACTCCTAGCTCACAAGACGTGTCTGATGCGCATAAGAATGCCAATTGGAGATCCCCATTCATGCGCTTGAGACATGAAGAGAATCCGATTCTAAGTCTAAGCGGTGGAAGAGTTAGCAAGGAATGAAGAAGCTCAAAGGAAAAGAAGGGCTGAGGAATATGCCAATCCTCCTCCATAGAAGAGACCAAGAAAACAGAGATAAGTTGAGAGTTTAATGTTTTATTGATGTAATGTTATATTGTAATATCTTTTGATCATCAATAAATTCATGCTTATTCTCTAGAAATTTCGATTTGCTCCTTTGAAATACTAAGTCATATTTAAATTTCCAAATACATCTAATCACTAATAATCATGACAACAAATCTCCTTGGTTATGTCAACATCAAATAGGGGAGATTGTTGGGAGAATGCATATTATGATTTGATGTTTTAATACATGTGTTCATGATTATTTGTAAGGTCCTTAAATGAATATGTGTACAAGGACTTAGTGATAGATCAAAAGCTGTTAGGTTGATCTAAGCTCTCAACGTGTATCATTACATTAAAGAATGTATAGATAGAAAGATCAAACTATTAGGTTGATCTTAAGATGTAATAGATTAGTCTTGAAGAAATCATAGTGCATCAACTTGATCAACATTGAAGAAGTCAAGGAAGAAAACGTAGAGCCTGAAGATCGTAGTGTGCCTGCCTTGAATGAAACTCTTCAGACTTCGTAGAGTGGTCCCAACGAGTGTTGAGTTAACTCCACGATCATAGTGTGCTGAAGGAAACATGAAGTTTACAAGTCAACGATCGTAGTGAGCTCTCGGGAACGTAGAGTCAACAACACAAGCAAGAGAAGATCGTAGGGTGCGAATGATAAGGGGAAATCGCAGTGCTCTAGACTAATAGCATCGTAGTGTGCAAGTCAAAGACACTACGATCTAAATCGTAGAACATCACGATCCAAATTGTAGAGCATCATCTATTTAATGTCAAAAAACGTCGAGCCTCATAACCTGTGTTTTCCCAACAATTGAGAAATGGATCTCAGATGATGCAGTACTCATTAGTCCCAGATTGTATGAAATATCCTTAGTATACAACAAAGAAGCGTATTGAAGAAGCTAAGGATAGTACTATGGATAAGAGGGATAAAACACCTTTTTCGGTGGTAGGAGAAAGCGACCTGCGATGTCGGGGGCGAATGAAGAATTAGGAAGATGTGCGAAATGTCTCCATCACGAAGACTGAAAGTTCGGGATGCATTTAATGCCACAACGGATGGATCCAACGGATAGTTTTCAACATCACATATATACAGATCAGACAGATGAGAGAGAAGCAAGCAAGCAATCAAACATTCAACGTGAAGAATTCTCTAAGGCTCAACTCTACGATCTGAGAAATATCAAAGCTTGCTCAGCTACTCAGTTCTTAACGAACCAGTGCTTACACAGCAATTGAGTAGCAATCTTCAAGAACGTAACAACAACCATCAATCAACTAAAGAAGAGTACCAAGTCTGCTGGACTTGAAGAGTTAAATAGTGAATCAGAAGAAAACCAAGTCTACTGGACTTGAAGAGTTCAAGAGTGAACTAGAAGAAGTTCCTAGACTGCTGGTCTAGAAGGAATTTGAGTGATTCAGAAGATTGTAAAAGACATCCTTAGTGGATATCCTACTCGTTGAGTAGAAGAGTGGACTAGGAGCTTTGAGTGCTATGAACCACTTAAAAACAACTGTGTCATTTACATTCATGCTATAACTGCTATATCTACTATAACTGCCTTACTCGCTCATAACTCCATTGCTTGTTAAAGAAGATTAAAACAAATACTAATTTCGCAAAGTTTAAATCATTATCTAAAAACTAGTTAAAATGAAAAGATTTTCATATATCTATTCAATCCCCCCTTCTAGATAACTTGTGCCTACTAGGAACTAACAAGCTCGTCCTTAGCAGTCAACATCATCAACTTCTCCCGACCCTTTCTACTTAAGGCATCGGCAACGACATTTGCCTTACCCGGATGGTATAAAATCTCACAGTCGTAGTCCTTAATTAACTCCAACCACCTTCTTTGATGCATATTCAAGTCCTTCTACGTGAAAATATATTTCAGACTCTTGTGGTCCATATATATTTCACACTTCTCCCCGTAGAGATAGTGCCTCCAAATTTTTAAAGCAAAAACAACTGCAGCTAACTCCAAATCGTGGGTAGGGTATCCCTTCTCGTAATCCTTCAATTGTCATGATGCATACGTAATGACTTTGTCATTTTGCATCAGCACACAGCTAAGTCCTTTATACGACGCATTACTATAAATAATAAAATTTCCTGTATCATCCGGAAGAGATAACTCAGGGGCCGTACTCAACCTCTTCTTCAATTCTTGAAAGCTTTCCTCACACTTATTCGTCCAAACAAATTTCACAGCTTTTTGAGTTAAATTCGTTAGCAGAGTTGCGATCTTGGAAAAATCTTGAATGAATCTTTTATAATATCCTGCCAATCCAAGAAAACTTCGTACTTCCGATGGCATCCTCGGCTGATCCCAGTTGATCACGACTTCGACTTTGGATGGATCTACCGAAATTCCATTTTTATCGATCACGTGCCCAAGAAATTTCACTCGTTCAATCCAAAATTCGCATTTCGAAAACTTGGCATACAACTTTTCCCTTCTCAATACTTCCAATGTTAATCTCAAATGCTCTTCATGTTCTTCCTTGGTTTTCGAATAGACCAAAATGTCATCTATAAATACCACTACGAACTTATCCAAAAATGGCTTGAACACACCATTCATTAGTCCCATAAAATGCTGCAGGAGCATTCGTAAGACCAAATGACATTACTAAAAATTTGTAGTGACCATATCGCGTTCTAAACGCTGTCTTCGGAACATCCTCTGGCCTCACCTTCAGTTGATGATAACCGCTTCTCAAGTCTATCTTGGAAAAATATCTCGCTCCCTTCAATTGATCAAACAGGTCGTCGATCCTCGGTAATGGATATCTGTTCTTAATCGTGACCTTATTCAATTCTCTATAGTCAATGCAGAGTCGCATCGATCCATCCTTCTTTTTCACAAACAACACCGGCGCTCCCCACGACGATACGCTCGGTTGAATGTACTTCTTATCCAACAATTCTTGTAGTTGTACCATTAATTCCTTCATCTCTACTGGTGCCATTCGGTATGGTGCCTTCGATATTGGAGCAGTTCCTGGTGCCAAATAGATTACGAAATCTACCTCTCTATTTGGTGGAAGTCCTGGTAAATCGTCTGGAAATACATCGACGAAGTCCTTCACAATCGGTATTTCTTCTACCTTCAGATTCTCTTTTCGACTATCGACTATGTAAGCTAAGTATCCTACACAGCCTTATCTCAACAACTTACGGCTCGCATCATCGCCGACAACTCGCTTGTTCAGGCGACTTCTTTACCATAAAATACAACCTTTGATTTGAGTCATAAGGTTAATATGCTTCTTTTGGCAATCAATTCTGTTTCGTAATTGAATAACCGGTCCATTCCTAAAATAATATCAAATTCCCCAAGTCGAATAGGGATAAGATCTACGTTCATGATATTACCCTTAATATCCACTCTACAGTTCTTAAACACGCATTTTAACAGAATTATCTCTATTTGCAATTTCTATATTCATGGGATATTCCAACTCATCCATAATCAAATCTAAACTATTAACAAAGTCTTCGGATATAAAGGAACAAGTAGCACCCGAATCAAATAAAACATAAGCATTAATTTTATTGATCGGAATGATACCTGACACCACATCACGAGACTGGATTGCATCCTGCACCGTTATATTGAAAGTTCTGGCGGTCGGTCGGTTTGTTGCATGTGATCCGGTGATGGTTAAGGCATTTCCACTGTTATTTCCATAGTTACCTCCTGGTACTGCCCCTCCTGATCCCTTCTTAGGGCAGTCTCTTGCTAGATGATCCTTCAAACCACAGTTGAAACAAGCACCCTTCTTTGGGTTTGGACAGTTTGGTGCTATGTGGCCTTCTTGACCACAATTGTAGCACACTTACTTTCCTTTCATACATACTCCCAGATGAGCTTTCCCGTAGGTCGGGCATGCTTCAATTCATTTCTTCTGAATACCTTGTTGATTTCCCGATGATGAGTTGTCGTTCCACCTTTTCTTCTGATTAAAATTTCCACCTCCTGTGCCACTTCCACTGGCCTTGTTATTAATTTCACCTTCATTCTTCTTCTTCTTCTTCTTCTTCTTCTTCTTCTTCTTCTTCTTCTTCTTCTTCTGATCTTGATTGTACTTGGTCACTGCATCGCTTCTTCCTTCGGCGAGGATGGCCTTTTCCAGTACTCCAGCAAACGTGTTTAGCTGAAACATTGATACCTTGTTGTACACTCAAGGCTTTAGTCCTTGCTCGAATCTTCTGGCTTTTCTTTCGTCCGTGTGTACTTGATACATGGCGAACCTCGCTAACTCGTTGAATTTAGCCACATAGTCAGGTACACTCATGTTTCCCTGCTTCAGTTCCAAAAATTGAACTTCCATCTGATTCTGCGAACTAGTTGGGAAGTACATCTCGAAGAACATCTCTTTAAATCTCTCCCACGTAATTACACCTTCACCTCCTCGCACTTTGTTTGCTTGCCACCAGTAGCTAGCCTCAGACTTCAGCATAAATGTTGCAAAAGCGGTCTTTTGGTCTTCTCTAACCCTAACAACGTCGAAAACCTTCTCCATTTCCATAACCCACGTTTGAGCCTCGATTGGGTTCATGGAACCTTTGAACTCTGGCGGTCCCACCGCCTTGAAATCTTCTTTAAACGTTGTGTTTGGTGGAGCTTGAGGTTGATTGTTCATTGCTCCGGTCGATAAGTTAACTAAGCATTGAATGGGATTTGCGTTAGCATTATTGTTATTATTGGTTGACTCTTCCTCGGTAGGTTGACGTTGTTGTCTTCTCCTTGGCGGCATTTTTTACGTTAAATAAACGCTTTATTAGAACTTTATTTATTTCTCTAAATAGTTAAGGCATTACTCAACAATTTAACATATCACTTAACACATCATCTTAAATAACTTGATATATTTTCATTCAAATCAAAGTTTTAACATTAAACGATAGCATAAGCTGCTATTTACATCAACTATCCGGAATAAAGAATCCACGAGATTTAAAACATTCAAATATTCTTTCGTTCATAAACACGCCGAATTTACATCTAAAACTAATTAAGTTCTTCACATAATTAAAAAATCATATCCATCGATCATGGTATTGATTAGCTTTGTCAAGCTCCTCTTCTAAGATGCGATGCATCGTCTCTGCGATCCATCATGTATAATGGTAATCCTTCGAACTAGATTGGGTACCTCAAAACTCGATCTTGGGTCTCATTCATTGCCTTTGTTAAGTGTAGAGTACGCTTCCCCAATCTTCGCTTTCTTTGCATGACTATCATCCTCTCAGCGATCGATCATTTCGCGATTCTCTTACCCAAACCTTCCTCTACTATGTTCGACCTTTCGGAGGTTTCCTTCAGTTCCTTCTTGATTTCTCTATCTCCTCGGTCTTATCTTGATTTGACCCTTCTCATGGACCAAATCCCATTCTACATTTGCGGTCGAGAGTGAAGAGTCGAAATCTCCTCTCCTTACGCTTTCTAGAGTAATATCTTTGAATAACCGCTATTTCGGTCAAATCACGGACCTCGTCTCAGTAACTCCACGTTACGGTCATATAACGTGTCATACATCTCAAAGATCAACGGTGTACCGTGGTAACTCCTCTTCTTCCTCTTCCTCTTCCTCAACAAATTCCTCCTCAGGATCCTCCTCAGGATCAGTCTTGGGCTCATGCTCCTATGACCAACAACGGTGATCAATGGAGATGACTCCCTCTCGCATCAGACTTCTCCCTAACGACATGAATGTCTCGGGGCTCCTCCTCTGTCGGTACTATAGGTACACGGGGTTCTTCCTCCCCAGCTTGACTAGCTTCTCCAACATTCGATATCCTGACAACAAAATTTTAAGTTTTAGTTACTAAGTCGTATCATCTAACGCATACTTTAACACATAAACACATAAGGACTTTTATTATCTTCAATGAATTACATAAATTCATTTCTTATAACTCGATAAGAGTTTTCCATCACTATCTTCTTTCTATAAGGCTACTACCTAAGGTTGTTCCCTTACCTAAGGTTCATAACCTCATGACTTTGATACTAACTTCGGACACCCCAAATCCAGTACTTGATTCAACGGGATCTGGTGTTCATCTGACAAATATCATCTATCTATCTACCCATAATAAATGCAAACCATGCAATAGATAGAATAAAAATCTTCCCTTATAAGGTTACAACATCCAAATAATAATAATACAATCCCCAAAAGTTAAACTAACCTTAAACATCATGTATGGAATCATAAACAAATAAGTCTTAAATAACATCATTAACTCAAGTCTTAAACATAAATACATCATCTAATAAAATAACAAGTCTTCATCACTTGCTAACTTTGCCCTTGCCTTTACTAGTGGAAGGTTCATCGGTTCTTTCGTTCTTAACTGCAATTTTATTATTAAGCAAGAGTGAGCACTATTGCCCATAAGTATAATAATGAAATAACAGTATAATAACATGCGAGTAAATCAAAAACATCTTAATGAAAGCTCAACTTTTGAATCAAGAATAAATAACAAGAATCAAAAGAATTCTGAGGGTCATAAGACCTTGAACTATGTCCTAGGTTATCAAGGGTTATACTTGAAATCTTTAACAGTCATAAGACTATGGACCTTTCTTCTCGTACATAGGGGGATCAACCCTTAGTACCATACTGTGCACAATATCTTAACGCTAACGATAAGTAAATCCCTTTGCGGTTGTTCATCTCGATTTGACATTCGAGTCCGCACCAAAAGGAAGTTTGGTTTGGATAATTCAATAAGGGTTCTAAAATTTAGAACGTTCATCAACTAAGGACTAGTTGAATCAATAAAGTTCACTAGTCTAATAAGGTTCAACAATAATGATATTCGATTTGAATAATAATCTCAAGAAGTATACAATAGAACAATTATTGTATAACTGAATCATGCTTTGAAAAGATAATAAATCTTTAATATAACAATTGAACTTGAATAATAGTAACGATAATTTACTCGAGGTAACTAATAACTTGAACAATAATGACAAGTAGGGTTAGGAAACTTTCCTCGTGCGTAGGCTAAATGATTACTACTTCTGTTCACCACAAATCCTACACACATACCATATGTATTCACGACATTCATTAGTTACATTAGTTACTACTTCTAATGTAAGGATTGTAGAGACTTGAACGACTTGAACATAAAGTTAATTTATCGTAGCAGACACTAAAGGCAAGTATTCTAACTCTTGTCTCAGTTCAATCTGAACAAGTTTTTGAGGTTCATGTATTCTTTCACATGAATTGAAGTATGTTGAAGTTTAAGCCAATTCCTTTTGCTAGACTTGATGTATTGATAATCTATTCATGTATTATCAAATGTTGCTATCTTTTGTCAACTAATTGATATGGTTTTCAAAAGAAGACTAAAATGTTAAACAAATGTTTTGTCGGTAAAATGACAGGCACGTGAGGTTGCCAAATGCTTAAACGTGCATACGTTTAATGGATGTAGTGTTAATCAACATAGAGTACAATAGGCTGATCACCTAGAAGTGCTCGTAAGTGATATCGGGCTTACGGACTTGTTTCCGAGTTGTCCTTTTTCAATAAAGAATGAATACTCGAGGTCTTTGACCGGAGTGAATGTTTTACTAAATATTGTTATTATTGTAAAACATTTTGAAAGAAAAGATGAAGTGCTATTTTGATTTACCAATAGTACTTCATAACTATTGTTCAGTTATTGAAGATATACGATTTATATGTCTCAAGCATATTGTTATTAAATTGTTATACTTGCTGAGCTAGTTATGCTCACTCTTGCTTGAACCATATGAATGCAGCTAAGACTGAACGTCCCGAAGGATTGAAAAAGGATAAAGGAAAAGCTAAGGAAGATTACTAGCTGTCTTGTAATAGTATAGGTCTATTGTTGTAATGTAACTGATATTATGACAAAGAACCTTCGTAATGGGTATAGAACCTGGGAAATGTAAATATTACTTTGAATATATAGAAGTTATGTTCGTTCTTTGAGACTTTTCAATTGAATGAATGTATGAATGTTGTACAGTATAGCACCATCTGTCGGGTTGGAAGATACCCGGATTTGGGGGTGCTACATATCAAGTATATACATGAGAAAAGATTCACCTTCTCTTTATATACATCTTGATAGCGCGACCAATTTCAATGATTATCACTATAATAAACTGAGTGGTTGTTACATCAAGCACAAACCTATGTCCATACAAAGATTCATACAACTCAGCCATCACATGAGTCCTCAATTGAAATCTTACAACTTCTAACTTTCTCTTTACTTAATACGAATTTTCTTTAATTCGTATACTATCCTTTACAACTCAATTTGAGTTCAGCTTCCCATACTACTTTGTAGTACCATTCATTCATAGCATTAGCTATAAATCATTCATCGTTTAACAGCTCATCTGTTACTACGATTTACTATGATCACGTGGTGATCTTCTTATCCTTCTCCTTACGATTATAGTCTTAGGTACTCATACCTAAGGTTTATAACCTATCGCTCTCCGATACTAACTCAGAACGCACCAAATCCGGTCTATCTTCACACCCGGATTCCGTACGTCATGAGTACATCATTCATCCAACATACATCATTATATACTGAAATATAATAACATACATTCTGAATTCCCAGGTTCTAAAACCTTATAACCTTTCTCATTATAAATAATGATAATTACATTATTCTTTACATCTTGCACGAGTGACTTTTATCCGCCACCAAGGATACATAATCGTTCATTAAACTATTCTATAGTTTAATTCTCATCTTTCTACATTACAAGTCTTCACTGATCTTCTCGCTCATTCACATTCTGAATGACACTTCATCTAGATACCGTCAGCTTGATCTATACGGGATCCTTAAGTTCTTCTAACATCGTTCACTAAAAATGTTTTTCATTTAAAGCAAGTGTGAGCATTCAATTGCCCAGCAAGTCATAACAGTTGAACAAACAACTTCAAGAATTTAAACATTCTTTTCAAACTTCAATAACCGAACAAAGGTTACAAAGCAGCTTGAATAATTGGAATAGTCTTAATTCCTATCATCTTAAAACATTAGTTACATGCACTTTGAAATACTTTCATTCTCTACTCTCTTTCATGGACATTCTGTCTGTCTAGAATCAATAGCACAGACTTAACAATAACGGTTCATGTATAAACAGAACATTCTTTTATTGAACAGTTCAAACATAGAACAGTTCATCTCACAGAAACACCGGAGTGTTCACATTGTGGCACAAGGCCTTATACGTTCTACCACCTTGCACAAATATCGCACATGCGCACATAGACAGAACTTCTTAAGTTCAACATCTGAGAAGTTTAAGAAACTAGCATTCATTTAAAATATGAATGAAGTTAGGAAACTTGCCTTATGCACAGCTACAGCTTACGCTGAACTACTCATTCCAATTCCTATAACACATAAGGAAATAACAAATACACCAATTAGTCATATACTTGACTTACGCATTGGTTTACTTAACTTTACTTCTTAAGGTTCGCGTTCTTGCAATATAATTTTACGCGACTAACTTTCATTATCGGTTTACGGTTTCATGACATACGGAGATGTCTTACTCAACACGTTCATCATCTTTGATGATTCACATTTTTATCTTCTTCGTATACTTCTCTAGGACTCAGTACACATCGCTTCTCTGATAGTAGTCCATATGGTACTCTGAGTGGTTTCCCACAAACAACAAACAAACAAGTTCCCATCTCATCTACACTGCCATCATAGTGAGTTAGATCGGTTGCCAATTTCGTATATACCTTCGCTCTCTGAAGGAATTGTTTAGCCCAGCTCCCATATGTCAACCATCAAAGGTTACGATTGTACCACAACCTAACTTTCTCTTAACTTATACGAATTATTAAATTATAATGTTCGTTAAGTTAATTTCTTTTTCCTTTTGGCTTTCTAGAAAGTAATTGCCATACCTCAGGATTCATTCTTATCCGATTCACATTCGGCTTTCATTAATCTCATTACCGTTCGATACGGCTTTCTTGATACCATTCGTATCTTACTTACTACATTCATCAACGTCTAAGTCATACAACCAGGTATACTTAAGACGTTAAATTAAACGCGAATACGATTCACGAGGATCGTTTACGTATTCAACATTCACGTTGCTCGTCTCTTAATCTCTCATTCAACCTTTACTCAAGGTTTTAATTGCTTTTGATCGTTATCCATCCCATGAACCCCATGTTCATTATTCTTTCTTAATATCAAAGCCATACGGTTCGCTGTATGCTAAGATCGATCGTTCATCGCAACAACGTTGCGTTCACAGCGTCTAAACACTTTACATTCATCTCTCAATGCCATGTCATAACATCAAAAAGTTATACATTAACATCGTCAACCAACGTCTAAGGAATCACAACCATAGCAATCCCTCACGTTCGTTTATCGCGACTACGGTCCCCGGACATCGGTTCCGTAACCCGTATCTACATTCTTTGTCTTTTATTCTCGTTTAATCTTTTCATTCAACGTTTATTAAAGGTTTAAAACACTTGATTAAGTGTTACATTAGTTGAACATTATATTCATATTTCTTTCTTGCACATCCTCCAGTAATTGAGAACTAAAAATCTCACTTCTGGGCATTACTCTGCACCGGTGCTGCGGCGCCATGCCCTTCCCTTCCTCTCGCACTGCGGTGCAACCTACTTCTCTCTCCTCTCTTCCCAGACTGGCTCTGCGGCATGAGTCCTTACTTTAGTGGGGCGTCTTTGCACACACACTCCGTAAGATTTTAAAGATTGTACATGGAGTCATGACGCCACAAATTGTACTATGGTTCGGTCATGCATAACTCTCTGCAGTGTCTTTCAGACATTGTTATATCTTGCTGCTATTTGTCGGCCTCAAAGGCAAAACTTCATCACAATGGCCTGAAAGCATGAAACCTAAAATTTTTTTCTACGTCTTTTACAAGCTTGAGACGCTGATTTCGAAATCTCATAACTTCTTCGTTATAACTCGGAACGAGGTCATTCCAAAGCCATTTTGTTCCTTATCTTATGTACTTCGATTAGCCATGGACAAAATTTCGTTCTGAATCCATTAACATGCCATTCAATTGGCTTAATCTTTGCTCTTCGTTCATGTTTACGTTATTAACGTTCTTCGTTCGTTCGTCCGTAATTCGATCATCCGAACTCGGAATTCGTTCGTTCTTGAGTCTACGACTCACGTTTTCAACATTCTCTTATATTCTTATGAAACCCTACACATTCAGGTTCATTTACTAACTTTCTAATTCTCGCTCGTCTTTTACGAAAATTTCGCCATAACTTCGTTATAGCTCAATTTTAATCTGTTCTTCATGAACATTTCTAACGTTCCTAACCAAGCAATAAGCAACTAACTTATACGCGATGGTTTTAAACTTGTCCATCAACAACAATTACACTACGATGGTTTTAAATTTGTCCATCAACAACATTCTTCGTGTTCTTCGTATGTTCTTCGCGTTCTTCGTTCGTTCTTCATTTTAATCGATATTTTGGATTACGATTCTAATTTTTCTTGGAATTTGATGTAATAGGACATTATTCTTTACTTATTCCACCTACTCGTTCATAATATTCATTTGGATCGCTCAAAATCCTCACGAATCTTATAATTGCTTAAGAAATTTATAAACTAAATTTCTTATTTTTATTTCTTCATTTTCTTACGATTTCAACCATATGAAATCATTTCTAACTTAATCTACTTCCTATCTTCATTAAGTTATGTTTTTGAACATAAAAACTTAAAGAAAATTTAGAAGAACTAGTGTTCGGATTATCATTCTTCTTTATTTCTCTTCCGTTATACAAAGCCGGCGATTCACTAGATTTTCTATTTCACGATCACTTTTGATCCGAGCATTCATGGTCACGCTCTTCCTCTTCCTCTCCCAACCGAGCTCTCTCTATCTCTCTCAAGTGTAGGATATTCAAAAATCCTAGAAAATGAAATTCTAGGTTTCTATTTATAGAAAACCATAGCTAGGGGTAAAATAGTCATTTCACCCCTAAAGTTACTATTCCCACCTCCTCTTCAACTTAGCCACCAAGTTAACTTGGCCCCCACCCTTACTTGGTGGCCAAGTGGCCGGCCCACATGCCCATGGGTCACCCCATGGGTTTCCCCAATGGTTCTTACCCATCCGTTTACCCATCGGTTCGATCCGTGGTTTCTTTTCTTGGTTTGGGCCTTAACCCTAATTCTTATTGGGCCTAACTTGGGCTTGATTTCATAAATCCTTGGGCTTGACATAATCCAAGTCCAATTGGATTTTACAAAGTCAATGAACACAAAGTCCATTAAGACTAATCGTATTGTACGCATTCTTTTCTCGTATTATCGTAATCTCTTTGTATATCGTTCGTACGATATTTGTATTATACTTCGTACTAATCTTCGTACTATACTCGTATAATAACTCGTATCATACTCGTATTTCTCACGCATAATAACCCTAAATATTATACGTACTCATTACAGTCTCGGAACTCACTTACCCTAACCCTTAGGTTTTGAGTCCGCAGGCGAAAACTTCATTTTTGCCATAACTGAAATATTATTGAATATTCCATCACGTCTCAACATTTTACGTAATCAATAACTTCTCAGAATTTCAAAATAAATCTCCGAGCAGAAATGGATGAATAGTGCCTATTTCGTCTTTTTCCCCGAAAATATTTTTGTTCCCGGAAAACTTTTATTTTCTTCTTGAAAATTCTTACTCGTTAAATCTAGCTCGTAGCCAGAATCCTCCCGACTTATAACCATCCTAGGTTATAAAACGATTAATAAACACATATCACAGAATAGTATTAATAAAAATTCATTTTATTAATAATTAATTCTTTAAATCTTAATTTCTGGACAATCCGGATTTCCGGGTTGTCACAAGAAACCTTCGTAACCTCCACTATTTATAAATCTTGTTCAAATCAACACTTTCATGTTACGTGTCGATCTTTTCTCTTTGAAAATACTTACCTTTGCTGCGATTTTAGGAATCGATTGGTTAACTACTCATCATGCTTTTCGTAAGGTTGTTAGCTTTCATATTCCTAACCAACCTGTTATGCGAATTCAAGTAACCAAACCACTAAAGTCAATCATTGTCATATCAAGCCATAAGTAAAGAGCCCTTATCCTGTCGTTGTTGACTTCCTTGTGTGGAATGCACCAAAGCCAGACTTTCTGTAGGAGACGTTATGAATGACGATGGTAAGTTTATAAGTATCAATGTGACGTGTTATCCAAGTCTTGGATGAGAGTCACAGTTTTGAATGATATTTCTATTTTTAATAAATTTCCTGACGTATTCTTAAAGACTTCTTAGCCTACCCTAGAGCGTGAAATCGAATTTTGTATTGACCCTGGTACAAAACCCATTTCTAAAACCCTCAAATATTTCTTTAGTTAAAACGAACGTAACATGCGCCAAAGACGTTGGCTCGAGTTGTTGAAGATTACGATTGTACCATGCAATATCATCGTGAAAGTGCGAACGTGGTAGCTGACGTGTTGAGTAGAAGATCGTATGCGGTTACAAGTGCGAATATACGAACACACGTGAAGATAACGAATATACGATTAGAATCGACTTTAATCGATAAAGTTAAAGCCGCTTAAGCTACATACTCAGAGCTGATGAATGTGAAGAAGAAGGTTCAAGAGGGTGTTATTCTAAAAGCAAGAATCGACGAAGAGAGAAAATCTCAACCCTCAATTTAATTGGCCCATTTGAAATTCTCGATGAAGCAGGAAATGTGGCCTATAGACTCGTTTTACCGCCAAGTATGTTGCATGTTCAGAACATTTTTTTTTCGTATCGATGTTACGTAAATATGTGGACGACCCGAACCACTTTATTAATTTAGAACCAGACGAGATAGCAGAAGATTTAACGTATGAGGAGATACGTGTTAACATCTTGGATAAGAAGGATCATATTCGACGCTCAAAGGTTATACCTCAAGAGTTAGAATTTGAAGTGAAGTCAAGTATCCTCACTTGTTCTAAGATACCGAGTGCGCACGTAAATTTCGGGGCGTAAATTTCATAAGGAGGGAGATTGTGAGACCCCAAATTTTATGAATAAAGATTTAAATTTCTCGAAATATTTTTTAAATATTATGGTGTGGATTTGATATAATGTTATAGTTGTGGGTAATATTTATAAATTTTGCAAAGTAAGCAAGTGGTTATATAATATTCGATTGGTCGGGGAATATTCTTTTTGTCAGGGTATATTCGTACGACGGCACAATCATTGGTGGACCCCACAACGGAATTATTTTCGGATTGAGAAAACGACAAAAATATTTTTATAAAAATAACGGCAGAAGTGTTACCGTTAAAACTGTTGAACTACCCGGTAGTAAAAGTAAGAATCTGGCGTGGTTGCATAAGTAGCATTACGGTATTGATTATTGATGCTTATGTGAGAAGTCACTCAGTTATACTCAATTGTTGCTACAGTAATTGCTGCATCATATCTCTTATATTATTGATTCAACTATTGTCACAGTATCATCTGTATAATATGTTATATTATTCAATCAATAATTGAGACGACAAGTTATAATATTAAGGATTAATAATTGTTGAAAGATTAAATATGTGTTGATTAAAAATAAAATAATTTGTGGTAATATTTATTCAATCCTTGATGTATATAAAGAGTCTATTATGAGACGTTTGTGGTAAATTTGGTTATTCTATGGGGGTCCATATGTCATCATCTAAGAGTCTCTTTCGCCAATAGTAATTACCTTTACCAGACGTCAAACCACTTGCCGTTTCATATTACAGGCGTCGAACCAATTGTCGTTTCACATTAAAGGCGTCGAACCAATTGTCATTTCACATTACAGGCGTCAAACCACTTGGTGTTTCAAATTACAGGCGTCAAACCACTTGGTGTTTCACATTACAGGCGTCAAACCACTTTTCTTTTCACATCACCAGTCGTCAAGCCGCTTGCCTTTTCACATTGCAAGTGCTAAGCTAGAAATCTTCTATAAATAGAGGCCTAGTTCTTCACGAATTCATTCAAGCTATAGAGAGAGAAAGTATAGAGAGAATAAGAGAGAAAGAAGAATAGTATTCTGTTACTACACTACTGCAGTATTCAATCTCATACTAATGTAAGGGGTGTTATTTCTTTTGTATTCATGAAGAGAACTCCTGTTATTCCATTATTTATTATTTTGTTGGAATAACTCAGATACTTGAGCTACCCTATACTTGGTGAAATTCTTACATTATTCTAGTCTTTATTATTACTGTTGAATATATCACATGCATGCGCTTTTCTGTTGGACTCGGGTTCCGATCTTTATTATTACGTTAGAATATCCTCGTCTGCATGCATTTTACGCCGGACTGGTTCCATTCTTTTTATTATTCGTTGAAATATCACATGCATGCTTTTACGCCGGACTGGGTTTTGTTATTTATTATTACGTTGGAATAACTTTGCACATGCGGTATATCGCATGCATGGTGATTTCTTTTGTTATTCCATTCTTTATTATACTCATTTGGTTAAA
Organism: Panax ginseng; assembly: GCA_020205605.1. NCBI lineage: Eukaryota > Viridiplantae > Streptophyta > Magnoliopsida > Apiales > Araliaceae > Panax > Panax ginseng. The sequence continues at coordinate 20,509,895 of CM035150.1, forward strand.
ACTTTGACTTCTATACTCCATGAAATTAGTGGAATATCCTTGATATTTGAGCTTCATCCGAAGATCTTTTCATGGAAATATTCTTACGAGCATTCTTGAATTTTACTCTACAAAGCAAAGTATCATGTTGTGATTTGGACGTTATTGGTTCTGGATAAATTAATTCTTGAACTTGTTTTATTGAATTCTTATATCATTGTCATCATCCTCATGTTTATATTTTATTGAAAGTCATCTGTGGCCTGTAGTGCATAGATGGACTTGGTATGATTATGACCAGGGATTATCCGGTGTAATCATGACCGTAATGTTACAAATGATGTGGTAAAAGTCCTCATTGGCCCGTAGTGCATTGATGGACAGTTGTTGGCGTGATCATGACCATTAATGAATACACAAATATTCTTGGCCCGTAGTGCAATGATAATTGTGGTCGTGATACTAAAGAATATCCTTGGCCGTAGTGCAGGGGTGATTCGATGATATGGATTATTTATTAAAGTTTGAGTCGGTGATAAAAGTGATGAAAACCTTTTAAATCATAAAAGATAGTAGATTTTATTCTCTACTTGACTCTTTTAATGGATTGCTTGTTCCGCTGCAGTTAAACTTGATGTTTGTTAAATTGTATCAGTTTAACACTGTTTAAGGCTATTGATAATTTATTCTACATTATCTTAGTCATAATATTTCTTACTGGGCTAGTTGAGCTCACCCTTTCTTTCACTGTTCTCTTCAGGAAATGAGAATATAGCTAGGACGAGTCGGGGAACGGAGTGATGGTCCTAGATTATGCATTAGTAGTCCTCACTATTCTATGATATAGTGTGATAATAATTGTAATGAGGACTCCTTTTGAGTTTGTATACTCTCTAGTAGACAATATTTGTATTCAAACTCACAGTTTATGTTTTGTCGTATTCTACACGACAATTGTATTATTAAGTTATATTTGAATTCTGTACCATGTATCTGGTGACTCAAGATGGGTGATGTATACCTAATTTTGGGGGCGTCACAACGAACCCCATATTTTGTGAGCAACTTTGTGAACTATTTATTGCAAAAGTGAGTTCCCTCATCACTTATTATCGCCCTCGGCGTCCCAAATCGTGTGAAGATGTTTTTCTTTAAGAATCAGAGGACAACGTTGGCATCATTCATAGGTAAAGCTGCAGCCTCAACCCATTTGGAAACATAATCGACTGCCAACAGAATATATTGATTATTAAAGGACGATGGGAAAGGTCCCATAAAGTCGATTCCCCACACATCGAACAGTTCCACCTCCAAAATTGTGTTGAGTGGCATTTCATTACGCTTGGAGATATTACCTACGCGTTGGCACCGATCATACTTCAACACATAGAGGTAAGCATCCTTAAATAGAGAAGGCCAGAAAAATACCGATTGTAATACTTTTGTTGTTGTTCGATCGCCGGAATAATGACCTCCGTAATATGAGGAGTGGCAATGGCCTAATATGCTGTCCATTTCTTCATGAGGCACACAATGTCTTATCATTTGATCTGGACAAGCCTTAAACAGAAATGGTTCGTCCCAATAGTATTGCTTCACATCGTGGAGGAACTTCTTTCGTTGTAGTCTGTATACGGAAAAATTTCATTTTTAGTTCTTGATCTAGTGTGCATACACCCGCAAAGAATTCCTGCAAATACAAGAGGAAAATAATTAACGTTTAAATTAAGACCGAATTGATTATAACTAATATGAAATTAATATTAATAAAGAATATCCCCGGCAGCGGCGCCAAAAACCTGTTGGTTGATTTCGCTATCAATGAATACGTGCAAGTATACATGGTCAACAAGTAATAAAGTGATAAGATAGAGTGTCGATCCCACAGAGAATTCTAATTAATAAATTCCAACTACTAGCACTATATCAATCTAATTTTATTTAAACAACCATAAACTATGAGTTTCCGAATTGATAAAACTAAATTAAACAATTAAAAGAGATTATTCTAAATTAAACCAAATAAACCAAACTACGATTTGAATGTATTCAGATAAATAAAGATTAAGACTTCAATATCCCCAATTATGAACTTATAAATCAATTATCCAATTATCCAATTATCCCAATTATTATGCCTACTGAATTGTTAACAGGAATTCTCAACTGCCAACAGCCCTTTTCCAAGTGTACAATTGACTTCTATTTAATTCAAATTAATCTTGCTATATTCCTATGCAAAACAAGTGAATTAAACTCCTTCAATTCCAATTCCTTATATGTTACATGCGGTGAACAGATATTTCCATTAAATTCACAAACCTAATTATCCATTGTGCAAATAACTAAGTCACACGTTATCAAGCCCAGTTCTAACCCTAGAATTCCTCTTTCAATTCCTTCTAGAGTAACACGGTAATTATTGGTCAAATAATTAATCAATAAATGCAAGGCAAGATAAACAATTCACTTCAACATAAATAATTGGAATAAATTGAATAACTAATTTATAGCCATAAAAGGTTCAATTGAAATCTTAATTAACGAATTAGTTCATAACGGAAATAAAAACCAATAATCTTTTGCAAATCATCCTTAAAGAATTATACAAATTGAAAGAATGAAGAAGAAGAAAACTCTAAGTGAAAATCTTCAAAGCTCCTCTTGACTCCTTGCTCAGCCTCCAATTGTGTAGAATAGATCCTTCTTTCAATTAAAACAACCCTTATATACTTCACCTCTCACAAACCTAGCAATCCAAATCCAATTTGACTTCCAAAAATCCACCAACTATGCAGTCAAACCAAAAGTCAAGTAGCGTCCCATTAATCGATACGAGACGACCCCAGTATTTGGGATTAACATGATGATTATGGCGCCCGCTACTGCTCCCAAGAAATTACCATAATTCCATTTTGTAGCTTAAAATTCCCAATTTGTCCCTGCAGCTCCCGAATCTGCAAAACAACAACTAAACACAATAAAAATGCTTCTAAATAACTTGAGAATGCAATAATGTAAGCCCAAACATATCTGATTCATGGGTATATTACCCAATTATCACTTACTTTGCAAAATTTGTAAATATTACCCACAACTATAATATTATATCAAATCCACACCATAATATTCAAAAATATATTTCGAGAAAATTATTCTTTATTCATAAAAGTTGGGGTCTTACACTATTCACCGTTTACGGCTAGGGAATTATTTTTGAACTTCCGAGAAATATGTAACATTATAATATCAAGGTGAGATGGATTATATAATAATAATCTAAGTATGGAAAACGCAATGTCAGGAATAAATATATGAATGATATTCCTATTTACATATGATTTGATTATGATATATATATGAATGAATATGCAAGTATGCTTGCATTAAGAAAAGATGTAAAGTCCTTTGATAGATAATTGAAACATGTGTACAAGGACTTAGAATGAATTGATCAAGTATGTTAGGTTGATCCTACATAAGAAAAACATCTTTGTAAAGTCCTTAAAAAGAAATGATGTACAAGGACTATAAATATAGAAAGATCAAGCATGTTAGGTTGATCTTATGATGTAATAAACGAGGCATCTCGATCGTCGAAAATCGCACTGGAGATCGTAGTCTACCAGGAGAGTCAAGGATAACTCGAGAGCTATCGAGGCAAAATCGTAGTCTGCAAGATAGTAGATCTCGGAGTTCGTAGACTGCCAGGAGAAACGATGAAGGATAATGGTATATCAAGAAGAGCTTCCTCGGGATCGTAGTGTGTTGAGGAAGTCATGTTCAGAATCGTAGAGATAGCCTGCCTATGAGCCAACTGAATATCTGCCGAAGCCAAGTCAGAAACGTAGACTACACTCGGAGTCATAGAGTCTACCGATGCTGAAGCCAAGTCAAGGATCGTAGACTACACTCGAGATCGTAGAGTCTATTGATGTCGAAGCCATGTCAAGGATCGTAGACTACACTCTGAGTTCGTAGAGTCTATTAATTACAGCAGAGATCGTAGTCGAGCAAGATCAGATGAAGACAACAAGCGCAAGGCAGAAACCGTAGAGTGTCAAGATCTGATCTCAGGATCGTAAGGTGCCTGTGACAAACCAAAGTCAATCAGAGAGTGCGAACTACGACCTCAACCGTAAGTGCTCACAATGCATAGCGTAATCGTAGAGAGCAAGTATGATTCTCAACTAATGAGCACTCCCAGAATATCCAATGGAACAAAGCCTCTGGTTGGCACTACAAAGATACATCCTACCTGAAGGGAACTAAAGAGCACTCAATGAATGACATTCAAGCTAACAGAAGATCTAAGCACCAACCCAATCAGCATCAAGATTGAGTTGTAAAGCCATTCGAGATGAAGTCTTCCACAAGATGATCATAAGAAGACTTCAGTAACTGACTAAGGAAAGTCAGCAAGTGCAGTAGCTGTCAAGTGAACAGAAGACAATGATCTTGGAAGCAACTGAGATCATAGTGTTTGCCAAACAAAGAAAGAACTGATGGAAAGTGAACCGAGATACTAGTTAGTCTCTGAAGAACAAGGCTAAAGTGATTAAGCGTAGGGTCAGTCCATTGATGATAAGTGAACGGGAGATCACAAGGATAAAGCGAGCTAGACGCGCCACAAATCCGAAGTGTCTTGCTATTCAGAGGGAACCAGAGCAAGGAATTAGGCCATCAGTCTCTGAGAACAGTCGAAGCAAACAGAAGTGTTGAAGCACTGCACAATGAAAGGAAGATGTGTACTACATTGGACATCCAATCAACACTCTTTAAGATCGTAGTGTTAACTCTACCAGTCAATGAGAAACACTCAACAAGACACTACGATCAGGTCCTAGAAGACATGGATCAGAATCATAGAGTTCGAATAACTGAAGAATGAAGCATTGGCAACGGTTCAGTCTGAAGGGTATTATTTGAACAAGTGTTTATTAAGAGCATCGATGCAAAAGGACAACCTCTGATCGAGAAATCGGAAGGAGGAAATAAAGTCTTCAACCTGCCCAAGACATTAAAGTGACATCTCTGATGGGTAGGTGAAACAGTAGACTGCAATGTCAGATAAAGTACGACATGTCACATCAGTAGTCTACCTCTGTCAACTCGAGATCTGTGAATATATTTGAATAGCCTTCAACGGCTACTTTCCAACGGTTGGATTGGGAATGAGTATAAAATAGGAAGAGCTTCAAAGATCGAGGGTTGCTGGAGTTGCCGAGTTTGGAGTAAAAGGTGGACTGTTCTAAACCAAGTGAAAAAGTGAGTCCGAAGGCTCACTCTACGATCCACTGAGAACACTCAGATACATGCAAAGGAAGAAGTAAAAGTGAGAGTTTTACTATGTAGAAGTGAGAGTTCTACTACAAGAAGAGTGTTCTGAACTGCCGAGAGAAAGAAGAGCATCATGTCATCTTGGTGTCCATCATGGGAAGACTCTAAGTACAATAGAGAAGAGCTCACAGTCATCTTAGCAAGTCCATCATGAGAAGATATAAAGTATCAAGAAGGGAGATCGCAAACGTCATCATGGTGGCAAGCATGAGAAAGTTTCTAAGTACCAAGCAAAAGAACTTACAATCATCTTGGAAACCTATCATGCGCAGCCATTATGTATCAAGAGAAAGATCTGCAAGGCAGTTCATCAAGGGATCATCCGAAGTGGTTGAGTAACTGAAGAAGCTGAGCATCATGCAACACTCAACTGCACTTCAAGGATGATCACGCCAAGCTGCTAAGTATAGAAGATGTTCAGAGCATGAAGACATCTTAGCAGGTTAGAACCAACTCCAACAAACCAACAAACAAACAACGAAAGCCAGGGCCTGAGGGGTCCTTGTCCGAAGGGACTAAATGAAGCCAGGGCCAGAAGGGTCCTTATCCGGAGGGAATAAACGAAGTTCCAAGCTTGCTGGGCTTGAAGAGTTCCTAGGGAACTAGAGGAGTCCCAAGGCTGCTGGCCTTGAAGAGTTCTTAGTGAACTGGAGTCCCAAGGCTGCTGGCCTTGAAGAGTTCTTAGTGAACTGAAGTCCCAAGGTCAAGTGGCCTTGAAGGAATCTTAGTGATTCAGTCTTGCCCCTTCCAGTGGAAATTCTGCTAGTCGAAAGCAGAAGAGTGGATTAGGAGCTTGAGTCTCTGAACCACTTAAAATCTCTTGTGTCTTTTACATTATATCATTTACATTATGTTCTATAACTGCTATTACTGCTATGTATATTTTAACTGCTTACAACCAAACTAACTCTACGAACAATGTATGTATGATTATGAACATATCAATGAAGGGGATCTTTTAGTTATTCCGCTCTGCTTGAAAAGATTCTTGTGTTTTTCATATGTTAAATTATGAGCAATACAAAGTAAACCAGAAAAGTATTTGAAATAAAAAGGATCTATTCAACCCCCCCCCCCCTTCTAGATCTATTGTGCCTACTGGGAACTAACAATTGGTATCAAAGCAGGTTCTCATGCTATATTCAAAAGCTAATCGCTTTGAGTCTGATCCCAGGCAAAAACATTGTTCTAAACTTAGTTTAGTAGTAAGTAACTTGTTATATACAGATGAGCTCACACGTTGGAAATACTGTGTATAGGTAAATGTGTATATACACCTGAAGCTGCTTAGATTGGTCCATGTTCTCGATTGCTACACCAACAAGACCAATCCTTTCCTGCAGTCAATCTTGTAGTCTGAATATCAGACGAGAGAGCTTAAGAGACATCAATGACAAAGATTCAAGTATCCACCAGTCTGAAAGATGAAGAGGCTATACATGCTAACAAATGCTTATCAGGAGAAGAAAGAAGATCTTCTCAAACTTATGTCTGGCCAACCAGCAGCTAGGTGCAAACTTTGTAAACTAAAGGATGTCAAAGATTTTAATGCAGAGATTCTCTTGGCCTACATCTTCAAGACCACAACTCGATTGATTAAAAAAGGCCAACACAGGCAATAAGCATCGGGAGGAAAAGTGAAGCTATGCACATCAATGCCTAAAAGCGAGTATATCTAAGATAAATGGTCCATTAAGAGATCGACAAGTAAAAAGGTACAGTTCCTCACTATTACATGTGTTCATCACAAAAGCACCCTCTTATGAACCATAACAGTATTCTGTCAAGAATTCATAATCTACCTAAAAAGATGAAGAGAGAAAGTACCCTAAGGATGGAAACTCAAATGTCTATAAACTTTCTCTCCATCCAAGTTTTAGGTTGAAGATGACATCTTGAAGGAAATCTGAAATGGGTCATAAGATCATCACAGGTCAAATGAATTCTATGTGAAGTAATCTTTGCTGGTGGGTTAGTATGTATATACAAATCCTGGTTCTAAGTGTTTGATAACACAAAGAGTATGATCAGTTCTACAAGAGTATCTTGATGATGTGTAGAAACTGATCACCTCCATGAATCAACTAAATACTCTTAAATCGTAGAGTTGACTCTCACTCTGTGAACACTTAAACATTGTGAACATAACCCAGCAAATGATGAAACCATCAAAGATAAAGTGTGTGTTATTAAATGTCAAATCTTACACACACTCACCTTCATGCATATCAAAGTGTATGATCTAAAACTAGTCTTATGCATGAATATGATGTTGGTCATAAATGTGATGATTATCCAAATAAGAGGAACAGGGGTTTAGAAAACTAACCTAGCAGGACCCATTTAATTATGGGTACCAAAAATAGAAATATATTTAAACCTGTAGGTACTTGGTCAGTTTGACCACTCTAAGGAATGCTTAAGTAGAAGACTTCAGTCAAGAAGACTCAACTAGCAGAAGGCTAAGGACTGTTCAGAGATGATCCTGATAAAGTTCCTATTTATACAAGCCTATCCTTGAAGACCCTCTGAGCTAACCAAAATGGAGCTCACATGGCTGCTAATCTGTGTATGGAAGTAGACCAGTCAACTAAAGGATCATATGTGCTCAAGAGCAAGCAAAGAATGATATATAAGAAGAATCCTCAAAGGAGCTCACAACAGAGGATCATTGAGCATAAGTCAAGAGGAGTTCATTACAAAAGCAAAACCTCACAAACACAAGACTGTAAATAAAGACTACGATCGTAGTGCTGTCAAAAGATCATAGAGTGATCAGTCTTGAAAATATCCATGTCTATGATATAAGAAGATTTATGTGATAATGATGATTCCAGTCAGAAGGAGATATGCAGGGCTGCCTCTAAATGAGTCTAAAGCAAAGGGAATCACATCCATCCGGGAAGACAACTTCAACCATAAGGAGCAGTAATCTGTTGAGAAACAACAGCACTGAGTTATACTGTAAGGAAATATACCAGCTACAAAGTCCCAAAACTTTGTGGCTGATGAACCAAATGAAGATCCATAGTCGAGAGAAAGCGTCTCAAAACGCATTTACTCGATAACCTTTCAGCCACCCAACCCAACATCGTGAAGTGCCTACGATCAAACATGTGATCGTAGTGTAAGAACAGGAGGATACCATGATCTTAGCAAGCAACTGTCTAAAGTTGGTAGAGGATCTCCCCACCAGAAAAGGTCTCATGAGATGTCATTGCAAATCACTTCTATAACATTTCATCTGTAAAGCGCCTCAGGGACAAACCTGACCCTTAGCTCACTCTAAGAGGTTAGCCCTTCCTGAGCTACCTTTTCCCAGAAGAATTACTTCATCAAATTCATCTCAAGGACCAAGTCAGACAATGATTGTAGAGTCGAGGTTGAAGAGAACTCCACTATAGTAGTGCAATCTCAACGATCGTAGAAGACAACTCGACGATCGTAGTTCTACTAAAGGGTACTCCAATTCACAAGGAGCTTGAAAAATGAGACAATTGCTCAACCATTCAAAAGGAGGAGATAAGTTCGAATACATCAGTGATTTAGCTATGCTGGATCAAGGTGAGGATAAAAGATAAAGCCATCCACTGCAGCATCTCTCAAAAGTTGATCGTTGAGTTAACAAAGAAAAACGTAGAGTCCACAGCTGCCTTATTATCCTACTCTGCGAATCAAAAGGTCAACGGTTTAAACGACTACTCTCCTAAAAGGAAATATCTAACTAAAAAGTTATGGGGAGTTACAGCTTATTACTGGGCATTGTGCAACCAATGGTCGGGATTGACATCACTCAGTTATCAGAGTTAGAAGGGCATCATAAAGACAAGTTCAAATCTGCAGACAGTTATCAAAAGCTATCGAACCTTTCTCCTTCCCATTTTCAAACCCTAAAATCCTCTTAAGAGCCAAAATAGGTTAACACCCCAAAGCTTTATCAAATCACAATCAGCCATCTCTTATAAACCTCTCCGAATCAAATACCCACATTCTTTGAACTGATCAAATGGAAAACTGGCGAGTAATCACTGGCATTCAGCTAGGAACCAAGTCATTTGAGAAATTCGAAAAGAAGTTCAGAGACATTCTCGAACTTGTGAAGAAAGCTGAATTCTCAGAATGCCTTGAGGCTAGTACTCGAGTATATGTTGATCTGGTTAAAGAGTTCTACTCAAATGCCTCCATAAACTCTGGAACCCTTTCTACCAAGGTTAAAGGTCAGTCTTTGAAGTTGAAGTATTTTGACCTCAATCAATGCCTAGGTTTTCATAATCAATGGCTGAAGAACCTTGATGATGTCAATACTGAACAAGCAAAGGAGTTCATGGGGTACCAAAGAAACCCTAGTTTGAAAGACATGAAAAAGGAGTTTCCTGAAGAGTACGAGTTCCTTGCTAAAATAGTTGGAAAATGCATATTATACAAGGACACTGCACATGACACAGTTCTTGACCAACAGCTGAAGATAATGTCAGCAATAGTTCTGAAGAAACAAATCAACTTTGCAACTATCTTGTTCGATCAAATCTCCAAGTGGGTAGAAAAAGCTGAGATGAAGAAGTCACTGAAAAACCCCTGACTAAGGTGTTTCATGGTAGACTGCTAAGTATTGTGCTGAAGAAGAAGCTAGGAGGAAATATCAAGGATGATGAGGGAGAGCCTTTGAATGTTCACAAAGTGATGTCTCCACAATTATTTGTGAACTAGAAGAAGAACCCTAAGGAGAACCGAAGGCTAACAACCGGGAGCAACATCAGAGCCTTTATAAAGAAGAGGAAAACAGAAGAGGCAGAGAGCTCTGAGTCTGATGACTCTATGCCAGCAGAAATCACACCAGCCAGAAAGAAATCCAGAGGTGTGAAGAAAGCTGGTGATGTGAAGAAAACCCAGACCCTATCAAGAAGAGTCTCCACCAAAGTCAAAGATGAAGAAGAAAAGGGCCTAACTGCTGAAACAACAAAGAGAAGAAGTAACAAATTACTTCAAGGTCCATTCCGCAAGAAAGCAAAGGTGGAAGACAAACCAGCCTCAGCCTCCCAAAACAGTACATCTGCTAAAGAGAAGGACGTAGAGTCAGCAGAAGAAAAGGAGACTGATGTCAAGGCTGAGTCCTCTCAAACCAAATCAAGCAGTGAAGGTGAAGCTGGATTAATGAATGAAAATTTAGCATCTGGTGATAAAGAAGAAGAATGCTCAAGCCCCATGGCTAATTCTCATAGTAGTCACTCTGCAAATGAAGAAGAGATTCAAGATGACCAAACTCCATCCCCAAATGCAACTGCCCCAACAAGCCCAGATAATGGGTCAGACAATGCTGTCTCAAAAGAAGAAGAACATGCCCCTGCCCTTGCTAAAACTGAAGGAAGTTCTTCTGATAAACCAGAGGCTTCCAAGTTTGAAGAAGAAGAGGAGTCTGACTCTCCCATAGCTGAACCTCCAAGAAGAAGGAAGAGCTACAGACTGCAAGCCAAATTTGCCTTCAAAAGGAGAAGTGATCAATCAAATGCCCCCATTGAATTAAGTGATGATGAGTCTATATCACATAAAGAAAGTTCTGAGAATGAAATGCAGCGAAGGATTCTCTACTGGAAATGATCAGGATAATTAAGGGTCCAAGAGAGAAGAGATTGAAAAAGATTTTGGTTCTGCACCACAGGAACCAAATGAATAAGAAGATTATCCAGTTCTCTCTCCTGCAAGATTTAGCAGAAGGATAGTAGTGGAAGTTTCAAATGAACTACCAGAGGCTCCACCAGAGAGATGGGTGGACTATGGAAATGAGCAGCTCAAGGTAGTAAGAATGACTACCTTTGACATAGCTAAAAACTGGAACAACATGGAGCTAGACTGCTCGACCATTCTCTACAATCCTGACGACTTGCTGATGAGATGGTTCTTCCAGTGGATGCCATGGCTAAAGGCCCACACTGAAGGAGATGGAAGCTATCTCAACTGGTACTTCTCTCACTTTCCAAGCATGGAGCTGGTGGCTCAGAACTTCCCAAGGGTGAAGAAGTTTGCAACCAAAACGATCAAAGAACAGCCTCACTTCAAAGTCTATCGATAGTCTGGCAATCACTATATCCCCTACGATCGTAGAGTGGACTCTGAAAGAAGAAGGAACTTGATCAAGGAGATGATCGTAGAGTCTGGCCACTCTACTGCTGAGACTGCTCAAATTCAAAGTCAGAAGCTTCCAACAGCCCAAACACTACTCTCTGACATTCCCTCATCCTCAACCAGCAATTGGTACTCAACGATTGTTCAGATTTTCCAAGCTTTCAAAAATATGCCCAAGAATGAAAATCGTAGAGTCCAATCCAATGCTCAACCCGAAGCTGCCCAACAAGAGGATCAAACTATTCTGGAGTAGGAACTACTGAAGAGTTCTGATGAACTAAGTGAGAAAATATCTCTACTCACTGTAGAGTCATAGAAGCTTACAACAGCAGGAGATAATTCTTTCCAAAACAAACTTCAAGCTATTATGGCTGATATATCTCTCAAACTCCAAGAGAGAGATAACATCTATCAAAAGGCCATACAAGATCAAAAGGCAGAAGCTCTACGAGTTCAGAAGGCCAATGAAGAGCAGATCCAAGAACTCTCTGACAAGATTGACGACCTGAAGCAGTCTTTCTCAGCGCAACTTAAGCTAGGCCAACAGGAACTCAAGTTTGAAGTTGCCAACTCCTCCTACCTAATGGAGCAGCTTATGTCCAACATGGAGAAGCTCTCTGAAATGATTAATGACAAAAAGGGGGAGAAAAAGAGGCATAGAAAGAAGAGGAGCAAGTGGCACTCAAAGTAGAGCAGAGGGATAAGAGAGAAGAAGTCAAAGAAGAAGACAACAGTTGCAGAAAAAGAATCATCATCTGAGGGGGAGCCAAAAGATGATGATCACATGATCGCAGAGTCTGAGGGGGAGCATGTTCAGAAAGATGCTGAAGGGGAGCTAAGCAAAGATAGAAGGTCATCTTCCTAGGGGGAGCAAGAGCAAGAAGAACAAACAGATGAGTAGCTAATCATCAGACATCCTGGAAACACATATGGAGCCTAAGAGGTACATCTCTAACTAGTTAGGTATGTTCTGGATCCAGGATGTAAAGTGTCTTTATGTATAATTTGCCATATCTTTATAAATGACATTCATGATTATCTATTTTAAAAATACAGCTGCTCACTGTATATAAGATTCATTCATAACATGCATATGCACTTATTGTTTTTGTCATAATCAAATAGGGGGAGATTGTCAGGAAATAACATATGAATGATATTCCTATTTACATATGATTTGATTATGATATATATATATATATATATATATGAATGAATATTCAAGTATGCTTGCATTAAGAAAAGTTGTAAAGTCCTTTGATGGATAATAGAAACATGTGTACAAGGACTTAGAATGAATTGATCAAGTATGTTAGGTTGATCCTACATAAGCAAAACATATTTGTAAAGTCCTTAAAAAGAAATGATGTACAAGAACTATAAATATAGAAAGATCAAGCATGTTAGGTTGATCTTATGATGTAATAGATAGGCTTGTCTGATCGTCGAGTACTGCACCAGAGATCGTTGTCTGCCAGGAGAGTCAAGGATAACTCGAGAGCTATCGAGGTAGAATCGTAGTCTGCAAGATAGTAGATCTCGGAGTTCGTAGACTGCCAGGAGAAACAAAGAAGGATCGTGGTATATCGAGAAGAGCTTCCTCGGGATTGTAGTGTGCTGAGGAAGTCATGTTCAGAATCATAGAGACAGCCTACCTACGAGCCGACCGAATATCTGCCTAAGCCAAGTCAAAAACGTAGACTACACTTGGAGTCGTAGAGTCTACCAATGCCGAAGCCAAGTCAAGGATCGTAGACTACACTCGAGATCGTAGAGTCTACTGATACCGAAGCCATGTCAAGGATAGTAGACTATACTCTGAGTTCGTAAAGTCTATTGATTACATGTAGAGATCTTAGTCGAGCAAGATCAGATGAAGACAACAAGCGCAAGGCAGAAACCGTAGAGTGTCAAGATTTGATCTCAGGATCGTAGTGTCTACACAACCGAAGCTGAATCTTAGAGTGCAGAACTACGACCTCAACAGAAGTGCTCACAATGCACAGGCAGAATTGTAGAGCAAGTATGATTTTCAACTAATAAGCACTCCCAGAATATCCAAATGAACAAAGCCTCTGGTTGGCACTGCAAAGATACATCCTACCTGAAGGGAACTAGAGAGCACTCAACGAATGACATGCAAGCTAATAGAAGATCTAAGCACCAACCCAATCAGCATCAAGATTGAGTTATAAATCCATTCAAGATGAAGTCTTCCACAAGATGATCATAAGAAGACTTCAATAACTGACTAAGGAAAGTCAGCAAGTGCAGTAGCTGTTAAGTGAATAGAAGACAACGATCTTGGAAGCAACCGAGATCATAGTGTTTGCCAAACAAAGAAAGAACTGATGGAAAGTGAACCGAGATATTGGTTAGTCTCTGAAGAACAAGGCTAAAGTGATTAAGCGTGTGGTCAGTCCATTGATGATAAGTGAACGGGAGATCACAAGGAGAAAGCGAGCTAGACACGCCAAAAATCTGAAGTGTCTTGCTATTCAGAGGGAACCAGAGCAAGGAATTAGGCCATCAGTCACTGAGAACAGTCGAAGCAAACAGAAGTGTTGAAGCACTGCACAATGAAAGGAAGGGGTGTACTACATTGGAGATCCAATCAACACTCTTCAAGATCGTAGTGTTAACTCTACCAGACAATGAGCAACACTCAACAAGACACTACAATCAGGTCCTAGAAGACATGCATCAGAATCGTAGAGTTCGAATAACTGAAGAATGAAGCATTGGCAACGGTTCAGTCTGAAGGGTAATATTCGAACAAGTGGTTATTAAGAGCATCGATGCAACCTCTGATCGAGAAATCAGAAGGAGGAAATAAAGTCTTCAACCTGCCCAAGACATTAAAGTGACATCTCTAATGGGTAGGTGAAACAGTAGACTACAAGGTCAGATAAAGTATGACATGTCACATCAGCAGTCTACCTCTGTCAACTCGAGATCTGTGAAGATATTTGAATAGCCTTCAACGGTTACTTTTCAATGGAGGGATTGGGAAGGAGTATAAAATAGGAAGAGCTTCAAAGATCGAGGTTTGCTGGAGTTTTCGAGTTTGGAGTAAAAGGTGGACTGTTCTAAACCAAGTAAAAACGTGAGTTCGAAGGCTCACTCTACGATCCACCAAGAACACTCAGATACATGCAAAGGAAGAAGTAGAAGTGAGAGTTCTACTATGTAGAAGTGAGAGTTCTACTACAAGAAGAGTGTTCTGAACTGCCGAGAGAAAGAAGAGCATCATGTCATCTTGGTGTCCATCATAGGAAGACTCTAAGTACAATAGAGAAAAGCTTACAGTCATCTTAGTAAGTCCATCATGAGAAGATATCGAGTATCAAGAAGGGAGATCGCAAACGTCATCATGGTGGCAAGCATGAGAATGTTTCTAAGTACCAAGCAGAAGAACTTACAGTCATCTTGGAAACCTATCATGTGCAGCCATCATGTATCAAGAGAAAGATCTTCAAGGCAGTTCATCAAGGGATCATCCGAAGTGGTTGAGTAAATGAAGAAGCTAAGCATCATGCAACACTCAACTATACTTCAAGGATGATCACGCCAAGCTGCTAAGTATAGAATTTGTTTGGAGCATGAAGACATCTTAGCATCTCAGCACCAACTCCAACAAACAAACAAACAAACAACGAAATCCAGGGCCTGAGGGGTCCTTGTCCAGAGGAACTAAACAAAGTTCCAAGCCTACTGGGCTTGAAGAGTTCCTAGGGAACTAGAGGAGTCCCAAGGCTACTGGCCTTGAAGAGTTCTTAGTGAACTGGAGTCCCAAGGCTGCTGGCCTTGAAGAGTTCTTAGTGAACTAAAGTCTCAAGGCTGGTGGCCTTGAAGGAATCTTAGTGATTCAGGGTGCTGCCCTTCCTTAGTGGAAATCCTGCTAGTTGAAAGCAGAAGAGTGGATTAGGAGCTTGAGTCTCTGAACCACTTAAAACCCCGTGTGTCTTTTACATTATGTCATTTACATTATGTTCTATAACTGCTATGTATATTTTAACTGCTTACAACCAAACTAATTTTACGAACAATGTATGTATGATTATGAATATATCAATGAAGGGGATCTTTTACTTATTCCGTTGTGCTTGAAAAGATTGTTGTGTTTGTCATATGTTAAATTATGGGCAATACAAAGTAAACCATAAAAGTATTTGAAATAAAAAGGATCTATTCAACCCCCCCTTCTAGATCTATTGTGCCTACTGGGAACTAACACACAATATTTCGCATGCGGACTTAAATTGAGAATGTAAGTATTAAAAATCTAATGAAAGGAATTAATGTAATCTAGTATGAATTAAAAATCCAACTAGATTACAAGTGTAAGCGCCCATGTGGGATTTATATTAAGCTCAAGTGGTTAATGCTATGAAGCCCAAATCAAATTAATGCAAGCCCAAAAGATAAGTTGATTAGATTAAGAACTAAGCCCAAATGGTGATCCATTAGTTGAATAGGATCCATGGGGCAACCCATGGGTGTAGTAGTGGGAAAGAACTTTATGTGATGCCCAAGTACTTTATGTGATGATCAAGTGTTGTGTTGAGCAAGAAATGTGAGTAGCTAGCAAGTTTACTTAGTGGTTAAGTAGATGAATAGTAAGGAGGTTAGTTGAGGAGGTGGGGTGATTAATGACTAAGATGCCCTCACCTTGGCTCTCCTATAAATAGAAGAAGTTGCTAGACATTTTTCATTGTTCAAGTTTCATTCAATACACAATCAACTTATTGGTTAGAGAGAATAAGCACTATTGAGCTTAACCTTCCATTGTTAGATTTCCAAAGCAAGAGAAGTAGTCTTCAAAGGTAATTGATCTTGTCTCTTCTATCTCTATCATAGTAGGGTGATAAGAGAAGTGTAATCTAAATGAACTTAGATGCTAAGAACATAAGAGAAATGGGTAAGCAATGGACTTTAGCCGAATAAAGTTATGAATAAGTAACTTGAACCTAAATAAGTTATTAACTTATGATAAACTTGTCATATGCTTGTCATGAATTAGTATATTGGATAAGATTTGAGAACATTGAGTAAAGGACTTAAACCAATAATAAGTCATAATGAAATGAAAAAGCATATAGTGAAGAAATTGTTAAGTTATGAGCTTATGAAGAATAAGCCATAACCTAATTTTAATATAAGTTGTTGTATCATATAAGTTGAGGTATCTGGCTAATTAAATGAATGTATTTGGAATGATGAACAAATCACTAGTAATGAAGTTTTGCCGGAATTCACACGATTGGACGATAAACGTCGAATTCGTGAAATTCTCGGAATGGAAGTCGTATTTTATATTTGAACTTTGAAATGTTAGTTTTCGATGGAGACAAGTCGTATTTGGCATTATAGAGTTACAGACTCAAAAATGGCCGGATTCCGACTTAGAACGAAGAAACGAGCGTTGAACGTTCGCGAACGTTTATCGTTTCGTTAAAAATGGACTAATAGGTGTAATTTTAGTAAACGAAGTTGAATAGATAAAATTCTTGCATGAACACGTAGAGTATGTAATTTGTGAACCGTAGGCTCTTGAACGAGCCAATTCAGACTTATAACAAAAAAGTTACGAGTCCGGGAATCTCACCATTTGAAAAATCTGTCAAACATTTATGTAGCTCAGAGTCCGCGGCGCGACTCCAAGCCAATTAGCAGCAAGTAAGCAGTGTGAAGTGAGCCTCACCAGAACTCGTGGCTTATACGACGACAGTAACAAAGGGACTCGCGTCGTAGCGCCGAGTCCGGTTTCTGGGTAATAATAGGTGACGCCGCAGCGCGGCACCAAGAGTAATAGCCGGTGTCGTAGCGTCAGCCTCATGACCTAGATAATGAAAAAGGTTTACATGTTGAGTATGAAGAGTAATTGATGAACAATTAAATAAGGATCTTAATGAAACATTGTTAAGACATAATTAAGCCTTAATTATGAACACTTAGGGTTAAGTTTAAGTCAATTACATATGAACGTAAGAATGACGTAATGGAACGTCGGAACCAATAATAACAAATCTAATACGTAATTAGATTGAGAAGAAGGGTAAGATTCTTCAGGAACCATGTATGTTTATTCATGACCTAATGTGCTATGTGATGTTATCATTTATTGTAGACGCCTTAAAGACTTAAAGTGCATGTGTTATATCTGTAAGAAGACGCTAAAGGTAAGTATTCTAACCATTGTTCCAGTTTATTCTGGACAAGTCTTTATGATTCATGTATTCTTCGCATGAGTTAATATCTGATGAAGTCAATGCCAATTCCTTCGGCTAGACTTACGATATGTTGGATTCTGTTAATCTTTCAAGTACGTATAATGATTTACCAAACTAATATTATTGTGGTTTTCAAAAGTAGACTGAATATGCTAAATTGTTTTTTCGTCAAACAACAGGCATGTGAGGTTGCCATAACTTAAACGTATACACGTTTAATGAATGTAGTGTTGATCAACATAGAGTACTATAGGCTGATCACCTAGACGTGCTCGTAAGCTATGTTGGACTTACGGACTTAGTGTCGGGACATCCTTTATAAAGTACTTATGAAATACTCACGGTCTTGAACCAGAATTTATGTTTTACTGAATATTGTTGTTGTAAAATGTTTTGAATGAAGAGAAGTGCTATTTTGATTTATCGATAGTGCTTCGTAACTATTGTTCAATTATTGAAGATATATGATTCCTATGTTTCAAGCATGCTATTTTACTAGAATTATTATACTTGCTGAGCTAGTTAGGCTCATTCTTGCTTGAACCATAAGAATGCAGCTAAGACCGAACGGACCGATGGATCCAGTAAGGATAAAGGGAAGGCTAAGGCGAACCCGTAGATTACCTATGTAATAGTATAGGTTTTGTAATGATAATATTGTTATTATGATAAGAACAAAAATAATGGTTGTAAAGAACCTGGGGAATGTTAATATTCTTTTTGATATATATAAGACATATTCGTTCTTTTGAGGTATTTCAATTGAATGTTTGTGTGAACTGTAGCACCGTGTAACACCATTTGTCGGGTTGGAAGATACCCGGATTTGGGGGCGTCACACCTTTTTTGGGGGCGTCACAGTTGGTATCAAAGCCATAAGTAAAGAGCCACGAGCCTCTATCTGGTGACTTCATGTTGATGAGGGATGCACCGAAGCCAGACTTTTCGTAGGGGACGCCGTTCTGCAGTGGTAAGCTGATAGGTACCTTGGTGAGGTGCTGACACAAGTTGGTGTCCAAAGTCACAGTTGGTATCAGAGCTTAGGGATATGGTCTCTAGCGGGGATCAGGGAATAGAACTAGGAGGGGAGAGACGAGTAATATCCTTCGCTAGTGTGTGTCCTACCTAAGCTAAATATTCTTACATAAGTTGAAAAATTATGATATGTTAATTAACCTTTGTTTTGAAGCTGTATTCTAGAATGAAATCTGAAATACAGGAGATGAGCAATGGAGAAATCATGATAACCAGGGAGATAGAATCTGAAATGAAAACAAGGTATTCTCAACTCTTTGAAATACCAGGTACGTAAATTTCGGGGATGAAATTTCATAAGGAGGGGATATTGTAAGACCCCGAATTTTATAAAATAAAAGTATTCAATTTTTCTTATAATTATTATTCAGTAAATGGTTAAATTGATAAAAGGTTAAAGTTAAGGGTGATATATATAAATATTTTAAATATGCAAGTGATTATAAAATATTCATTGTTGTCGGGGAATATTCGTTTGGTCGTGGAATATTCTTGTTGTCGGGGAATATTAAATATTTAGTTTGCCCGATTATGGACCCCATTACAGAATAACTGTCGAATAAAGAAAATGACAAGTTTGAGTTTTTACAAATAACGGTGTAGTTATTACCGTTAACACTGTTGGAATACCTGGTGGTTAAAATACTGAATGTCTGGCGTGGTCGCACAAAGATTATACTACAGTATTGCACATTATTTTTGAATTATTGATTCTTACGTAAGAAGACACTACTCAATAATTGTTACAGTAATTATTGTTCAATATTTTATTTTATTGATTCAATAATTGCTACGTTGATATTTTATATTATTGTTGTTTCAATAATTTTTGCTGCTCAGTATTTCCCATTATCAGATCAATAAGTCATATTATTTGAATAATATTATTAGACATCATTATTGGCAATGTCTAAGGAAGTTCTGTCTAGGAAAGGGGTTTGGTCACCTAATTGCGTGCCAGTGAGAAGAAATCCTTATCGAAAAGCCCCCTCTTTCCTGGGAACGACCTGGTTGTCATTATTGTGATTCTGTAATATTATTTGTGAATAATTAATTATTGATTTATATGATAAGGAAATATTTATTTTATGTGGATATAAATGGTGAAATTCTTAGAAAAGTGACAATTGTTGAAAATTGATATTTTTTCTGATAAAATAATTCATTCAAATATATTATTATATTATATTATAAATGTATAATGTGATAATATAATAATAATGGTGATATTTTTACACTAAATTCATGGTGCATGAATCAAATGAGAGAAATCTAGAAATCAAAATAAGAACAAAATATGGAGATTTTAAGAAAAATTAGTTTATTACTTGATTTTGTAAAATCCATAACTCTTTGTGTATAATGCGTTAGGAGATGAGCCTTATATCAAAAAGAAAGCCCTGGAAGTAAGCTAAACGTAGAAATTGGAATAACCCAAAAATTCATTGTGGAATTTTCGTGGTGACTGTTTGAATGAAACTGGTCCAATGGACTCATAGTCCGAAAAATCAGTGTTCTTAAGCTATATTGCGTGAATTATAATTTTTAATCCGATCGTTGGATCGTTATGATTTTTGGATATGTTATACATATATAAGTTGAGTATATGTCCACAAATTTTGAACAATCAAAAATTAACGTATGATTTGTTATGAATTTTATGAGGTGACTGATTCAGAAATTGTTGAAGTTTCTGAAATTAAAAATAGTTTTGATGGAGATTTCTAGAAGGTGGGACCCACTTTTCCTTGTATCTCTTGATTATGCTGGAGTTCAAGTAAGGTGTGCGTGAAAGGAAGGTAGGTGGAAAGCCACCGGTAGCCAATTTGTCTACTTTGGCATGCTAAGCTTTTGCTATAAATAGGGTGCTTAAGTTAGAATTGAAAATCACACCAGAAACTGAAGTTTTCTCTCTCTATAATATCAAGCGTATTCTAGTGAGTATTTAGATACTTTGAGAGTTGCTATTTAGTGCAAGTTTCCTTCAGCATTACATCTGATATTCCAGTCAGAAGTACTTGTGACGCCCCCAAAATAGGTCCAATCCAACCAACCTATTCTGAGTCGTCAAATACATGGTACAGAAACAACTACAACTTTATTAATACAACATAAAAACTGTAAGACCCCGAATTTTATGAAATAAAAGTATTCAATTTTTCTTATAATTACAATTCAGTAAATGCAAATTATGTGTTTTAACATGTTAAAATCATGCTAAAAGGGTTAAGTATTAGTTATGTGTATAAAATAATGTATGGGTATGTCTAATTTCATGTATGAATTAAGAAATTGGCATGTTCTGCAATTTTTATGCTAACCGCAGTTCTCGAAGTCCGGTTCGCCGCGCCGCATGATGCAAGAATTCCAGCCGCAAAGACAAAACGCATCGTCCAAGATCCGAGAGTAGGCATAATGGTGGCGCCGCAACGCCACTCTGCAGTCTGTCCAAGAATGAGCATTTTAGTGGTTTTATTTTGGGGTCTGTGATAGTAACCTAATCCAATGTACATAAAAATATGTTAGACGTATAATGAGATGTTAAAATAGATTCTTAACATTTCAATAACACATTTAAGTATGGGTTGAATTATTGAACGCATAGTTAGCTTATTGTGCATATAGTGTAATATTATGTGACCGTAAGTGTGATAATTTGACTAAGTAAAGTCATAATCCGAGTTAGACAAAAAGAATGAACTTATGATGACTAGATACATTATAATTGACTGGTATTGTGAATGAAAATGATATGTAGGATTAAATCAAGGGACGTGTATAATTAATGTGTAATCTATGCACGAGACAAGTTTCCTAACCCTACTTGTTATCATTATTCAAGTTTATAATTTACGTCGAGTAAATTCTCATTATTATTAATCAAGTTCAATTTGTAATATTAAAGATTATTTATCTTTTCAAAGCATGATTTACGTTATACAATACTTGTTCTATTGTATACCTATTGAAAATGTTATTCGATTTAAATATCATTTATTATTGACCCTTGTTGGACTAGTGAACCCTTATTGATTCGACTAGTCCATAGTTGATGAACGTTCTAAATTTCAGAACCCTTATTGATTTATCCAAACCAAACTTCCTTCGGTGCGGACTCTAATGTCAAACTAAGATGAACAACCCTGTATAGGGATTACTTATGCGTTAGCATTAAGATATTGTGCACAGTATGGTACTAAGGGTTGATCCCCCTAAGTACGAGTAGAAGAGTCCATAGTCTTATGACTGTTAAAGGTTTCAAGTATAACTCTTGATAACCTAGGACATAGTTCAAGGTCTTATGACCCTCAGAAATCTTTTGATTCTTGTTATACATTCTTGATTCAAAAGTTGAGTTTTATTCCAGAAGTCTTTGATTCCCTCGCATGTTATTATATATTGTTATTTCATTTTTATACTAGTGGGCAATCGTGCTCACTCTTGCGTAATAATAACATTGCAGTTAAGAACGAAAGGTCCGACGAGCCTTCTACTAGCAAAGGCAAGGGCAAGATTAACAAATGATGAAGACTTGTTGTTTTATGTGATTATGTATTTTCTGTTTTAGACTTATGTTAACGATGTGTAAGATGATTAATTGTTTATGTTTTCGCAGTTAAGATTTAAGGTTAGTATGACCTGAGATTTATGTATTTTTACGATGTAACTCCTTAAGGAGAGGATTTATTTCTATCTATTAATGTTTTCATTTATTATGGGTAGATAAACATATAATGTTTGTATAGTGAACACCAAATCATGTGGGAATTAAAGTACCCGGATTTGGGGGTGGCACAGGTTGGTATCAAAGTTGTAGGTTATGAACCTTAGGTGGGGGAACAACCTTAGGTAGTAGCCTTATAGGAAGAACATAGTGATGGAAAACTCTTATCGAGTTCTAAGAAATGAATTTCTTAATTTATTAAAGATAATAAAAGACTTTATGTGTTTATGTGTTAAATTATGTGCTCACTAGTACGACTTAGTAACTAAAACTGTGTTGTCAGGATGTCGGATGTTGGAGGAGCTAGTAGAGCTGGGGAGGAGGAACCCCGAGTACCTATAGAGGAGGAGCCCCGAGACATTCATGTCGTCAGGGAGCAATTGGTACAGAGAGAGTCGTCTTTGTTGATCACTGTTGTTGGTCAGGAGCATAAGCTTGAGACTGATCCAAAGGAGGATCCTGAGGAGGAATAGGAAGAAGAGGAGTTCCCACCGAACTCCATTGATGCTGAGATGTACGATGAACTAAATGACCATACCGTAGAGTTATGTGACACTGTCCAGGATCTGACTGAGCGGGCTATTATTCAGCAGATTACCATCGAGCAGAAGGATAGGGAGGTTGCGACTCTTCACACACGTCTAGGAAACGTGGAGTGGGATTTGGTTCACAAGAAGGGTCAAACTGAGGAGAAGTTTGAAGAAATAGAGAAGTTGAAGAAGGAACTAAAAGAGAGCTTAGAAAGACTGATCATAGCAGAGGAGGGCTAGGTAAGAGAGTCACATCGTGTTGATCTTGCAGAAGAGGATTGTCGTGCGAAGAAGGCTAAGATTGGGGAGACACACTCTACACTTCAAAATGCAATGGATGAGGCTCAGGATCGAGTTATGAGGAACCCAATCCAGTTCGAAGGACTACCATCGTATATGCTAGATCGCCGGACGATGTCCCGCAACATGGAAGGGGAACGTAGCAAGGCTATTCAGCGCCTTAACAGGTAGTGATATGATTTGTTTAATTATGTAAAAAAAAATTCTAGTGTTAGATGTAAATTCCGATGTGTTTATAAACAAAGGAATATTTTAATGTTTTAAATCCTGTAGATTCTTTATCTCGGGATAGTTGATGTAAATAGCAGTGATGCTATCGTTTGATGTTAAAACTTTTGATTTGAATAATTATATCAAGTTGTTTGAGATAATGTGTTAAGTGATTATGTTAAATTGTTGAGTTAAGCCTTAACTATTTCAAGAATTTAATAAAGATCTAATAAGCATATATTTTAACAGAAATATGCCGCCGAGAAGAAGACAAAATCGTCAAGCAGCTCAAGAAGAATTGACGAATAACAACAACAACGCCAATGCTAACCTCGTTCAACAATTGGTGAACTTACTAGCTAGAGCGATGAATAATCAACCTCAAGCTCCGCCGAATACGATGTTCAAAGATTTCAAGGCGGTGGTACCGCCAGAGTTTAAAGGCTCCATGAACCCAATTGAGGCTCAAACGTGGGTTATGGAGATGGAAAAGGCTTTTGATGTCGCAAGAGTCAGAAAGGATCAGAAAACCGCTTTTGCAACGTTCATGCTGAAATCCGAAGCCAGTTATTGGTGGAAAGCAAACAAGGTCCGTGGAGGAGAAGGTATGATTACCTGGGGGAGATTCAAAGAGATGTTTTTCGAGATGTATTTTCCGACCAGCTCGCAGAACCAAATGGAAGTTTAGTTTCTAGAGTTGAAACAGGGGAATATATTAGTACCAGACTATGCGGCAAGATTCAATGAGTTGGCTAGGTTTTCCACATATCAAGTACACATAGATGAGAGAAAAGAAGAAGGTTTGAACAAGGATTAAAGCCCTGGTTGTATAGTAAAGTGTCGTTGTTTCAGTTAAAGACATTCGCTAGAGTACTGGAGAAAGCCATACTCGCTGAAGGTGAAAGCGATGCGGTAACCAAATATAATCAGGATCAGAAGAGGAAGAAGAATGAAAGTGAAGGAAATAACAAGGCTAGTGGAAGTAACACGGGAGGTGGTAATAATAATCAGAAGAGAAGGTGGTCTGACAACTCGTCAACTGGAAATCAGCAAGGAGGTCAGAAAAGAGGATTGACGCGTGCCCGACCTGCGGGAAAGCTCATTTGGGAGTGTGTGTATGAAGGGTAAATGAGTGTGCTACAATTGTGGTCAGGAAGGCCACATAGCACCTAACTGTCCTAATCCAAAGAAGGGTGCATGCTTCACTTATGGCTCAAAGGATCATATTGCAAGGGACTGTCCTAAGAAGGGATCTGGAGGGGCAGGATCAGGAGGAAATAGAGGAAACAGCGGTGGAAGCGCCCTAACTATCATAGGACCAACCGCAATCAACCGATCGACCGCCAGGACTTTCAATATGACGGTGCAGGATGCAGTGAAGTCTCGTGATGTGGTGTCTGGTATCATTCTGATCAATAAAGTTAATGCTTATATATTATTTGATTCGGGTGCTACTTGTTTATTTATATCCGATGACTTTGCTAAGAACTTAGAATTGCCTAAGGATGAGTTAGAACCCCCCATGAATATAGAAATTGCGAATAGAGAAATAATCCATATTAAGTACGTACATAAGAACTGTAGAGTGGATATTAAGGGTAATATCATGAACGTAGATCTTATCCCTATTCGACTTGGAGAATTTGACGTTATTTTGGGTATGGACTGGTTATTCAATTATGGTGCTGTAATTGATTGCCAGAAGAAGCGTAGTAACCTTATGACTCCGTCAAAGGTTATGTTTTATGGTAGCAAGTCACCTAGACAAGCGAGTTGTCTGACGATGATGCAGCTCGGGAAGTTGTTAAGACAAGGTTGTGTAGGATATTTAGCTTATATAGTCGACAGTCGTAAAGAAAATCTGAAAGTAGAGGAGATACCAGTTGTGAGGGACTTCGCAGATGTATTTCTGGATGATTTTCCAGGACTTCCGCCAGACAGAGAAGTTGAGTTCGTGATCGATTTGGCGCCAGGAATGGCTCCAATATCGAAGGCACCGTACCGGATGGCACCGGTAGAGATGAAAGAATTGATGCTACAACTACAAGAATTACTGGACAAAAAGTATATTCAACCGAGTGTATCGTCGTGGGGAGCACCGGTACTATTTGTGAAGAAGAAGGACGAGACGACGCGGCTTTGCATCGACTATAGAGAACTAAATAAGGTCACGACTAAGAATAGATATCCATTACTGAGGATCGACGACCTGTTCAATCAATTGAAGGGAGCAATATACTTTTCAAAGATAGACTTGGAGAGTGGTTATCATCAACTGAAGGTGAGACCAGAGGACGTACCAAAGATAACATTCAGAACACGATATGGTCACTACGAATTTTTGGTAATGTCATTTGGTCTAACAAATGCTCCTGCAGCATTTATGGGCATAATGAATGGAGTGTTCAAGCCATTTTTGGACAAATTTGTCGTAGTATTTATATATGATATTTTGGTATATTCCAAAATCAAGGAAGAACATGAAGAGCATTTGAAGGTAACGTTAGAGGCGTTGAGAAAAGAGAAGTTGTATGCCAAGTTTTTGTAATATGAATTTTGGATTAAGTAGTTACAATTTCTTGGACATGTGATTGATAAAGACGGAATCTCGGTAGATCCATCCAAAGTCAAAGCCGTGATAAACTGGGATCAACCGAGAACGCCGTCGAAAGTATAAATTTTTCTTGGATTGGCAGGATATTACAGAAGATTCATTCAAGACTTTTCCAAGATCGCAACTCCGTTAACGAATTTGACTCGATAAGTTGTGAAAGTTGTTTGGACGAAGAAGTGTGAGGAAAGCTTTCAAGAATTGAAGAAGAGGTTGAGTACATCACTTGTGTTGTCTCTTCCGGATGATACAGGAAATTTTGTTGTTTATAGTGATGCATCGCATAAAGGACTTGGTTGTGTGCTTATACAAAATGGCAGTTATTGCGTATGCGTCACAACAATTGAAGGATTGTGAGAAGGGGTATCCGACCCACGACTTGGAATTAGCTGCAGTGGTTTTTGCGTTGAAAATCTGGAGGCACTATCTCTATGGGGAGAAGGGTGAAATATATACAGACCACAAGAGTCTGAAATATATTTTTACACAGGACTTGAATATGCGCCAAAGAAGGTGGTTGGAGTTAATTAAGGACTATGATTGTGAGATTTTATACCATCTGGGTAAGGCAAATGTGGTTGCCGACGCCTTAAGTAGAAAGGGTCGGGAGAAATTGATGATGTTGACTACTCAGAAAGAGCTAATTTCAGCCATTGAGAAGTTAGAACTAGAAGTGAAGTATCCTATAGAAATTGATGAGAAGCTATTTCAAATGTAATCTGGTACAACCCTACTAGATAAAGTTAAGGAGGCTCAACTTCAGGACGAAGAATGTAAAAAGGTGAAAAAAAAGATATTCGAAGGAACCGAACTAAGATTCAAGATGGATAAGGAAGGAATACTGAGATTTGAGAGCAGAATTTGGGTACCGCCAGTAACAGAGATTAAGGAAGACATTTTGAGCGAGGCTCATAGCTCACGATATTCGATTCACCCTGGTAGTACCAAGATGTACCAAGATCTTCGACAACATTTCTGGTGGCCCATTTTGAAACGTGATGTTACAGAGTGTGTTGCCAAGTGTCTGACATGTCAGAAAGTGAAAGTAGAACATCAGAGGCCGAGTGGGTTGCTACAACCGTTGGAGATCCCAGAATGGAAATGGGAATATATTACGATGAACTTCGTGGTTGGCCTTCCGACAACTCAGAAAGGCTATGACGCAGTATGGGTTATCGTTGATCGATTGACGAAATTCGTACATTTCCTTCCGAGCAAAATTAGATTAAACTTAGATCAGTTGGCAAGGTTATATGTGAAAGAGATTGTTTCGAGGCACGGAGTTCCGATGTCAATTGTTTTCGATATGGATCCGCGCTTTACATCAAACTTCTGGAAACGTCTACAAGAATGCATTGGTACGCAATTGCGAATGAGTACGGCTTATCACCCTCAAATAGATGGGCATAGTGAAAGAACGATTCAGACATTAGAAGATATGTTAAGAGATTATATAATAGACTTTAAAGGAAATTGGGATGATCACCTACCTCTCGTAGAGTTCAGCTACAACAACAGTTACCATGCTAGTATTGACATGCCGCCTTATGAAGCGTTATACGACAGAAAGTGCAGAACTCCGTTATACTGGGATGAAGTTGGTGAGAGACAATTATTAGGTCCAGAATTAGTACAGCAGATAGCAGAAATAGTCAAAGTGATCCGAATAAGACTGGTAGCAGCTCAAGATAGGCAGAAGAAATACGCCGATCCACATCGTAAAAATGTTGAGTTTGAATCGGGTAGTTATGTGTTCTTGAAGGTCTCTCCTTGGAAGGGAAAGATTAGGTTTGGAAAGAAAGGAAAATTAAGCCCAAGGTTCATTGGACCCTTTGAGGTACTGCGAAGGATCGGAGAAGTTGCGTATGAGGTAGCTTTACTACCAACACTCGAGACTGTTCACAATGTCTTCCATGTTTCTGTTTTACGACCCTACAAACCCGATTACAAGCACGTGATTGAATATAAACCCATCCATTTTGAGAAAGACTTATCCTATGAAGAAATTCCTGTTTAGATTGTTGATCGGAAAGAACAAGTTCTCAGAAATAAAGTAATACATTTTGTTAAGGTAATTTGGAGGAACCACAACGCTGAAGAAGCAACGTGGGAACTCGAAGAGAATATGATGAAGAATTACCCTCATTTATTTACTTAAATTATGTGTAAGCGATTCTGGGGACATAATCTTTGTAAGGGGGAGAGAATGTAACGGGTCGAATTGATTGAGTCGTGATTCTGGGGACAGAATCCTTTTAAGGGGGGAAAGATATGACAAACGAGATTTTGTAATTTAATTTTAATATTTATTGAATTAAATAAATATTTTTGATGATTTAATTATTATATTAAATAATTAATTTGTGACAACCCAAAATAGGTTCAATCCATCCAACCTATTCTGAGTCGCCAAATATATGGTACAGAAAATAACTACAACTTTATTACTACAATTGTCATGCAAAATACAAAAACACATATACTTTGAGTTTTAATACCAACTGTGACTCATGTCCCAACTATGGACAGCACCTCACATTGATACATTACATAAAGGTACAGTCAAAAACTGTTTTAGAAATTAAAATCTTTGGGAAGTGCTCAAGGAAACCTTCGTACATGGGAGGCCACGCGTCTAGGTTATGATAGATATCATATGTCCCACGTAATTATCCTTGGTTGACCTAATAGACCCCAAAGAAAAATGAGAAGATTACTATCATGTTCTTTCAATGGTGAGTCTTCTCTTGACATGTAACTATCTCCACTGTCTCCAGTTGAAAATTATATTTCAAATAAACTCCAAGATCATATAGGTAGTGCTCGTAGATATACTCAACAAGTGGATGTGCATAACCCTATCTTATGATAACACGAGTTTGTATGTCATTAGACATCTTATATGATAGTGGCAAAACACCCTTCCAATGTTGGGTTCGCCTCACCCTATATGATTCACCAAATATAACTACTAAATGATGTATACAACACACTTTTCTATACTATTTAGGGAGAACCTCCACAGCTAGAGACCACCGTTCTATTCCCCTATTATCCCCGCTCGACCCAGCTACACTCTTATTACCTGAAAGGAATTGTGAAGCAAAAGGGTGAGCACAACTAGCTCAGTAAAGAATATCATGACTAAAGATAAATAAATTATCAATAGCCTTCATCAGTAATAAATCAGAGATTTAGAACATATGGTAGATGATAAAACTTTTCAACCATAGTTGCAGCGGAACGAGCAATCCATTAGAAGAGTCAAATAGATCATAAAGTCTATTATCTTCTCTATGTTAAAAGTCCACCAACAATATTTTATCCCTGTTACATCAATCAACAGTTCCTGTCCACAATCACGTGTATAACTCATAATCATAATTGTAGTTCTAAATTCCTTTTCTCATCCAGGACAAAGATAATGTTCATCACTTGTCCTTACCTGAAACATCAAAGATCATGGTTATACCAAATCACAGTTCTTGTTCATAATCATACTAAAATTTTATCTTTGCACTACGGGCCAAAGATATTCATTAACAGTTCATCTTTGCACTAAAGACCAAAGATATTCAACAATAGGTCATCTTTGCACTACATGCCAAATATATTCAACAATAATTCATCTTTTCACTACAGACCAAAGATATTCAATAATAGGTCATCTTTATACTACGGGCCAAAGATATTCATCAATAATTCATCTTTGCACTACAGGCCAAAGATATTAATATCTCAAAGAAATATATAATCGTTTCAGAATTTATATAAACCAGAATTATAACCATGTTGATCAATTCACCTTTACACTTAAGCTAAAAATATTCAATTATAAATTCAATGGTCATGATCATACCAGTCAACGATTCAACTTTGCACTACTGGCCAAAGAGAACTCATAGTCATGATCATACCAATAATCTACTCATCTTTACACTTAAGTCAAAGAGAAATTTCTTCACTAGGATTATAAAAATGTTATATATGACAATAAAAACAATATGATCAACACACGGATTTAATTTCAAGAGTAAGATTCATAAATCAACGATAATTTGACAAGAAAAAGAAACCAATTTTGTCGTGAATAGTAACTCGTGAATAGTAACTCATGAATAGTAACCCCGACATGAAAAAGGTAGAAATTCCACAATAAAATTCATACCTATATTTCGGTATAATGATATTGAAAGAATAACATTTCTTAAACTTATAAACAATTTATTTTAATTATTTACACTTTACTAAATAATGCATTCAATCATCCTAAAATGCCAAACTCATAAGATTTCATCACCAATTACCAAAACCATCATAAAAAATCTACATATACCTCATATAAGATTCTCAAGCCATAAAATCCTATTTTCTAATTTTCTTACTTCACATAACATTTTTAATTCATTTACTCATAACTAGTCCATTTTCATGAAAAATACCAAATCAGTACAAACAAATTTTTTTTCTGAAATTTAGCAGAATATAGTCCCATATTTGAACATATATTTTTCCCGAAATTTTTAAAATTCATTTACTATTTTTCATATGGCCAAAAGTGTCGAATATTTAGACATTTATCATAAATTGTACTTTTGTCTAAAAATTCCAAAATTTATAGAGTATACTTCTGTTATATACATGTACTCCCAATAAAAATTTCACCAATTTTGGAGTTAACCACAATGAGTTATAAGGGTTTACTTTTAAAATTGTTTTTTCCCATAAAATTCATAACTCTTAATCTATACATCCAAAAATCACCATTTTTGGACACAATCAAGAAAACTCATCAAATTATCATAACAAATTTTTCCAGAATTTTTTAGGGTCGGAAAAATTACGAAACTGAAAAACATAATAACCTTTAAAATCCCTTACCTCAAAAAAGCAGTATTTCTGACTGGAACATCGGATGTAAAGCCGAAGGAAACTTTCACTGAATAGAAATTCTCAAAGTATCTAAATACTCATAAAAATACGCTCAACAATATAAAGAGAAAGAAAACTTGTTTCTGGTGTGATTTTCAATTCTAAATTAGCCCTCTATTTATAGGAAAATGTTAGCACGCCGAAGCAGACTTGACCTGCTACCTGATGGCTTTACCTGCTACTATTGCCATCCACCATATCTGAAATAAAATTCAGCACATTTCTTCACCAACCACAAGTGGGGCCCACTCAATTCTAGAATTTTCCACCAAAATCATTTATAAACCTATTTTCAATCAATTCACCTCTTAAAATTCATAACAAATTATACGTTCATTTTAACGGTTCAAAATTTGTGGACATATACTCAACTTATATATGTATAACATATCCAAAATCACAACGATCCAGCAGTCGATTAAAAATTATAACTCACTTAATATATTTCAAGAACAGTGATTTAATTTTTAATACCTCCATTCCGACAAAAACATCTCAACATTAATTCCTTCAATTATATCCACATAATAAATATATCCATCAATTATATCCACATAAAATAAATATTTCTTATCATATAAATCGGTAATTAATTATTCACAAATAATATTACGTAATCACAATTATGACAACGGTAGCTCCTCAGAAAGAGGGCTTTTCGATAAGGATTTCTCCTTACTAGCAGCAATTAGGTGACCAAACCTCTCCTTGATGAAATTTCTAGACATTGCCAATAATGCTATCTAATAATATTATTCAAATAATATGAATTATTGATCCGATAATGGGAAAAATGCGTAAAGTTGACAATTATTGAAACAACAATAATATAAAATATCAATGCAACAATTATTAAATCAATAAAATAAAATATTGAGCGATAATTCATGTAACAATTATTGAGTAGTGCCTTCTTACGTAAGAATCAATAATTCAAAAATATCGTGCAATCTGGTAAGCCATCTTGGCAACAACGCCAGTATTACTTTACTTTACCCACCGGGTATTCCAACAAAGATAATCTTGATAACGATTACACCGTTATTTATAAAAACTCAAACTTGTCGTTTTCTTCATTAAACGGTTATTACATTATATGGGCCTGAACAAATGGTGCTGGTCAGTTGCATACGAATATTCCCAAACAATGAAGAATATTCCACGACCAAACGAATATTCTCCGACAACAATGAATATTTTATAACCACTTGCTTATTTTTCAAAAAATATATATCACCCTTCACTTTTCAATTTAACTATTTACTAAATAGAAAAATTGAATACTTTTATTTCATAAAATTAGGGGTCTTACATAATTGATGAAGTTGTGGTAGATTAATTTAATTATATGTGTTATATTGATTAATTAATGTGGAGAATTTTTATTATTCAAATTATGTAATTATGTGAACTTATTGAATTAAATGAAATATTTAATAGGCATAATGTTATTTTAATAATTAATTAAAGATTTAATAATTTGACATAATTAATCAATGAGAAAATTAATTATGTGATTATGCGAACTAATGAGAAATTATTATATTTTATTCAAATTAAATTAAACATGATATTTGATTTATTGTGTAATTGGGTGTGACACGATTTAAACTATATTATAAGAGAATCATTAAATTAAATGGTTTTGAGCCTATTATTGCCAGCCAAACGAGGCCCTAAGAGAAATTAGTAGCAGTTAACCCATAATGGGTTAACTGACCACCACAACTGCGCTTAGTTTCCTTTTAATAAAATTATTACGTCTTATTTCTCATTTGTTTGCCATGTCTGGAAAAATAGTCAGAGAGAATTTGAGAATTTGTCAGAGAGAATTTGAGAATTTGTGAAGGAGATTGAGAGTGAGTGATTGAAGAAGCATCTGAGCCTACTAATCTACACTATACGCTTTGGGTAATTTCTTCAACCTAGTTTTTATTTACGTTCTTTAAGCTTTATAAGAAAATGGCTTTCAAGTTCTGTAAAATCTCTGTAATTGAAAAAGGAGTACTAAAGAATATATGTTAATATGTTAGTATAACATGTTTTACTATATATCGTATAATTCCATAACATCAGTTTCATAAAAACATATCGTAGATAGTTTATTCAAAGTTACAGAGTATGAAATATGGTCATATGGCCCTTACATGCAATTTTAATACGTTAATCATAAGTTGTATCATAAATTTATACTTATATGTAATTATGCATGTTAAAACGAAGAAAACAAACTTCAAATGAAGAGATTCGGTGTTATAACAAAACCATAGTGTTGATTTTCATGTTTTGTGTTCAAAACTTTCAAAATATGAAGAACAGTAAATTACATGTTTTGATTATGCAAATTATGTGTTTTAACATATTAAAATCATGCTAGAAGGGTTAAGTACTAGTTATGTGTATAAAATAATGTATGGGTATGTCTAATTTCATGTATGAATTAAGAAATTGACATATTTCGCAATTTTTATGACTACGGAGTTCTTAGTCTGGTTAAATCAGCGCCCTAAATATGAGCCAAGCCGCATATTGTGACAGCCGTATCGCTTGATCTTAGAGTAGGTGTAATGGTGGCGCATATTACCACTCTATGATCTGTCCAAGAATGAGCATTTTAGTTGTTTTATTTTGGGGTCTATGATAGTAACCTAATCCAATGTACATAAAAATATGTTAGACATATAATGAGATGATAAAATAGATTCTTAATATGTCAATAACACATTTAAGTATGGGTTGAATTATTGAACGCATAGTTAGCTTATTGTGCATATAGTGTAATATTATGTGACCATAAGTGTGATAATTTAACTAAGTAAAGTCATAATCCGAGTTAGACAAAAAGAATAAACTTGTTATGACTAGATACGTTATAATTAACTGGTATTGTGAATGAAAATGATATATAGGATTAAATCAAGGAACGTGTATAATTAATGTGTAATCTACGCACGAGGCAAGTTTCCTAACCCTACTTGTTATCATTATTCAAGTTTATAATTTACGTCGAGTAAATTATCATTATTATTAATCAAGTTCAATTTGTAATATTAAAGATTATTTATCTTTTCAAAGCATGATTTCCGTTATACAATACTTGTTCTATTGTATACCTATTGAAAATGTTATTCGATTTAAATATCATTTATTGTTGAACCTTGTTGGACTAGTGAACCCTTATTGATTCGACTAGTCCATAGTTGATGAACGTTCTAAATTTTAGAACCCTTATTGATTTATCCAAACCAAACTTCCTTTGGTGCGGACTCTAATGTCAAACTGAGATGAACAACCATGTAGGGATTACTTATGCGTTAGCGTTAAGATATTGTACACGGTATGGTACTAAGGGTTGATCCCCCATAAGTACGAGTAGAAGAGTCCGTAGTCTTATGACTGTTAAAGGTTTCAAGTATAACCCTTGATAACCTAGGACATAGTTCAAGGTCTTATGACCCTTAGAAATCTTTTGATTCTTGTTATACATTCTTGATTCAAAAGTTGAGTTTTATTCCAGAAGTCTTTGATTCCCTCGCATGTTATTATATATTGTTATTTCATTTTTTATCTTTGGTGGGCAATCGTGCTCACTCTTTGCGTAATAATAACATTGCAGTTAAGAACGAAAGGTCCGACGAGCCTTCTACTAGCAAAGGCAAGGGCAAGATTAACAAGTGATGAAGACTTGTTGTTTTATGTGATGATGTATTTTCTGTTTTAAACTTATGTTAACGATGTGTAAGATGATTAATTTTTTATGTTTTTGCAGTTAAGATTTAAGGTTAGTATGACCTGGGATTTATGTATTTTTACGATGTAACTCCTTAAGGAGAGGATTTATTTCTATCTATTAATGTTTTCATTTATTATGGGTAGATAAACATATGATGTTTGTATAGTGAACACCAAATCATGTGGGAATTGAAGTACCCCGATTTGGGGGTGTCACAATTCACGTATACGACACTATTCATGTATATGACATTATTTACGTATACGGTACTATGTACGAATACAGAGTACTATTCACGAGTTACTATTCATAGGGTACTATTCACCACAAATTGGTTTCTTTTTCTGACCAAATTATCGTTGATTTATGAATATTGCTCTTGAAATTAAATCCATGTTTTAATCATATTATTTTTATTATTATATATAATATTTTTATAGTCATGGTGATGGAATTTCTCTTTCACTTGAGTGTAAAGATGGGTAGATCATTGGTATGATCGTGACTATGGGTTCTCTTTGGCCAGTATTGCAAAGAGGAATTGTTGACTGGTATGATCATGACCACTGAATTTATAAACGATTATCTTTAGCTTAAGTGCAAAGGTGAATTGATCAACATGGTTATAATTATTGTTTATATAAATTTTGAAATGATTATATATTTATTTGAGATATTAATATCTTTGGCCCGTAGTGCAAAGATGACCTGTTGTTGAATATCTTTGGCACGTAGTGCAAAGATGACCTATTATTGAATATCTTTGGCATGTAGTGCAAAGATAAACTGTTGATGAATATCTTTGGCATGTAGTGTAAAGATGAACTGTTGATGAATATCTTTGGCCCGTAGTGCAAAGATGAATTTATTAATATGATTATGAACAAGAACTGTGATTTGGTATAACCATGATCTTTGATGTTTCAGGTAAAGATAGGTGATGAAAATTATCTTCGTCCTGGATGAGAAGAGGAATTTAGAACTACAATTATGATTATGAGTTATACACGTGATTGTGGACAGAAACTGTTGATTGATGTTACAGGGATAAAATAGTGTTGGTGGACTTTTAACATGGAGAAGATAATAGACCTTATGGTCTATTTGACTCTTCTAATGGATTGCTCGTTCCGCAGTAACTATGGTTGAAAAGTTTTATCATCTACCATATGTTCTAAATCTCTGATTTATTACTGATGAAGGCTATTGATAATTTAATTATCTTTAGTCTTGATATTCTTTACTAGGCTAGTTGTGCTCACCCTTTTGTTTCGTAATTCCTTTCAGGTAATAAGAGTGTAGTTGGGTCGAGCAGGGGTAATAGGGGAATAGAATGGTGGTCTATAGCTGTTGAGAATTACCCTAAACAGTATGGAAATAATTTTATTGAGAAATTTAGATAAGTGTGTCGTATATTATACGTCATTTAACCGTTGTTTTTGGTGAACCAAATAGGATGAGGTGAACCCAACTTTGGAAGGGTGTTTTGCCACTATCATACAAGATGTCTAATGCCATACAACTTCGTGTTATCATAAGACATGGTTGTGCACATCCACTTACTGAGTATATCTACGAGCACTACCTATATAATCTTGGAGTTTGGTTGAAATATAATTCTCAATTGGAGACAATGGAGATAATTATATGTCAAGAGAAGACTAACCATTGGAAAGAACATGATAGCAATCTTCTCATTTTTCTTTGGGGTCTATTGGGTCAACCAGGGATAATTCTCAAGTCATATGATATTTATTATAACTTAGATGCATGGCCTCCCATGTACGAAGGTTTCCTTGAGCATTTTCCAAAGATTTTAATTTCTAAAACAGTTATTAACGTGTTATCCAAGGTTGGGATGAGAGTCACAATTGATATATATTTGTATCAAAACTCACAACATATATGTGTTGTTGTATTTTGCACGACAATTGTAATAATAAAGTTGTAGTTATTTTTTGTACCATGTATTTGGCGACTTAGAATGGGTTGGGTGGATTGGACCTTTTTTGGGGGCGTCACATGCACTACATGCGGAGAGTATCACACTGGCACGTGTTTAAGGGGGAAACGAGTATGCTTTAATTGTGGCCAGGAGGATCACATTGCCCCAAATTGCAATCAACCAAAGAAGAATTCTTGCTACACATGCGGATCAAAGGATCATTTTTCTCGCGAGTGCCCTAAGAGGAAAGCTACTGAGACAACAGGAAGCAAGGGAGGTAGCAGTTGAGGTACATTGACTATTGCTGGACCAACATCATCAAATAAGCCCATAGCAAAAACTTTCAACATGACAGTGCAAGATGCGGTGCAATCAAAAGATGTCATGTCAGGTATTATCCCAATCAATGATATAAATGCATATGTATTATTTGATTCGGGTGCTACTTGCTCGTTTATATCTGATGAATTTGCTAAGAGGTTAGAATTGCCTAGTGAAGAGTTGAATTTCCCTTTATACATAGAAATTGCGAATAGGGATGTAATTCCTGTTAAGTTCGTATACAAGAATTGTAGGGTGAATATTAAGGGGAATGTTATGACAGTAGATTTAATCCCGATAAAACTTGGAGAGTTCGATGTTATATTGGGAATGGATTGGCTATTCAATTACGGAGCGATAATTGATTGCCAAAAGAAATGTGTAAACCTTATGACTTCGTCAAAGGTAGTTTTCTATGGTAGCAAATCACCTAGACAAACGAGATGTCTAACGGTTATGCAGGCCAAGAAATTGTTGAGTCAAGGCTATGTAGGGTACTTAGCATACATAGTCGATACTCAGAAGAAGAAGGGTGTGAAACTGGAAGAGATACCAGTGGTTAGGGATGTTATGGATGACATCGAAGGCCCCATACAGAATGGCTCTGGTAGAGATGAAGGAACTGATGGTACAACGAAAAGAGCTGTTAGATAAGAAGTACATTCAGCCAAGTGTATCACCGTCGGGAGCGTCGGTGTTATTCGTGAAGAAAAAAGATGGGTCAATACGTCTTTGCATTGACTATAGGGAATTAAACAAAGTCACTATTAAGAATAAATATCTGTTTCCAAGAATAGATGACTTGTTTGATCAATTGAAAGTAAGGAAGGAGGATGTACCAAAGACAACATTTAGAACTCGGTACAGACACTACGAGTTTCTGGTAATGTCTTTTAGTTTGACAACCGCCCCTGCAGCATTCATGGATTTGATGAACATGGTGTTTAAACCATTTTAAAATAAGTTTGTGGTGGTATTCATCGATGATATTTTGGTGTACTCCAAATCTCAAGAAGAACACATGGAACATATATGTTTAACGCTGGAAACGCTAAGAAAAGAAAAGTTGTACGCAAAATTCTCTAAATGTGAATTTTGGCTAGAACGTGTACAATTTCTTGGGCATGTGATTGACAAAGATGGGATTTCAATAGATCCATCAAAAGTCAAAGCTGTGATAAATTGGGAACAACCAAGGACTCCATCAGAAGTAAGAAGTTTCTTGGGACTGGCAGGCTATTACCGAAGGTTTATTCATGACTTTTCCAAGATTGCCACTCCATTGACAAATTTGATAAGGAAAGCTGTAAAATGTGTTTGGACAGAAAAGTGCGAAGAGAGTTTTAGGGATTTGAAGAAGAGGCTTAGCATGGCACCTGTGTTGTCATTACAGGATAATACGGGAAACTTTGTGGTGTATAGTGATGCATCACATAAAGGACTAGGTTGTGTCCTTATGCAAAATGGCAGAGTCATTGTGAATGAATCAAGACAACTAAAGGATTATGAGAAATGATAACCGACTCATGATTTAGAGTTGGTTGCGGTAGTATTTGCTTTGAAGATATGGAGACACTATCTCTATGGAGAGAAATGTGAGATATACATAGACCATAAGAGTCTGAAGTATATTTTCACACAGAAGGACCTGAACACGCGTCAAAAGAGATGGTTGGAATTAATAAAAGAATATGATTGTGAGATCTTTTATCATCCGGGAAAAGCAAATGTGGTTGCAGATGCCTTGAGCAGAAAATGTCGGGAAAAGTTGATGTTGTTAACCACCCAGGAGGAGCTTATTTTAGCAATGACAAGGCTAGAGTTGGAAATAAAATTTCCAAAAGAATCTGATGAAAGATTATTCCAGATGGAAGCTGGTCCAACTTTGGTGGACAAGGTAAAGAATGGTCAACTACAAGATAAAGAATGCAGAAAAATAAAGGAAAGTATGGTTGAGGGTAATGAAGAGAAGTACAAGGTTGATACCGAGGGATTTCTATGGTTCGAGGGAAGAATTTGGGTTCTAGCAGTATTGGATATTAAATATGAAATCTTGACCAAAGCTCATAACTCAAAATACTCGATCCATTCAGGAAGTACAAAAATGTATCAAGATTTGCGTTGACATTTTTGGTGGCAAAATATGAAAAGAGATGTTGCAGAATGTGTTGCGAAATGCTTGACATGTCAGAGAGTAAAGGCCGAGCATCAGAGACTAAGCGGATTACTACAACCATTAGAAATATAATAATGGAAGTGGGAACATATCACAATTGATTTTGTGGTAGGTCTTCCAACTACTCAGAAAGGATACGATGCGATTTGGGTGATAATGGATAGATTAACAAAATCAGCACACTTTTTGCTAATAAAGATTAGATTCAATCTTGAGAAGTTGGCAAAGTTATACGTTAAAGAGATCATTTTGAGACATGGAGTTCCAGTGTCAATTGTGTTAGACAGAGATCTGAGATTTACGTCAAATTTCTGGAAGAAACTACAAGAATGCATGGGAACACAATTGAGAATGAGTACGGCGTACCATCCCCAAATCGATGGCCAAAGCGAACGAACAATCCAAACGTTAGAAGATATGCTCAGAGCATGCATCATGGATTTCAAATGAAACTGGGATGATCATCTACCTTTTGCAGAATTCAACTACAATAATAGTTACCACGCAAGCATTGGCATGCCGCCATATGAAGCATTATACAGCAGGAAATGCAGAACTCCACTGTGCTGGGATGAAGTTGGTGAACGTTAACTGTTAGGACCGAAATTGGTACAGCAGACCGCTGAAGTTATTAAACTCATCAGAGCAAGACTGGTAGCTGCTCAAGACAGACAGAAGAAGTATGTTGATAAACACTGACAAGATCGAGAATTTGAAGTAGAAAATTTTGTTTTCCTAAAAGTTTCTCCTTGGAAGGGGACAATTCATTTTGGTAAGAAGAGAAAATTAAGTTCGAGATTTATAGGACCCTTCGAGGTGTTGCGTAGAGTAGGAGAAGTGGCTTATGAGGTAGCTTTACCTCCAGAATTAGAACATGTTCACAATGTTTTCAATGTGTCGGTGCTGCGACCGTATAAACCCGATTACAAACATGTGATCGAGTATGAACCGTTACAGTTTGATAAGGACTTGTCTTATGAAGAGGTTCCTATCCAGATAGTTGACAGAAAGGAATAACTGCTCAGGAATGGTGATATCTTCCGTGAAGGTGATATGGAAGAACTACAATGCCGATGAAGCTTCGTGGGAACTCGAAGACAAAATGATGAAGAACTATCATGAGTTATTTGTTTAATCTGTGTCTTCAATTCTGGGGACAGAATCCTTGTAAAGAGGGAAGAATGTGACGAATGATTTGTTTGAGTTGTGATTCTGGGGACAAAATTCTTGTAAGGAGGGAAGGATGTAACAATCCCGAATTTCAGTTATAATTTTAAAATATTTATTTGTAATGTAAATAAATATCTTTAATTGACGTGTTCGTTGTTTAGTAGATATTTGTTGGATTGGTTATTAGTAAGTAAATAATTCATTAGTAATAGAAATTAATTTAAAAGATAAAAGAGTGATGAAGTGATGAATTAAATTTATTAGATAATACTCTAATTTAACTTAATAACTAAATTAGAGAGTCGTTAGGGATTACATGATTTGTTACATTGTGATTTTAATTTAATAATGGACGTGATGTGTTATTTATTAAATAAAATTATAATGAATATTATAATTTTGTGGAAAGTGGTTAAGTGGAGAATTTATTTAATAAGTTGTAATTAGTTTTATTTAATTAAGAATTGGATATCGAAATCAAGTAAATAATGTGGGACAATAAACTATAATATAAATGAGTTATTAAAATAAATTAAAAGAGTTTTAAATGGATTTACTAAACTAGGCTTAAGAAATATTATGTCTTTATTTTAAAAGTGTTTTGCCAAACAAAGCCTTATGGCTTTTGAATTTGAATTTAAAATAATAATAACAATAATAATAATATATTAAATATTTTTATAACTGATACATAATTATTATAATTAATAGTATGGTAGTTTTATACGTTTTGGTGCATCTATTTTATTGTTACGTAAGGTATTGGCCTAAGCCTGAGAATAGAGAGAGAAGAACATAGAAAAATAGAGAGAAAAGAGAGAAATTTTGAGTTTGAAGGAAGAAGGTTGAGGAAGCAAAACTAAGCATTGTTTTGGATTAACCAAGTAACTGAAGGTATAATCTCTAAAACTTTAGTTTTACATATGTAAAAGTTGTGTGTTTTGAGTCTTGTATTCTTTATAAATGCCATTTTTATGAATTCTTGATTTATAAAGTGTTAATTGTGTTTATTAGTAAATTGTGATGTTATAACTAGCATCTAGCCAAGGATTTGAGATATTAATTTAGATGAATTACGTTCAAAAAGAAAGAAATCGTTATAGTGAATATTGGTATGAATATGGCTTGTTGGAGTCCAAAATTAATAGTTGATTTGTGAACTAGATGGTAAATTGAGTCTTGAATGTGTTAGTTCAGTAAGAAACGAAAAGAATACAATTTGAATGAGCTAATTTGGTGTAGTAATGAGACTTCAGTGTTAATTTTTGTTAAGGATATCCAAAAATGAAGTTTTTCAAAAGTATGGAATTCAAAGGCTTTAATTTGATTGTAATTGTTATTTAATTGTTCTAAATCAGTATATAAGTGATAAGTAATGTTTATATGAAGACTATTTCATTTAGGTGTGTGTAAATTGTTGCTTAGTTGATGAATTCGTGATATTTGGGTCTGAGCAAAGTATGAAAATCATTGCGTAGCTACGTACTGCGCCTAAGCTTGTAAAATTTGCGATGGTGTCAAGGTCGAAACAACCTTGAGTTGTCTTTGGTTCTAAAGGTTAAACACAGCACGATTCGTCATACCCATAACATAGGTAGTGATGCATGTCGATATGCAGACCTTAAAAACTTATTATAACCTAGTCTAATGAAAGTGTTAATGTGATGAGCATGTAATAGAGATACTATAACAAATTTATATAATGTTTGTAGTAATTCCAAAGTTGTGAAAATTAGTAAGTCGTGAAACCATACGATGTGATTTATTAAAATCTAGAGTTGGTGACTAAGTGTTGTAATTTTAAGACTTATGATTCTGAAGTGTATATGGTATGATGTGAAACTGGTACTAAAATAACAAGTTCAACTAAAAATGAGATTTAATTTAGAAAGTGGATGTTAGTATATCTAATAGATGTTGCGATTTAAATAATATGTGTAGGTGAACGTGAGTTGTAATTTGTAACTTACGCACGAGGCAAGTTCTTTAACCCTAAACTTATTTAAGCAAGTTATGAACTCTAATCCTTGTTTGATATATCCTAACTTGTTTATAATTAAGCAGGTTTTCCCAATTTTATTCTCTTTATAATGAATGCAAGTTCTTGAACTTAAATCTCTAAATGAGTTGTCCTATCTCATTTACTTTACACAGTTTCTAACCTTTATTATTATATTGAGCAAGTTTCGTTCTCAGCTTGTTATTCATTAATGCATGTTCAATAATTCAATTCTCTTATTCGACAAGATTATAGCCTTAGCCTTAGTTGGTCTACCTATGATTTCTAATTATTCCTTATTATGTTGTTATTGATCATTCAAAATGATATTGAACTTCGTTGATTCAACTAATCCTTAGTTGATGATCATTAAAACCTAAATTACCCTTGAAGCATATCCAAACCAAACTTTCTTAGATGTTTGTGCACAATACATGGTACGAAGGGCTTATCACCCTAAGTACGGGGAGTCCCTATAGTCTTATGACTGTTTAGGTTTAAGTTGAAAGATTACTTATAACCTTGGACATAGTTCGTGGTCTTGTGACCCTCAGTTATATTTCGTATGTTGATTTTAGTTCTTGATTATTATTGACAGAGTATAATTCAGTTCTGTTGAGCCTGTTCATTGGCAGTTGTTATACTGTTGTTATTCATTTCTATTTCAAGTGAGCATTTATTTTGCTCACTCTTGCATATATATAATTATTGCAGCTAAGGTTGAGAAGGTCGATGAACCTACCACTAGCAAAGGAAAAGGGAAAATGAACAAGTGTTGAAGAATTGTAATTTATTTAATTTCATGATGACAAACTTTATTTTAAATGTTGTGATGTAATTATTTTAATTTCCGCACTTGATGTATGTTAAAGGTTAGATAACGTGGGAGACGTATTGATTTAATTATGTAACCCTTTTAATGGGGAGGTTTTATTGTTTAAATTTTATTATATTTGTGTAGTTAGATATGAATGAATGGAAAGTGAACACCATGTCTTGGGGGAATGAAGTACCCAGATTTGGGAGTGTCACAAGAACTTTAAAGAATACAATTGTGGTTCAATAAAGAACAATTCGTATATGCACATAGGTGCGGAAACTTTCTTGATTTGTGTGCACTTCCCTTGTTTACATTATTAATGCCCTTCGCATAATATCCTACAATATCCATAAGGATGTAGCCGAAACATTATTTAAACTTATTAATTTAAATAATCTCATCAATTGAGACTAGCCAAAACAAATGGCATAACTCAACCGACGTTATGATATAGTATATAAACTCGTTCCCGAACATCCTCTCATACCATTTTCATTACCTCCCTCGTATAACGTCCATACAACACTCACATATGCTCATATGTTCCGTTTGAACGTGTATCAACCGACGGAAATATAGTACATATTTATGGGTTTTACTATAATTAATTTTTCTTAACTCCATTTTTCCATTAAACCTCTTTAACCATTTTATTATTTTTCTCCTTTTTGGCTCCACTTAGATTAATATATTATAGACTTACTTTGATTTTTTTCTAAATTTTTTCAAATATATTTAGTATTTATTTTAGGTCAGTTTCTGTTCAAAATTATAATATTTATTAAAATTCAAAATTATATCAAAAAATTATGAACTTTGGAAAGTAATCTTTTTGCATCTAAATCTACTTCTACCCAAAATTTCATCCCAATCAGAGTTGTAAAACTAAAATTAATGCAGTTTTAATTTTAAACTTTTAGTTTTTGTTTTGGTCATGACTCATTCATCTTAAGTCCAATTTTGTTCATCTTTGGAGACAACATACCTTATATCACCAAGTATCATCCCTCAAAAGGCCTAATTTTATTTTATAAGTTAACCATCCGAAATTATCCCTAGAAAAATTAGGTCAGTGTGTTTTCCCTGTTTTTCAACTCTGTCCTACTTTGGTAGAAAATACACCAAATATAATCCACAAAGGATTTTAACCTCAAACCTCTGTCAAAATTTAGCTAACTCACAGATCTGCCTAATACCATAAACCTCACTTAAAAACTCATTATACACAAGTAGTTATGTCCTTTACCATTTCAGGTCAGGTTCTAATATTTGCAAACAAATCTAGCTTAGGTTCCTTTGTTCTTTCTTTTGCTCCAATAGAATTTCTATATGATCATTGGTGTTTTTAACCATGATCCAACATATTTATGTCCATACAAGTATAATACATGTTTATAAACATAAATCTAGGTCTTTCATATGAAAAAATGAATATAGAAAAGTTTTAGGGTATTACATTTACTAGTTTTTTCTTTCTTTTCGTTCTTCTTCTCCTTGGAAGCTCTCTCTCTCTCTCTCTCTCTCTCTCTCTCTCTATGCTCAGCCGAATAGGGTGAGTTTGGTTGGTTTGTGTTGCCTTTTATTTTACCTTTTTGGCTTTACATAATAACTTTTTGATTGATGACTTAAAAATGGGTCACATCACCTACTTTCTTTTTGCTCCCATATGGACCACAATCCTTATGAAGGCCAACAAGGCCCCCCTTTTACTTACTCAGTCCTTATCCCCTCCACAATATTTTTTCTCCTTTTACTTACTCGGTTATCCATTTAAATGTCTACTTAATCATTTTGACTTCTAAAAATCAACTTTT
This sequence comes from Panax ginseng, assembly GCA_020205605.1. Classification (NCBI taxonomy): domain Eukaryota; kingdom Viridiplantae; phylum Streptophyta; class Magnoliopsida; order Apiales; family Araliaceae; genus Panax; species Panax ginseng. Next base: position 20,554,887 of record CM035150.1, read on the forward strand.
TCTACCTCATCCATGTTTATAGTCAATTCCTACTAAACATGACACCATGGTCATCATGGCGATGTCCATTTCATCGAATTCGCCTTTGAACTCAAAGTTTGACTTTTAATCTTAAAAGTCAATTGTTGACTTTTACCACAAAAGTCAACCCCTACACGCCATTGTGTTTACAATCTTTTCCTACTAAATTCTATTAGGAATGACTATGCTTTGGATATTTAAATTTGATGATGTGATCATAATGTATAATTGTTTCAGTAGTTTTGTAAAGTCCTTAACTAAGATAACTATATACAAGGACTTAAAAATAGAACGATCAAACTTGTTAGGTTAATCCTTTGTTTTGATGAATATGTAATAGGATCAAATTAATCGTATAGTTCTGTTAAACGATCATATAGTTACTCTGCCATTTTGTATAGATTATAAGTGTCAACAGAGTTAACTTAGTCATTGTAGAGCAGCAGTCGATGTAAGACCCCAACTTTTATGAATAGAGATTTAATTTTTTCTAAATATTATTTTGAATAATAATGTGTGGATTTGATATAATGTTATAGTTGTGGGTAATATTTACAAATTTTGCAAAGTAAGCAAGTTGTCATAAAATATTCGTTTAGTCGGGGAATATTAGTTTTATCAGGGAATATTTGTACGATGACACAATCATTGGTGGACCCCATAATGGAATTGTCGATTTTTAGGTGTCCCTTTCCGTTACTTTTTCTTTGGTGTTCTCATTTTAGGTGAGATTTGTTTGAAAAAATAAGTGAAAAAGGTCCGACATGTATAATGTCGACGATGGGACTGTTAAGAGTCGCTAGTTGGTTTTTTTTTTAAAGGCACATAGTGCGTATTTAGCTTGATGTCAACATTTCGAAGTCTAGCATAGCTAGGAGTTTTGGAAAACTTAATTCTTCACTAATAATCATTTTCTTAATAATCTATCTGTTCCTATTATCCTCAATATTACAATTACACACAACTATACCCAGTTCGTCAAACCACACTTATGAGTCCATAAATTGTCACAATCATATGAGTTTAAGAACTTGTCCTAGCCAGACCTTTGGCGTCCGTTTGCTGAGGGGTTCATAAACATTTCATATAACTATGAATCAAGTATGTCACATAAGTATGAGTTTTAAGAACTCGTACTTAATCTTATATCCTCTACCTATGACCTATCTATCTGTTATACACATGAGAAACGAATCACCCTCTTAACCTACATATAACAAATAGCGCGACACAAACATTTCAATGATTATCATTGTCAGAACTAAGTAGTTATTACACCAAGTACAATTCCCCGCCCATACAAGGAATCATACAACTCAGCTGCCGACATGAATCCTCAATTGAATCCCCACCTAACACTAACCCCCTTTTCAATACGAATTTCATTTAATCCGTATTCATAATCCTTTCCTGAATCTGTACCAATTCACACAGAAATCTTGTTGTAAACTTTTCAATCATTAGATTGATTCTTATCCCTGCTATCACTTTATCAGATCACGGGGTGATCTTATCGTATATATTACGATTTATTTCTATGTCTTGATCATTTTGTTTTACGATCTTCTATCACTGCACCATTAGTCTTTTAGACTTTATCTATTCATCACTACTGTTCAACTTTATTATCAGAGTTAGGGAACTCTGTATCTTATAACTCACCGAGATTCATCTTTGAATCTTCTTAAGCAAACTAACTAACTTTCTATGTGAGTTAGATCTTATCTAATCGCTGCGGTTATTGGTCTCGGTATTCCTACCTAAGCTTCATAACCAACACCTCTGTTACAATATGGGAGGGGCCCCCGAATCCAGGTCCTAAATCACCTAGGATCCAGTTCAATCATTCTATACAACTATTACTATTTACGAAAGATATAAACATAAATTGTTTATACATTACATTACACACTATTCCCCAAGGTCGAGTAACCTTAACTTAATACACAATTCATAGATTTTCTAACATATAACAACATTAATATCATACAATACAAATCTAACTGTACGCGTCTACTAAAGCTGGAACTGTCTTGGACCTTTCCTTGTATCCGACGCGTTCGTCTTAATCTGCAATGTTTTATCATGATATAGCAAGGGTGAGCATAAGGATTGCCCAGCAAGTTTAAATTCAACAATATAACGATATATCATGATTGAAATGATTTGAATAATTGGCTGGCTATAATTCAACAATATAATTATGAATTAGCAGGAACAAATTTATGACTGAACAAGTATTATACATGAACAAATATATCTGAAACAACTGGTAATGAAGGTGATCAGCCTTTCATACCTTACTTATACATGCAATATGTACAGAGTACAATTATACATGGAAATCAACAATGATTAACCATAAGCTTATCCGAATGAAACACTATTAATAGAGTTAAGTAAAACAAACTTGCCAGAACCGTTGATTACCGCAATGCAATTTATAACGCCTTATCTGAAGACCTAATATTAGTAATATAGATCTCCAATATTAGAATAATATCATCACAATATAATACTATAATATGTATATATATAGAATAACCTAAACACGTAACACATAACCCTATCAGTCTATAACATACATAAGACTCGGTATCAAGTCAAACTATTGCAGTCTGATTTGAACCCGATACAATTCTAACATCCCGAATTTCTACAGTGGGACAAAATTCGAGTCTAAGTTCAATTAAACTCGACTTAACACTTAACAATTATCTCGGATAATTTTAATAATAGTCAAAATATTTTTCATAGACTTATAATAATTTTGGATAATTAGTACCATTTATTAGCGTATTTTTAATCATTAATAACGTATTTAAATGAATTAAATACCACATAATTCTTTTATCATTAATATTTATTTATTATCAAATATTAATGAAATACATGTCATAATATTATAATATATTTATAATATCACAAAGTATTTTAATACTTTAAAATCATTTAAATATAATTTTTAAACACCTAAATTCATTATCCGATAATTGCTATTAATATTAAAATATTAATATTTTCATGACAAAATATCAAAAGTTATATTTTATAACTTTAAAATATTTTATATCACTTAAATCATTTTTATATGATTTATAAAGCATTTATTCTATTTTTCCATAATTTATTTATTGTAATTATTAAATAAACTAATTATTATTAATATTGATTAATTAATTAAATTCATTCTAAAATATTAAAAGTCACTAAAAATAACTAAAAATATTTTATTATATCATAATATTATTTTCATGATTTTTCATGAAATAAAATCATTTTTAAATCATTTATTTAATATTATAATTAAATAAATTAAATACCATTTATATTCCAAAATATTAAATATTTATGAAATATACTTAAAATAATTAAAAACTATTTTTCAGAATTGAAAATAATTTTTCGGAATTTATTTAGTATTTTTAATAATAAAAATCTATTTTTTTCTAATTTTTATTATTTTCCGGAAAATAATAATAATAAACTGTCGCTAAAGGTGTTCTTGATGTTCTTGGTCATGTTCTTCAGCTTCATGGTCAGTTTAAAGGTTATCTAGTTTGACCGTTAATAATTCTCTGTCTATCATGATTCTGGGACATGTTAAACATTGATCGTGTAGGGTTTATGTAATACTACACGAATCAGCCATCCACTATGTCATACAACATCACACTTGGAAGATCTGGGCCTCCAAAATATCTGACAACACTATTCTTCATTTTCTGGGTTTTCCAGAAAATGAAGAACAGTCGAGGGTACTAGTTTTCGATCCTTATAATGTGAATCCTGCAACTTGTTTTGGTGAACCATTGGTTCAATACTGTAGACCACAAGTCAGGGTACCATAATATATCACCAATCTAGTCTAACAACTAATAATTCACAATATGCAAGTTGGTCAAAGTAAGGGGCAGAAACATGTTCATGAACAAATCTGGGTTTTCCAGATTATTCTTAAAGCAGTTCGGTCAACATAGTTTGACCACACTTTTAAACGAGTCTGTTAACGTTGTAAGTGTTATAATGACTTCTATGTGTAGATAACATACCGGTCTACAAGATACGACCAACAAAACTACCAAAGAAATAATCTACAAGCAAGTTCAAGGCCTGCAAAAACGTTGTCAGACAATTTGGAAATTCTGGGTTTTCCAGAAACCATAAATCGTGACCGGTCAACGCCTTTTGACCGCTTATAACATACGATCTAGACATGCTATGACCCTGATTCAAGTTTCAGAATAAAGAACACATGGCATACTATAGATTCATAACATAAAACACATAAAACACTTAACACACACGGATCTAAAGGTAATCGATATACGATCGCTGGACCAAACTTTTAAATTTTTTCCAGATTTCAAAAATCATCAAAATCGTGCATCTAGATGTTATAGATCCTTGATCTAACAACCCAGATCACTTACTAACACCCTAATACACAACTTTAACCAACAAATAACATCATCAAACACAAGATCACTGATTTTCGAAATTTAAGGGTTCTTTACATTTTTAGCTTGATCCTTTGAATCTGACTTCTGATTGTTGTTCTTGGCTTGATAAGAGGTTAACCTATCTTAACTTTTCTCTCTATCTCACTCTAGATTTCGAAGATGGAGAGAGAGGATGAGTTTGTAGAAAATGAAAAGTCAAGTGAGACTTTTCTCTTTCTTTAATCTATAAACTACTTAGATTCAATGAATTTGCTGGCAAGATTAGCTGAAGTTGGACACATATCTAGGGCTAGGCTAGGGTTAGTTCACCAACCCATTATCTTTAATTTGGCAAGATCTACACTCCAACCATTAAATAATACACAAAGTGCATTCTAGTCATTTTCTATTTTATTTTAATGGCATTTTGGACATTTGACCAAACCCTTAGGGTTTGGGATTTGGTTAGGGTTTAGGGTTTGGACATTTTTAGGATTTGTAATTTAATTTCTAAATTTCCAAATTAGATTTTCAAAATTGAAAATTAATATTTCTAAATTATAATTAGAATATTCTAATTATATTGAAATTTCTTAATAATACTTTAAATCTCGCTAATTAGGATTAGTATTTCCTAATTAAAATCGCTAATTTAGAAATTAGGGTCAAAATCGTGGATTAGGGTTTATAACCCAAAAATTAGGGTTTCTAATAGAAAATTAATTTTCCTAAATTAGAAATTAGATTTTGTAATTAGATTAGGGTTTTCTAATTACTTAAGCTTTACCCTAATTAATCTTATAATTATTTACACTACGCCATTACGTTCCCATTTAAGGTTCCATGCACCGAATTAGGGTTTCGGATTCCCGGAACTGAAATTAGGGTTTCCAGAACCGGTTTGTAGGGTTTCTTATAATTCAATAGGGTTTTCTGACTGAACGTTGACGTTCTTAATATATACTTAGGGTTTGTTACAGATATCGTTTATTTGGTCAACCCTTGACCCTTAACCACATACGGTACACATATCCACAAAACATTCACGTATTACTTAATCCTGAATAATTCACCTAAATCCTTCACAGAATTTTGAAATCCTCAAAATTCAATCTTAAAAATATCAAACGTATACACTTATTTTCTGTCTAGGTTCTAATTTTGAACCTTAAATCAATTAATAAAAATTTTAAAAATTTTCTAAATTCTTGGGGTGTCACAGTCGAAGTCAGACTTTTCTGTTGTAGGATCTTCTTTATAAGTAGAAGGCCGCTCATTTGTGGGCCACATACTTTTCCATGGATTTCATCCATAGTCTCTGAGCTTGGTCTTCGTCCAAACCTCTGATGAGACATCGTTCTGCATCTCTTTCATAGAGTGCATCTCCGCTCGGGTAGAATTTCATAGCTAGTCGATGGATCCACCTTTTCTTAGTCGGGCTTGCCTCAGCGGGTGTAGATTTATCTTGTAAGTGCTCATTGATATGCTGATATCAAGGATGTTGGATGGGAGGTAGCTCATCCGATACTTTTCCAATATAATTCCCATAGACTGGGGCCTTGTGCAGGGAGATCACAACGCTCGGCAAGTGTTCCTTGTCTAATATGCGAATTAAGGAGACCAAAGTTGCTAATGCGTCCGCAATGTCATTCCTATTACGAGGAATGTGGAGGAAGGATTTTTCTTCGAACTCTGAAGCCATTTGTAGAACTCTTGGGTGGTAAGCGCAAAGAATGTAGAACCGTTGAAGAGGTTTTTTCTTTTTATTTTTTTTTTCTTTTTTTTCTTTTTTTTTTCTTTTTCTTTTTTATTTTCTTTTTTATTTTTTTTTTTTTTTTTTCTATTAGATTGTGGAAAAGAGCCACACGGCTCACTGATAGGTAGCTCCGGCATTGATGAGGCCGAATGACAATCGTCTGTAGCAAAGGGCTCCCCAAGGCGTGATGAATGAAGTTTTCTCATGATTATCTTCAGCAACCATGATTTGATGGTACCCCGTGGAGCAATCAGCAAAGGAGTACATGTCGTATCGAGTTGTATTGTCAATGAATATGTGGATGAATGGCACATGAAAGCTATCTTAGGCAAGCTTTATTCAAATCTCTACAATCCACACAAACTCGCACCTCCCTCCCCGGTTTCAGCACGGGGACTATGTTGGATAGCCATTCAGGTTAAGTTGACACCATGATGATGCCGGCTTGAAATTGTTTCACAATTTCTTCTTTAACTTTAACTCCCACTCGTGTTTTAATCGCTTGAGCTTATGCTCGAGTGGCTTGAATCCTTTGATGGGAAGGCGATGAATGATAATGTCCGTGTATAAATGACCATGTCTTCATTGAGACCATGCAAACACATCCTGGAATAGGGTCGATAGAGTAACCATGTCATTCCTTTGGTTTTGAGTGAGGTCTGTACCAATTTGGATTTGTTTGGGGATTTCTAAGGTTAGAGGTTTGAAAGAGGTTGTTTGATCAAGATTTGGCTTGGGTTTGTCTTGACCCATTCTTTGATCTCTCCGAGGTATCTCATAGTCCTCTTGTATTTCCATCAAGTCCGAGTCCAACTTTACATCAAAGTTATAGTCCTTGTGGAGAATAGGCACCTCATCGCTAAAGTACTGGCACATCTAAATTCAGAGTCCTGAAACAAAATATGCTTTCACTTAGTATATAACATTGCTCAATCACACAAAGTGTTAGCCTATAATGACAAAAAGTAATCGCTAATCTTGTTTAGAAAAAGTAAGCGATTATTGCTATCTACAAGGTAGAGAGTTTCTTCCTGTTTACCCTCGCTTCGGCAAATGCAAGGTCTGCCGCTTCAATTATCGAGGCAAAGTTTTGGTGAACTCTGCAGTGATGGAGGGCTATCATCAACCTCCTTCTCCCGAATGATGACCAATACGTCTGGGCAATCATCGTCTGGGGTGTATCTGTTTCAGAAGTGTTTATTTGGGTTTTTGTTTGGTTTGACCGCACCATTAATGGCTGTCTACGTACTCCTATTGAAGAGGAGATCAGGTCTTTCGTAGTTCAGGCTTTGGTTTGAAAAGGTTCAAAGGGGTAAGTGGTGAGAATAGTGTAGAGATGTTTTTTTGTTTTGTTTTGTTTTATTTTTTTTTTGTTTTGTTTTGTTTTTTTTTTTTGATTTTTTTTATTTACATGCATGGAAAATAAAAGGCATACTACGAAGAAAGTGATACCGTTCCAACATTTTCTGGAACTCACAACTTGATCCCCTGGATCTACATCTTCTTGGCTAGTTGAGGCCTGATAGTCCAGTTGTCAGTGGTTATGTTGCCTTCAGGGCTCGTGATAGAGGTTACCCCTTGATTCTGAATGTCTTCGCTTGTGGCTATAACTTGATTGCTTCCTGATTCAGTACATTCCTCAGGGACGTTTGCAATGGATGCATCGCAAAAAGGGATGAACTCTGGATTCTCTAATGGGTTGGATTCCCCGACAATCTCACCACCTTTTCCTTCATCTATTCCTTCGCCTTCTTCATGGGTTTCAAAGGATTCAACCATGAAATCTCCCTCGAACGGTTGTGGCATTTCTTGGAAAGAACTTTCCTTTTTGGCTTTTTCTTCCTTGGAAAGGATTATTATTTCCTCCACATCATCCAAGATGATAAATCAGGAACGTGGTTGATATCTTGGAACCATAGGACATTTGATGTGGGCGGGGGAATCTCCTTTGGGGATGCCTTTGTCTCTTCTGTCATTTCTTGCATTAGGATCAGCCCACCTTGTATTTTAGCAGAATTGTCGCTCATAGTCTTCACCTCATTTGAACTGCCTGTCTCAAATGGACATCTTAAGCTTTTTATTTCTTTTTCGCCTTTTTTGGTCATGGGAAGTTCTATCTCCAGCTCTCCATTTTCAATGAGATCCTGGATTTTGTGTCGCAAAGCCCAGCATTCCTCAGTCGTATTCCCAAGCGATTTAGAATGGTAGAGACATATCTTGGTGGACTCATAACTCTTCATCTTGGGATTTTTAGGAGGCAACAACTTAGTAATCCTTCCTTCGCTTATCAGAAAGTGTAACATTTCTTCATTGGATTTGCTCAGAGGGGTGAATTTTCGGACTCTTTTGGAGGTTGTTTGATCTTTCATCTTTGAGAATTTGCATTCCCTCGATCAGTTCTTCCGCTGGCGAGATCTTCTAGCAATTTTATCATCCCCCTTTTCTTGTACTTTCAGCCTGCTTTGATCTTCTTCATTTAGCTGGCTCATCATGGAGTCCTTTTTCTCTTGGCTTTCTGATAGTTGAGTGAAAAATTACCTTGTTTCCTGATGTTGGCGCACTATCAACTTAGCCAGCAGGTTCACTTGATTCTGGATCGCATCCAATTTTTGTATTACTGGCATACCATCCTCCGAGTTTTCCCACTTTAGGACATTTGTTATGCGCTTTTGCGGGTATTCCTCCATCCTTCGTATGTACTTACGAATTGGATACATTTTAGTGCTTCCTGACCCGATCATGTTTACTTCTTCCGTATCATGTCGCAACGGAAGGTTGGTGTTGATATTTTGTTGGTCAGGTTGTTCGACCACAATACTGCCACTTTCGATCAGATTTTGAATCTTATGTTTTAAGGACCAACAATCATGTGTATCATGTCCTGGAGACCCTGAGTGGTAAGCACATCTCTGGCTTGGATTGTATCTTTTGCTCCCTGGTTCCAGAGGTGGAGCTAGTTCGATAATTTTCTTGTGATCCATTAATATCGCTTAATACATGTTCAAGGAATCGCTTGATTGGAGTGAATACCCGATTTTACATTCTTTCAAATTTTCTTTTCCTGTCTAGGTATTGGTTGAATGCAGCATGTTGTGGAGATGGAAGATTGTCTTGCATTTTCCAAATGGGGGGACTGTAGTTTGGTCTCCTAGCTTGCCCCTGTACAACAAGGGATACATGTTCATTGCCTTTATCGGATACCCCTTTGGGATCACTCGCATACTTGTCAGTCTGTATATGTTTGGCGACTGCTTCCAAGGCAGTGAAGTCTTTAATCTTTCCTGCCTTCAGGCTCATCTCTGCCATTTTGCCGTGTTTGATCATTTCTGCAAATGGCTTTCCTATGCCTGCTAGGATCTTCTCATAGTAAGGAGCCTCTTGGATATCAATAAATTTCATTACCATCTCAGTTTCTGTCATTGATGGAATGACTTGCGCTGCTAGATGTCTCCACTTTTAGGCATATTCTCGAAAAGATTCAGTACTTCGCTTTTTGACTTTAGTCACTTGATATCGATCCGGTGCCATTTTTGTGATGGAAAATCTTGATTTAGAAAGGCGTGGCCAATTCTTCCCAGTTGTGGATTTTGGCATTGTCAAGTCAGGCATACCGGGCTTTAGCTTCTCGGTGAGACTCTTTTGAAAAAGTTGCATTACGAGGCTTTCATTTTCAAAGATAAGACCCCGGTTAGCCAATGTACACTTTTAGGTGCGTATAGGGATCGCTTTGCCCCATTGTATTTTTCAAACTCGGGACTTTGAATTTAGTAGGATATTGAGCCCTCAGGAATATCTGAGAGATCTGAATAGGTGACACTCTCATAATTTCCAGTCCCTTTAATTGACCGGATGGTATCCTCCATTTGTTGGACTTTCTTTCTTATATCCCCAGTTTCTCGATCATCCCTGAGATTTGTGAGTTCTTTATTGGAATGAGGCTTAGGTATCTTGGTTTCCATCTTTTTACCAATGCCCTGACTGCCCCCTGGTGTGAAGGACTCTAGTTGAGTAGGCATTGTCTGGCCCTGCGTATTTTTACTTTGTTCTTTTAGAAAGACAACCAAATCTGCTATCTGATTCCTTAATCCTTCGAACTCCTCTCGGGAAACAGGGGTAGGATTAGGCTGGGCATTTGTAGCCATGTTTGTTTGTGGGCTCGGTGCCTTCTTGGACTTTAACAAGAACTGGGAGGATGATTGTTTCCCTGTGAAAGACTTGCACAGTTTAGTCTTTAGGGAATGTGTATAATAACATGCTATGTGATGTGTCCATTTTAGGATTTTTATCCTGCAAAACGGATGTAAGCTGTTTGTAGCATGCAAAAAATATGTATGTGTACACATAGATATGGCATGAATTTGTGTAATTGAAATGAGAGCATGAAGAGACTTTCCTCCATTTTGGGTTTATCAGAGGTTGACCTATCTTAGGTTACTCTCGCGGTTTTTTGGCATGAAGGTTCCCAAATCATCGCAATCTACTTGACGGGAAGTTAATCCGGTCTTTCAACTAGAGCAAATTTGGGTGGTGCCTTTCCTGAGCCTCGGAGAATTAGTCTTCTCACGAGTCCAGTAATCAAACACCGACGGGATAGCCTCCTGGTGGAGGGACCACACAACATACATTCAAATACATCGCATCTCACCGTATGAAAATGATGACATGTGTGAAGCACTAATATCACAAGCAGTTATGGTGCGAAGCACTAACATCACAAGCAGTTTATGGTGGGAAGCACTAGCATCACAAGCAGTTATGGTGCGAAGCACTAAGTGCAATAAGGAAATGCATTCGTACACATTCATCAAATGTAAATGCAACATCCAAACACAAGCAGATAACAGTTTTGAAAAGATTGTAATAGCGGCTTAAGTCCTCTTACTGGAGTCCCCAGCAGAGTCGCCACCTGTCGACGTCGGGATTTTTAGGTGTCCCTTTCCGTTACTTGTTCTTTGGTGTTCTCATTTTAGGTGACATTTGTTTGAAAAAACAAGTGAAAAAGGTCCGACATGTATAATGTCGATGATGGGACTGTTAAGAGTCGCCAGTTGGTTTTTTAAATGGTTGTACCAACACAACCGAGAAAAGGTTTTCACATTGACCCAGTGATGTGACACTGATATACGGGTCGGCGAAACCGAGATTCATTTAGGGTCCGGGGACTTGGTTATGCGGGGGGAATGTGTTGGGCACCCCCCGACATCCGTGTTACCACGGTGACCGCCTCTTTTCAAAAAACTATTATCTGAGTGTGTGTGTGTGTGTGTGTGAGAGAGAGAGAGAGTCAATGTGTTGTTATATGAAAGTTGTGCGAGGCCTCGTTCGAACCTATATACACAAGGTTTGAATTTATGTAAAAATTCAGTTTTTAGCAAGATATGGCAATGATGTTTTATAAAAGAGGTTTTTCAAACCCTGATGCTCAATAGGAATTGAGACCTTTTACACTCCCATTTTTTTATTAAGTGATCGGCTGGATTGATTTTATTTGACGAATGCGAAGCATCCGTATGAAAATAATATACAAAAATAATGCCGACCTCCTCGTGGGTATGAAAACAATCTGAGGAAATTCAGACATCGTAGAATAATTTACAAGCTGCTTACAGCTGAAAATGTCCATCACGGGAACCGAATCTAGATTCAATGGGATGAATCTGTGATCACATGATTCCTAGGCCCACAAAATCTGCAGTTTATATGAAAGCGATGGCGGTATATATATAAAGGCAGAATATATATATACGACATGGATCACCAACCACGAAGCACCTCCACGGGGATCGAAATGTAAATAAAGTTGTTAAAGCTATCAACCACCACGGAGGAAACTCCAGCAGTGACGAAATGTAAATAAAGTCGTAAATACGGTCAATAACGCCATGAAGTAAACTCCAGTGGAGACGAAATGTAAAGAAAGTCAAAAGCGATCAACCACCATGAAGTAAACTCGGTGGGACAAAATATATATATATATATATATATATAAGCAATAAACGCACCGGATGTAAAAATCAAAGCTCATCGAATAGAGTTCGACCACAGTTCATATATATAAGTATATATATATATATATATATATATAATAATAAGCGTGCAGATATAAAATCCGGGCTCATCAAATGAGTCAGGACCACGATTCATATATATAAATATATTTATATATAAAAGCGAGTAAATGCATGCGAGGGCATCAAGTCAGGCTCAATCGAGGCATAACTCGATAATGTTAGTCAATATATATATATAATATATATATATATATACTCTGGGGAATGAAACCACGAATCAAGTGCAGGCAAAAGCAAGCAACACGACTCTCAACGCGTGTAGAAGGGTGTGTGCAAAGATTAAGAGAAAGACTTTAAAGTGTGTGAGAAGGCTTACATTTGGTCGATAAAAGGCTTCTATATCTTTAGAGTGGGTAAACACTAGCTTTGTGGGTACAAAAGAGGCTATATATGAGCTCATGGTGTTTAAAAGTGGGATAATACATCTGTAGGGGTGAGTCTGAAGCGGGTGTCTGAGGTTTCCGTCTTTTCTCTTGCAAAATGGCCACCCCAAGCCCCATATTTATAGAGGTGGGAGCCGCAGGTCTACCTACAGCACCTAGTAGCAGGTGTACATGCGGCTGCCCGGGGTGCCCTGGGCAGTGTGGGTGTGGGCCGTGTCGAAACGAAATGACGTCTGCGTTGTTCGCTTTCGGTCGCTTTCATAACTTTCAATCCGGGAGTCCGATGGAAGCGTGCCATACCATTCCGGAAAGCTCTTTCCGAGAGCTACACAATGATATATAATTTGACCTTTTTTGATTCTAGGAAAATGGGTCCATGACCAAAATTGCATTCCCGGGTTTTCGTTAGGCAATCCGGTGAGCCGTTTTGTGTAGTCTGCGCTCTCGAGTTAAGATATCGCTCTTGTGGAACTTCCTTTGAAGTATTTTGAGTTGAAATGAGTGTATTTGATTTGAAGTGAAGTTGAGTTGGCAAAATGACCATTTTGCCCCTCCCGGTTATCTCCTGTTTGCACACAGATTATAGCGATCGTTTCTCAGGTTTATCTCTGAGGTTGGCTTGCTGTTGACTTTGACTATCCTCAGGGTCATCTCTGAGGTTGGCTTAAACTCTTGGGGTTATCTCCAGGCTTTGATCTTGATCCTTCGGGGTCATCTCCGAGGTTGAAACTGACTTTTCCGGGATTATCTCCAGGGTTGGAACATGATTTCCCGGGGCTATCTCCGGTTAGATTTGGTTACTCCTGCATTGCAATCAGGGGTTTGATGATGAACTTTCGGTAGTATCCCAGTATGGATTTGGATTGTCTTTCAGGTTCCTCTTAAAAGAGCGAATCGTCCTCCTATGATATTAGTAATGAAGAGATGAAAATTTCGAGTGTTCATAGAATTCTTGTCGAATTTATAAAGCGGCGGAAATAACCTTTTTATAAAATAACGACAAAACTTTTACCGTTAACAGTTGAAATACCTGGTGATAAAAGTACATTAATATGTGTGGTTGCTGTAATAACCCGAGAATTTAGATATTTATTAAAATATTAAAAGATTTAATTAAGGTTAAATATTAAACTTAGACAGAAAATAAGTGTATGGATTTGACATTTTAGGAAAGGGATTTTGTGAATTTAAAAACTTTTGGTTAAGGTTTACAGTATTAAGGGTATAAGTGTATATGTTCTGTGTATATGGTCATACATGTGTACAGTATGTGGTGGAGGGTTAAGGGTTGACCAGATAAACTATATCAGTCATAAACCCTAATAATAATTTAAGAACCTCGACGTTTAGTTAGAAAACCATATCGACTGATAAGAAACTCTAACACCGATTCTGGAAACCCTAGTTTTAATTTTGGGAATCCAAAACCCTAATTCGGAATATTAAAACCCTAATTGGGAAGCTTGAAGATAGTATAAGATTTTTATGTTATTGATTTTATATTTAATTAGGGATAACCCTAATTGAATTATTAGAAAACCCTAATTATTCATCTAGAAACTCTAATGTACAATTATGGAACCTAAATGCTAAATTGGCAATTTTAATTAAGGAAATATTAACCCTAATTAGAAAGCTTCAATGTGATTAGGAAATTTTAGTATAATTAGGAAACCCTAATTATAATTTAGAAATCTTAATTTTCTATTTTTAAAACTTAATTAGAAAAACCTAGAAATTTGAATTTGTCTAACCTTAGGGCCAAACCCTAAGGGTTGCGACAAGTTACCTTTACGCCATTAACTTTAAAAGTTAAATGTCCAAACTACCCTTTTGAATATTTTAATGGGATGGAGTGTAGATCTAACCCTAGTAAGTGGTTGGTGATCAACCCTAGCTAGCCATGTGCCTATATCTCACAAATATCAGATCTCATTGCCACTTAGCATCAATTGTAACCATAGATTAAAATCTAAGAGATGTAAAAGTAAGACAAAGCTTACTTTATTTTTCATTTGAGCCAAATCCATTCTCTCTCTCCCCTCCGAAATTTTAGAGTGAAATTTAGTGAGAAACAAAACCAATGTCAGCCTTTAACTTGCCAAGAACAAACATCAAAGTCAGAATCAAGATCAAGCTCAAAAAGGAGGTATAAACCCTAAACTTGAAAATCTATGTATTTGATGTTAGATGTTGTTAATGATTGGTTAAATATTTGTTAGAGGGTGTCATTTAGTGATTTGGGTTGTTAGATCCTAGATCCATAACATCAAAGTGCCCGAAATTTAAGCTTTTAGAAATCTGGAAAACTAGAAAATGTTGTCTGACAAGCTAATGTCAGACCCCATAGATCTTTACTTGTTTATAGTTATGGTTGTTTAAATGTTGGTACTTGTAGTATGTTGTAAGGTCTTTCATCTGGAACTTGAATCAAGCCCAGATCATGTATAGATTATAAGTTATTAAGGGTCAAAGTGCGTTGACCAGAATTGACTGGCTATTTCTGGGCAGCCCAGATTAACCCAGAACGCCTGACAACGCTTTTGCAGAGCTCTGATCTTGTTGTTGTTAAGTTGTTTAGCCATGTTGTTGTTATATTCTTGTAGATTGACATGAGTACTACATATCCATGCCTTTATATTACCCAGATACTTAACAGAATTGAATGTAATGTTGGTCAAACATAGGTTCACCAAACTGCTCAAGAACATTTCTGGAAAACCCAGAAATGTTCAAGAACAGTTCTTGACCCCTACTTTGACCAGTTGAAATCTTGAGTTGGTGATGTTGTTAGGCTAGTCTGATGTTATGTAGTTGTACTCGGACATCATGACTACAAGTATAAACCTTTATAGCACACAAACAAGACCTAGACTGTAATATATAAGGATCCAAAGTAGGTACCTTGACTGTTCTTCATTTTCTGGGTAACCCAGAAAATGAAGAACACGTCTGACAAGGACTTTGAAGGCCTATAACTTACTGCTAAGATGCGTAGTGGGCATGAAAGTTGTTTGTAGGTGTAGTACTACATAAGTACTATAATCATAACACATTAGACTGCCCAAAAACATGAAGATCTAAGATCTATGATTGGTCAAAGGTAGCAACCTGTTATCTGGGTTTGAGTTCTGGGTTTTGGCCAAGAACACCTATAGCGACAGTTTCGTCGCTAAAGGGCCCTTTAGCGACAGATAAATTAGAAAATTAATTATTTTAATATATAAATAGATAAAAAATGGTTTTTAATTATTAAAATTACATAATAAATTCCTAAAAATTATTTTAAATCCACGAAAATTAGTTTTAACTATTCTAAATATATTTCATAAATATTTAATAATTTTGGAATAATAATGGTATTTAATTTATTTAATTATAATATTAAATAAATTATTTCAATACTTGAAAAATCATGAAAAATGATATTATGGTATAAGAAAATATTTTAAGTTATTTTTGATGACTTTTAATATTTTATGATAAATTTCATTAATTAATTAATATTAATGGTAATTAATTTAGTTACTAAGTGTATTAAATATTATGTTATGATTTTCCTTTGAAGTATTTTGAGTTGAAATGAGTGTATTTGATTTGAAGTGAAGTTGAGTTGGCAAAATGACCATTTTGCCCCTCCCGGGGTTATCTCCGGTTTTCGCACAGTTGTAGCAGTCGTTTCTCAGGTTTATCTCTAAGGTTGGCTTGCTGTTGACTTTGACTATCCTCAGGGTCATCTCTGAGGTTGGCTTGACCTCCTGGGGCTATCTCCAGGCTTTGATCTTGATCCTTGAGGTCATCTTGAGGTTAAGCCCGACTTTCCGGGATTATCTCGGGGTTGGAACATGATTTCTGGGGCTATCTCGGGGTTAGATTTGGTTACTCCAGTTGCATTGCAATCCGGTTTAATGATGAACTTCCGGTAGTATCGGTATGGATTTGGATTGTCTTCGAGGTTCCTCTTAAAAAAGACGAATCATCCTCCCGATATGTTAAGTAATGAGAAGAAAATTTCGAGTGTCTCATGTGGAATTCTCGTCGAATTTATAAAGCGATGGAAATAACCTTTTTATAAAATAACGGCAAAACTTTTACCGTTAACAGTTGAAATACCTGGTGATAAAAGTACAATAATATGCGTGGTTGCTGTAATAACCCGAGAATTTAGATATTTATTAAAATATTAAAAGATTTAATTAAGGTTAAATATTAAACTTAGACAAAAAATAAGTGTATGGATTTGACATTTTAGGAAAGGGATTTTGTGAATTTAAAAACTTTTGGTTAAGGTTTACAGTATTAAGGGTATAAGTGTATATGTTCTGTGTATATGGTCATACATGTGTACAGTATGTGGTGGAGGGTTAAGGGTTGACCAGATAAACTATATCAGTCATAAACCCTAATAATAATTTAAGAACCTCGACGTTCAGTTAGAAAACCATATCAACTGATAAGAAACACTAGCACCGATTCTGGAAACCCTAGTTTCAATTTTGTAAATCCAAAACCCTAATTCAGAATATTAAAACCCTAATTGGGAAGCTTGAAGATAGTATAAGATTTTTATGTTATTGATTTTATATTTAATTGGGGATAACCCTAATTGAATTATTAGAAAACCCTAATTTTTCATCTAGAAAACCTAATGTACAATTATGGAACCTAAATGCTAAATTAGCAATTTTAATTAATGAAATATTAACCCTAATTAGCAAGCTTGAATGTGATTAGGAAATTTTAATATAATTAGGAAACCCTAATTGTAATTTAGAAATCTTAATTTTCTATTTTTAAAACTTAATTAGAAAAGCCTAAAATTTTGAATTTATGTAACCTTAGGGTTAAACCCTAAGGGTCAAACCCTAAGGGTCAAACCCTAAGGGTCAAAACCTAAGGGTTGTGACAAGTTACCTTTATGCCATTAACTTTAAAAGTTAAATGTCCAAACTACCCTTTTGAATATTTTAATGGGATGGAGTGTAGATCTAACCCTATTAAATGGTTGGTGACCAACCCTAGCTAGCCATGTGCCTATATCTCACAAATATCACATCTAATTGCCACTTAGCATCAATTGTAAACATAGATTAAAAATCTAAGAGATTTAAAAGTAGGACAAAGCTTACTTTATTTTTCATTTGAGCCAAGTCCATTCTTTCTCTCCCCTCCGAAATTTTAGAGTGAAATTGAGTGGGAAACAAAACCAATGTCAGCCTTTAACTTGCCAAGAACAAACATCAAAGTCAGAATCAAGATCAAGCTCAAAAAGGAGGTATAAACCCTAAACTTGAAAATCTATGTATTTGATGTTAGATGTTGTTAATGATTGGTTAGATATGTGTTAGAGGGTGTCATTTAGTGATCTGGGTTGTTAGATCCTAGATCCATAACATCAAAGTGCCCGAAATTTAAGTTTTTAGAAATCTAGAAAACTGGAAAATGTTGTCTGACAAGCTAATGTCAGACCCCATAGATCTTTATTTGTTTATAGTTTTGGTTGTTTAAATGTTGGTACTTCTAGTATGTTGTAAGGTTTTTGATATGGAAATTGAATCAAGCCCATATCATGTATAGATTGTAAGTTATTAAGGGTCAAAGTACGTTGACTGGCTATTTCTGGGCAGCCCAGATTTGCCCAAAATGCCTGACAACGCTTTTGCAGAGCTCTGATCTTGTTGTTGTTAAGTTGTTTGGCCATGTTGTTGTTATATTCTTGTAGACTGACATGAGTACTACATATCCATGCCTCTATATTACCCAGATACTTAACAGAATTGAATGTAATGTTAGTCAAACATAGGATGACCAAATTGCTCAAGAACATTTCTGGAAAACCCAGAAATGTTCAAGAACAGTTCCTGACCCCTACTTTGACCGGTTGAAATCTTGAGTTGGTAATGTTGTTAAGCTAGTCTAATGTTATGTAGTTGTACTCGGACATCATGACTACAAGTTTAAACCTTTATAACACACAAACAATACCTAGACTGTAATATATAAGGATCCAAAGTAGGTACATTGACTGTTCTTCATTTTTTGGGTAACCCAGAAAATGAAGAACACATCTGACAAGGACTTTGATGGCCTATAACTTGCTGCTAAGATGCATAGTGGCCATGAAAGTTGTTTGTAGGTGTAGTACTACATAAGTACTATAATCATAACACATTAGACTGCCCAGAAACGTGAAGATCCAAGATCTATGATTGGTTAAAGGTAGCAACCTGTTATCTAGGTTTGTGTTCTGGGTTTTGGCCAAGAACACCTATAGCGACAGTTTCATCGCTATAGGGCTCTTTAGCGACAGATAAATTAGAAATTAATTATTTTAATATATAAATAGATAAAAATGTTTTTAATTAGTAAAATTACATAATAAATTCCTAAAAATTATTTTAAAGCCTGAAAATTAGTTTTTTTTTATTTTGAATATATTTCATAAATATTTAATATTTTTGGAATAATAATGGTATTTAATTTTTTTAATTATAATATTAAATAAATTATTTAAAAATTATTTCAATACTTGAAAAATCATGAAAATGATATTATGGAATAAGAAAATATTTTAAGTTATTTTTGATGACTTTTAATATTTTGTGATGAATTTCATTAATTAATTAATATTAATGGTAATTTATTTATTTACTAAGTGTATTAAATAAATTATGGAAAAATAGAATTAATGATTTATAAATCATATAAAAATGATTTAAGTGTTATAAAATATTTTAAGTTATAAAATATAACTTTTGATATTTTGTCATGAAAATATTAATATTTAATATTAATGGCAATTATTGGATAATGGATTTAAAGGCTTAAAAATCATATAAATATGATTTTAAGGTATTAAAAATACTTTGATATATTATAAATATATTATAATATTATGTTATGATTTTCATTAATATTTAGTATTAAATAAATATTAATGATAAAGGAATTAAGTGGTATTTAAATCATATAAATATGATATTAATGATTGAAAAATCATAATAAATGATAATAATTACTTGAAAATTATTATAAGCCTATGGAAATTATTTTAACTGAATAGTTAATTGTCTAAGTTAATTGTGTTGCGTTTAGATAGAGTCTTATGGATATTAGGCTCGATAGTTATCCGACTGGGCCGTCGGGATATCAGAATTGTGCCGGATTTAATTCAGACTGCGATAATTTGACTTGATACTAAGTCTTATATATTGTATAGACTAATAGGATTATGTGGTAATGTTTTTAGGTTATTTTATATTGTGATGATATTATTCTAACTTGAGAAATCGATATTATTAATATTAGGTCTTTAGATAAAGCTAAGTTTTGTTTCGTAATGGTAATCAACCGATCAGGCAAGTTTCTTATACTCACTATTGTGAAATTTTCTCTTGAACTGTTCTTTTAACTTGTGATTAATCATTGTTGATTATATCACGTCTATGAATTGTTGAATCGCACTTTGTGCCTATTGCATGTGTTCATCAGGTATGAAAGGCTGATCACCTTCATTACAATTCGGTCCAGATATAATTGATATGTTCATGTTCAATGTTCATTCAGTTATGAATATTTGTTCATGCTAGTTCACAATTATATTGTTGAATGTTAGCCAGCTATTATTCAAAATCTTTCCATCATGATATATTCTTAATTTATTGAACTTAAACTTGTTGGGCAAACTTGTTGTTCACCCTTGCTATATCATGATAAACATTGTAGATTAAGGCGAATACGTCGGATACAAGGAAAAGTCAAAGCCAAGTTTAGCTTGAGAATATGTATGCAGCTAGATTTGTAACAGTATTGTATAATAATTACATTGTATGTTAGATACGATATTGATTCAGGTTTTAAGTAAGGTTCTCGACATTGGGGAAAATGTGTAATGTTTAATGTATAAACAATTTATGTTTATATCTTTCGCAATAGTTAGAACAGGTGTACCAGATTCGTGGTGATTTAGAATCGGAATTTGGGGGCACTATAGTTGCACTGTAGCACACGATTTTGTACAATATCTTTGATTATTGATGCTTACATGAGAAGTCAATCAGTTTTATTTAATTATTGCAACAGTAGTTGATGCATAATATCTCATATTATTGATTCAATTATTGTCGTTGTAATGACTGTGAATTTTAAACTCTTTATTTAATTAAATATGTGATTTAATTTTTATTGAGTTAGTTTTGTGAATTTATTTAAACCTTATGTAGTTATGTGAATTTATTAATTGATTAAAGGGAGTCACTAATAGTTTATTTAAATTAGTGAACTAACCCTAAGATTTTAATATCAAAGAATTGATAGGATTACTAATATAAACATATTCAATGCATTTGAATATAGTAGCAAGATTTGAACATATTGATTAATTTCAATTATGAGTAATTAATTGATAATGTTTTAATTAATAATTACTATGAATGAATAATAATTAATAAATAAGAGATTAATAATATATAAAATGATTTATATATTTACTTGATAAATTTGTACAATATAGTAAACCTTTATTATATGGTAGTTAGCTATATATTTTATATAGTACAAGGTGGCACATTAATATGTCTATATATTATATATATAGACTATATAGTAAGAGTTATTTGCATTCATGTGAGTTGCATAATAATATTGTTATATGATATGAAGTGTGTGGGTAAACATTCATGTATACCCTATTGACATATAATAATATCAATTGTTAAATTAATAAAGATGTCATTAAGTTGTTATGATAATAACAGTCATGGTAATAAATAATAAGCAATGCACAATTGTATTGTAGTAATAGAAAATGTACATGAATTATATGTATGTGCACTACTTGATACCTTGTAATTAGGAAATACATTGTATGCCCTTTAAATCATTATAACCTATGTTTTATGAAATTAATTGTGTATACATATTTTATAACCAAAGTTTATATTATGTGTATATAAGGTATTAGCCAATTGTTGCATTTCATGTTGTGCAAATGCTGAGAATTGTTCTCTTGTCCCATAATAAGAGCCCAATTCATTTCCCACGTGAAAAGCTAGCAAGTCTAGCCTATCTTCCTCTCAAATTCATCAAACTAGAGCAATAAGTGGATGGGGAGTGGGATTCATGAGTGAATCACCAACTCTCTCTTAACCCTTATGCATTCTTGAAATCCTTTGGTTTGATTTGGGAGGTAATCCCATTATCTAGATAACCATTCTTTTATAAATGAGATCTTCATCCTTCCTTGTTGCAATTGTTGAGAATTATTTGCTAAGGAGCTTGTAAGGAGTGAGTGTATTGCTGCCCAATTACTTCAAGAGGTATTAAAATCCTAATTATGTTCTTGAGTTGGGTTTTTGGCATATTCTTGTAATTCCCATGGATTCCTTGTAATATGGTATGAATTGGCTTAAAGGTGTGTTACTTTAGTTAGTATGGATGTTTAGAAGTATTAAAAGTAGTGGAGTTGCAGCAAATAAATGTTTGGCAATGTTGGAGTTGAGCCTCTGCAGAAGCAGAGGCCATATTTTTTCTTTCTGGTCGAAGTGGCGTGGCCGCGCCACTTCCCTAGTCTTTCATCGCGCGGTCGCGCGGGTAGCAGATCAAAGTTGCTCATGTTAGCTGTAGACACTCGAAATTTTCTGTACTACTGTCACTGACATTGCAGGAGGACAAATTCGTCTTTTAAGAGGGAACCCTGAAAGACAATCCATATCCATACCGGATACTACCAGAAGTTCAGCATCAACCCCGGATCACACTCTGGGAGTAACAATTCCAATCTCGGAGATAACCCCGAGGCGTGCAGATACAATACCGGAACACACACCGGAGAAGCCCGATTAATCTCAGAGATGACCCCGAGGTATCCAGTCTCAGTCCCAACCATGGGAAGAACCACCAACCTTGGTGATAACCCCAAGGAATGCAGTTTCGACGATAACCCCGAAAATGCTTATTTTAAATGCGACCAGCTTCAATCTCGGCGCTCACAACGAGATGTTCTGTACCAACCCGGCGATAACACCGAGAAGACAGACACACCTCAAAGATGACAAAGAGGACCTTCAACAATTGCAAGAAATTCCAATCTCGGTGAAGCTTCGAGTAACGTCATGATCATTTCAATCCGGTGATAACACCGGTGAAGGGCAACATCGTCATCTAGCCAACGTGATGCCACGCCACATCGTCTCAACATCTCTACACAACGATGTCCCACAAGACTAAACAATCTCGAGTGACTATTGTGCGGGGTAACGGATAGAAGTTGAAGCTTGAAGACCGGAGGGCACCGTCCCATCTTCAATGACTTTGTACAAACTCTAACCCCATGTCATCGTATAACTCTCGACAACCATGGTCCAAATAGGTCTCAGATACCTCAAACGGATGCCCGGATTGCACTTCTAAAAGTCCGAGTGGACATTATAGTGCCCGAGAGTGCACGACTTACAAGACGATTCCGAGGCAGAAACCCGGGCCCACCGGGTTGCCTCTGGTACACACAGGGCTCACCAAGCAGTACACTGCTGACTCCACCCTCTATAAATAGAGGGCTTGGGGTGGCCATTTTCCAAGAGAAAGCTATGAGGAAGCCACGCCCAATTTGCTCTGCACTCACCCCATGCAATTGTACTTTCTCATTTTAAACACTGTGAGCTCATATATAGCCTCTTTTGTACCTATAAAAGCGGTTTTTACCCACTCTAAAGATATAGAAGTCTTCTTTGGCGGCCAAACTGTGTAAGCCTTCTCACACACTTTAGAGTCTTTCTCTTCATCTCTCGCACACACCCTTCTTCACGTTAAGAGTCGTGTTGCTTGCTTTTGTCCAGGACTTGATTCGTGGTTTCAATTCGATCAGATATATATATATATATATATATATATATATATATATATATATATATATATATATATATATATATATATATATATTGACTAACATTATCGAGTTATGCCTCGATTGAGCCTAGACATCGGTCTGGAACGTTTATTTGCTTATATATATATATATAAATATATATATATACATTTATATATATTAACTGTGTGTCGGACTTTGTTCGATGAGCCTGGATTTTACATCCGGTGCGTTTACTCTCTTATATATATATATATATGAACTGTGGTCAGACTCTGTTCGATTAGCCAGGATTTTACATCCGGTGCGTTTACTCTGCTTTAATATATATATATATACTTATATATATGAACTGTTGTCGAACTCTGTTCGATGAGCCTGGATTTTATATTCGGTGCGTTTATCGCTTATATATATATATATATCGTCCCACCTGGAGTTTACTTCGTGGTGGTTGATCACTTTTACAGCTTTATTTACGTTTCGTCCTGCCTGGAGTTTACTACGTGGCAGTTGATCGCTTTGTACAACTTTCTTTACTTTTTGTCCCGCCTGGAGTTCCCTCCGTGGCGGTTGATAGCTTTACAGCTTTATTTATGTTTTGTCCCGCCTAGAGTTTCCTCAGTGGCGGTTGATAGCTTTTAACAGCTTTATTTATATTTCGATCCCCATGGAAGTGCTTCGTGGTTGGTGATCATGTCTCAGATATATATATTCTGACTTTTATATATATACCGTGCATCGCTTTCATACAAATCGTGGTATCTTGTTGCGCCTAGGAATCATGTGATCACAGATTCACCCATTGGATCTAGATTCGGTTCCGTGATGGACATTTCAAACCGTAAGCGACTTTGTAAATTATTCTGCGCAGTATCCGAATTTACTCAGATGGTTTTTATACCCACGAGGAAGTCGGCATTATTTTGTACATTATTTTCGTACGGATGCCTCGCATCTGTAAAATAAAACCAATCAAGTCGAACACTTAATAAAATGGGAGTGTGAAAGGTCTCAATTACTATTGAGCATCAGGGTTTGAAAAACCTCTTTTATAAAACATCACTGCCATATTTTGCTTAAAACTGAATTTTTATATAAATTCAAACCCTGTGTATATAGGTGCGAACGAGGCCTCGCACTACTACCAAATAACAGCACATTAACCCACACACACACACATTCAGATAATAGTTTCTTGAAAAGAGGCGGTCACTGTGACGCCCCCAAAATAGGTATACATCACCCATCTTGAGTCACCAAATACATGGTACAAAATTCAAATACAACTTAATTATACAACAGTCGTGTAAAATACGACTAAACATATACTGTGAGTTTTAATACAAATGTTGTCATCTAGACAATATACAAACTCAATGGGGGTCCTCATTACATTTATTAGTACACTATTTTATAGAATAGTGAGGACTACTAATGCTATCATCTGGACCGTCACTCCGCTTCCTCGACTAGTCCCTCGCCACGTTCTCATTTCTTCAAGAGAAAAAAGTGAAAGCAAAAGGGTGAGCTCAACTAGCCCAGTAAGAAATATTATGACTAAGATAATGCAGAATAAATTATCATTAGCCTTCAACAGTGTTAAACTGATAAAATATAACAAACATCAAGTTTAACTGCAGTGGAACAAGTAATCCATTAGAAGAGTCAAGTAGAGAATAAAATCTACTATCTTCTATGATTTAAAAGGTTTTTCATGACTTTTATCGCTGAGACTCAGCTTAATAAATAATCCACATCCTCTCGCTTTTCTACAAGAAAGGATATTCATTAGTATCACGACCACAAATTATCCATGCACCACAGCCAAGGATATTCGTGTATTCATCACTGGTCATGATCATGCCAACAACTGTCCATCAATGCACTACGGGTCAATGAGGACTTTTTCCACATCCATTGTAACATTACGGTCATGATTACACCGAATAATCCCTGGTCATAATCATACCAAGTCCATCTATGCACTAAAGGCCACAGATGACTTTCAACATAATATAAACATGAGGATGATGACAATGATATAAGAATTCAATAAAATTAGTTCAAGAATTAATTTATCCAGAAACTAATAATGTCAAAATTGTCAACATGATACTGCTTTGTAGAATAAAATTCAAGAATGCTCAGAAGAATATTTCCATGAAAAGATACTGGATCAAGCGCAAATATCAAGGATATTCTACTAATTTCGTGGAGTATAGAAGTCAAAACTTTAACCAACTGAGTATAATAAAGAATGGAATAACAAAAGAAATCACCATGCATGCAATACTTGCATGACAAAAGTTATTCCAATGAGAATACTAAATAACGAAACAAGGTCGTGCAAAATTTTGCAAGCTGTGATGTTCCAAAAGAATAATAATAAAGATGGAACTGTGTTTGGCGTAAAACGCATGTACGTGATATTCCAGCAGAATAATAATAAAGACGGAACCAGTCCCGTAAACGCACGCGCCTGACGAGGATGTTCCAATGAATAATAATAAAGACGGAACCAAGTCCGGCGTAAACGCATGCATGTGATGTTCCAAATGTAATAATAAAGACGGAATATTAGAAGAATATCACCAAGTATAGGGTAGTCGCAGATACTAGTTATTCCAAAGAGAATAATAAAGAATGGAATAATGTAAGTTCTCTTCATGAATACAAAAGAATAACACCCTTACCGTAAAAAAAAGCTGGATATAAGAGTAGGGAAGTAGCAGAATACTTTTCTTCTTTCTCTCTATAGTTTATCTCTCTAGAGTTTCAATGAATTCGTAAGAAAATAATGAAGGAATGAGCTTCTATTTATAGACTGCATAGTAACTAATTCATGAACGGTCCAGATTGATTTATTTTAATCGGACGGTCCATAATTAAAGCAAAATCTTTTAAACAAAATCTAATTTATATATATATATATATATATATAATAACACATGTTGAATTTTAACAAAAACCAAAACTGCCAACTTTTCATCCGAATTCTTCTCTCTTATTTGCAACTTGCAAGATATATCTATATATATATACATATATAAACCCACTCACAAATTATATATATATTATAATCACACACATGCCAATTATATAATCCTCCACCCACTAACACCACACACCACCTGATAATAATTCCCCCACCAAAACCCACTAACACACACACACACACACTCCTACACACACATACACAAAAGTCAAATATATATATACTTTATAACTTTCTTCCGATAATTTTGAAAAATGGGTAAATAGGGATCCAAATAATAAGCAAAACTGAGTGACTTCTCACGTAATCATCAATAATCAATACCGTGTACTACTATGCAACTACGCCAGACATCAGACTTTTTTTTTAACAAGGTGTTTTAACAGTTAACGGTAAAACTTCCGACGTTATTTTCATAAGTATTTTTGTCGTTTTCTCAATCCGACAATAATTCCGTTCAGGGTCCACCAATGATTGTGTCGTGGTACTAATATTCCCTGTTAAAACGAATATTCCCCGACCAATCAAATATTATATAACAACTGCGTGACTTTGCAAAATTTATAAATATTACCCACAACTATAACATTATATCAAATTCATTCCATAATATTCAAAAATGATATTTATAGAAAATTCATCTTTTATTCATAAAAGTTGGGGTCTTCTTGATCACCGTGGTAACACGGATGTCGGGGGTTCCTAACACCTTCCTCCGCAAGATAACCAAGTCCCCCGGACCCTAATGAATCTCGGTTTACTGAACCCGTTTATGATGTCACATCATCTGGGTCAATGTGCAAACCTTTTCTCGGTTGTGTTGGTACACCCATTTAAAAAACCAACTGGCAACTCTTAACGATCCATCGTCGACATTATACATGTCGGACCTTTTTCACTTGTTTTTCAAACAAATCTCACCTAAAATGAGAACACCAAAGAACAAGTAACGGAAAGGGACATCTAAAATCCCGACGTCGATGTGTGGCGACTTCTCTTGGGGACTCAAAGAAGAGGACTTAAGTCGCTATTACAATCTTTTCAAAATTGTTATCTGCTTGTGTGTGGATGTTGCATTTACATTGATGATGAATGTGTACGAATGCATTCCCTTATTGCACTTAGTGCTTCGCACCATAATCGCCAGTGATATTAGTGCTTCGCACCATATCTGCCAGGATATTAGTGCTTCGCACATGTCATCATTATCATACGGTGAGACGTGATGTATGTGAATGTATGTTATGTGGTCCCTCCACCAGGAGGCTATCCCGTCGGTGTTTGATTATTGGACTCGTGAGAAGACTAATTCTCCGAGGCTCAGGAAAGGCACCACCCAAATTCGCTTCAGTTGAAAGACCGGATTAATTTCCCGTCAAGCAGATTGCGATGATTTGGGAACCTTCATACCAAAAAGCCGCGAGAGTAACCTAAGATAGGTCAACCTCTGATAAACCCAAAACGGAGGAAAGTCTCTTCATGCTCTCATTTCAATTACTTGTAAACACAATTACTTGTAATTACATTCCATATCTATCTCCATGTAATGAGAAATATGAAGAAATGTGTACACATACATATTAACATGCTACAATCAGCTGACATCCATTTTGCAGGATAAAATTCCTAAAATGGACACATCACATAGCATGTTATTATACACATTCCCTAAAGACTAAACTATGCAAGTCTTTCGCAGGGAACCAATCCGACCTACTACCCGGTCAAAGTCTAAAAAGGCAACAGGCCTACAGTCAATCATGTCGTCATCCGACCAGACTGAACTTAATCCAGTTTCTCACAAAGAATTTGACAGATTAAGCAAACAAATTATAGATTTGGTTGTTCTACTCAAAGAACTACACTAGTCCAATCAAGGTAAAAAAATATCCGTACATGCTGAATCCTCCGCACAAGGGGGAACCCAGGTCATTACAATACCTGAACTGCAGTTGGATACGACCAACAAAACTCATGATGCTGCCCATCCCACTGGAGATCCAGACACTAGTGACATCAAAAAGAAAGTCCTCCAAATGGAAGAGACCCTTCGTGCTATCAAAGGAATTGGAATATACGGGAGTGTTTCATATGCTGATCTTTGCATTTTCCCTAGTGTTCATTATCCAGAAAAGTTTAAAACTCCTGACTTCGAGAAATATGATGGGTTAGGAGATCCTTACACACATTTAAAAGTGTTTATTGGAGAACTTGGATCTTATGCAAAGGACGAAAAGCTCAGAATGCAATTGTTCCAAAAGAGTCTAACTGGAGAAGCCCGTTCGTGGTACACAAGATTAGACAATTCGAAGATCCATAGCTGGGAAAGCAAGCACATGCTTTCCTCACTCAATACTGAATTTTCAAACTCGGATGGCTCTGATCGGTATCAAATTACCAAGATCAAGAAATGATCTAACGAGTCTTTTAGAGAGTATGCTCAAAGGTGGAGACGCTTTGGTACGCTAAAGTTAGTCCTTCCATGATGTAATCGAGAGATGGTCATGACTTTCATGAACATACAAGAAGTGACTTTCTATGAAAGAGTTTTAGCCGGCATCAACAAACCATTTTCTGAAATGGTCAAACATGGGGAGATGGCTGAGATGGGATTGAAGTCCAAAAAAATTCAAGACCTAGCTACACTCAAAGCTGTTGCTGATCACATCCAATCCAGAAATTATGGAAACAACCCCCGTAGGGTCCATAAAAGAAAGAGGAAGATGTTTCCCCGATACTACAGGGTTAAAAAGGTAATTAAAACATGCATATTCAAACTCCAATACAAAAAGGTGGAGAAGTCAAATTCCCTCGAGTGTTTACACCCTAAGGTGATACCCTTGAGAACATTCTCACTCTTCTGACAACACAAAAGAAAATTACACATCTTCTTCCACCGGCCAGCCCTAATGGACGGGATTTCAATACTGCTCAAAAATGTGCTTATCATGTCGGGGCACCTAGACATGATACTAAGGATTGTTGGGCCTTGAAACACAAGATCCAGGACCTGATAGACAATGGGGAGATCGTGGTCACCAAACCAGATAAGCCTCACGTTCAAGACAAGCCTCTTCCTCAACACAAAGAAGAACTATCCATGGTAGGGATACATACAGATTGATGATCCATTCTGAACTATCCAGAGACAACTCAATGTTCATCCACCCAGGAGGAATTCAGAATACATCAAGATCACAAGCCCTGAAGCAGCAGGAAAAATATCAAGCAAGTAGCAAAGCATATCTAAAAGGGAAGTGATCCAAAAATATATTTCCCTGTCATATATATAATGTTGTTTGATATATACAATGTAAACTGTACATGGCAAAATGGCTAAGCTAGTCTGTGCAGGAAAATATCTACAAGTCAGGGTATATGCGAGCTAACAAGCCCAACATGGCGTCCCTCTCAGAAGAAGGAGGTAAAGCTGTGGTCTCCTGTATGAGAATATCCACACGACCCAATAAATCTGCAGCCATCTGCATAGTGACCATATGATCATCAATATATGCGCTCATCTCTGCAATCATGCCAATGGTAAGGGACCTCACGGTAGTACTATCTGTGACGGCTACATCCCGGGCAGATATAGCACTATCCCGCTCAACTATCACTGCATCTCTGGCTGATCTAGCCTCATCCCGCTCAACAACAGTGATATCTCTGCAAGCTAATGCCTCGTCTCTCTCTAATAGAGCTGCGTCTCTCCCATCAAGGGCAGTCGACATCATAGATCGAGCCTGATCTCTCTCGAAGGTCATCAGATGAAGACTCTATTCTAGGTACTAGTGCTGGGAGAATCTGGAGGAAATGCTGGCAACCCAGCAGCGGGCTCCTCCTCGATGTAGGAATCGATGTCCTCCATGGGCTCTCTACATCGTCGACTCAAGATATCAGATCAGTAGATCTTTGCTGTAGATAAAATCTTTGTCTCCATCCATGCGGGATACTCTCTGTAACAACCCGGATGGCTCACGTGAACGACTATCTCACGCCGATCCCAACAAGCATACACACGGATTGGTCCTCTCTTGAGAGATATCGAGAAGTTGAGCGGCGACGACCTATCGCCCCTTAAAAGGATGGAAATCCCGGCCAATGGGGGATAAGTAGTCACGCCCTCAAACCCAACCCGAGGGGAGGTAGTCCATGCCCGGAGCGTGAGTAATGAAGCTGTATGGTGAGCTAAGCCCCGAACACGGCGATATGCTGAATAGATCTCTGATGTCTGCCAAAAATATGAACTAAGACAAAGAACCTATACACTCCGATGGTTGAAAGGAGTATAACATGGCTATATCATGGGTGAAACAATATCCATGCCGTCTAAAGGTACCAATCGGTCTCAAGTGTGACATAAACCACACGTACAGCATGACCGAACTACCAGTGAACACTCCTGTCGGATAAGACAACAATAGGATGCTAACCACAGGGTCTCTACTACAATCATAGGTATAATGGTGCGACCCTCCCTAAGAGCTCTCACAGCCATGATGACACCTATGTCTATCTCATCCATGTACCGTGGCATATAGACATACGATAGTATGCATAGCATCAGTACATCAACCCTGGCCACAAGCCAATGGTCCTCTGGTGCGGTGAAATCCCCGGAATGTCGTGAATAGCTATCCTCCAAGCCAAATATGTCATACAGAAAATGTTGGGATATCACATGGCCAGATGTCAGCTCATCTTGCACTACTCTGTGCCGCAAACCAGTGAGAGTCATGAACCGTCTACTCATGTCTCCCAAAGCCATGTGCACGCAAGGTCTGTCTAATGGCAGCATCGTCAATCGTGCATACTCCTCTAGAGTAGGAGTCAACTCATGGGTCCCGAATTATAAGACACGCCATATCTCGCACTCCAAGTGTTTCTAGCATCCCGTCCACAAACCTGCGGGGAACTCAAACATCAATAAGGTCATGGTATGTTGCAAAGAATGATCTCTGATCACCACATTCGGTGGTGACATACAATCGTACCACGATCACAGTACCCAATGCCACCAATGACGGTGGGGGGTATGATCTATCTGACTAATCGTCGAAGAAGACATCTGTGGCGGGCCGTGTCATAAGGCGAATCCAGGGTCAATGCCGAATATCTCTAGACATACATACATATGCATAACATGATACATGCATAGCAGATAATAGATGGCAATATGATATAGGGAATGGAAAAATTGTGCATATATTCCTAAGTATATCATCATCTAATACATCATCTCTGTACAGCTACAAATAACGGGAAATGGGGAACAGACGCCCTACTACTAACAGAGGCCTATCAAAAGATATAGCGAGAATGGGGCATAGCCACCCAATATCTAATAGAGGCCTATCAAAAGATATAACGAGAATACACATCAGAAGAAGACGATGGTGTCGATGTCCACATCATCAATCATGTCCACCTGATGTAACTCCTCTTGAGTCACTGGATCTCTATCAACAGGAATGTCAGGCCTATAAAGAGGAGGATCTGCGCCGGCAAAACCGAATGGGTCATCTAAGGGGCCTGCACCTGAGTTGGAAGGATCAAATGAAGCCGCCTCTGCCGGATCTCTGCCCAAATGCCGGATAAATATATGTGCCTAGTCCAACTGACGGTTCAGACTATCAATCTGTGTCATATGAGTCGCATCTCTGACATAAGCTATCTAATCCATCATCATCACAGATCCTGGAAGTATATCCCCCATAAACTGTGTGGCGCGGGACTGGGCTCCAATAGTACGAGGGAACCACCAACGCTAGAACGTCTCTTGAGTACATGGACCCTCTAATAATGCAAAACCGTCAACCCCCAACAATAGGATATCCGTGATGGGTGACAATGATACAGGCCAATGACGCCTGGCAGGAGGCAAGATCAGCATACGAATCTCCCCTGTGGTGCTCCTAATAGCACGCTCTCCTAAATAGAGCTCTCAGCCTCCATCTGTGAAGGGAGGAACTCTCCTGGTGGAAATCACGTACTCGACTCCAGTAGGGTATCCATCCTCAAATCCGATGGTCAAGTGTTCCCCTGAATAGGGAATCCATGTGATGGTGTCAACTGTCAACAACTCCAGCTGCATACGGCAGTGAGTGAAACCCTCCGATACAGGGACCTCTGGCAAAATGGAATGATGTCATCGTCGTCCTCGTGGATAGGTATCTAAACCTAACACACTCATAGGACGCAAGCATGGGAGCCTCTCATGGGCCCAAAACTGCCAACACAAAATATCTATTATCAGTAAACACTCTTAACCTATAAATGGGAAATGACAAGAGAAATACTCACCAGCAGAAATGGGTAAAAGCCTAGCCAAGCCTCGATCAAACCCTGTGAGTGCATACGCATGCCCCGGAGGAAATACCCAAAGGTATAGGAGCCCCAATCATACTCTCCAATACGGTCCACGTCACGCGCGGCGCTGATCAAAGCGAAAGACACCGTGGAAGAGTTATCTGCTACGAAGCAGCCTCTAATGATCATCAGGAATAATGACCGTAGAATGAGATCACTGATTCTGACATCATCAGGCATGGGCTCACTCAAAAGCCCGCTCATAGCATCTACGCTCAAAGGACCTAAACGGACAGTCCTACCTTTGAGCGCCTCCGCCGGAAGCGATAGGGGTAATATTCGCCATGCAAGGCACTGGCTCCCCTCCAAACTCCATACATGTGATAAATTTCCAATCCATCGGCGTCATAATCACCTCGCAATCCAGCAAATGGAGTGACTGAGTCTGATGAAACCATCGCTCAGACAATGCCCTGAGGTAACCCCAGGGACAACGATGGGGAAGGATGGAGAAGAATGCCCCGAATCCCCACTCATGCACTACCGCTCTATAGTCAGGATGAAGCGCTTAGTACATGGAGTGAATGCTGAACCAGTTCCCTTGAGGCTGTGTAAAACCCAGAACTTGCATGAAATGCAGATCAACATCAGAACCCTTTAATCCTCATTAATAGGAAAGAAGGAAGATCAAAGTCTAACGCTATACCTCGTTAGCATGCAATTACATCGATGGATGTCTGCTCAAATCACCCAACAGCTCTGGGTTTGCCACCTGAATACAAGGTAGCTCTTTACGAAGAACAGGTGCAGCAGGAGCGGGATCCTCAATTGGAATATCCTCCTCTACGTCCTCAACGTCTGGCACGTCTACCTGGACTGGATGAATCACGGCCTCCACCAATCGACGAGGCTGTCTCACAGAGAGGGGATGAGGCACTTCAAAAGCCCTCCTCCGTATACCAGAAGTGGTCCTGCGGGAACTGTTCGGCTGATCCGGATCCATAATATCTGGACAACAAGTCTCCAAATCACCTCAGAAAGGGTGTAGTATTTCCTTACCTGGAGCTTTCTAGAATGCATTTTATGACTATATGCATGCATGCATTTACTTTAACATACAATAGAGTTAAAATGCATGACTACCCAATGCCTACATTTTGAAATTTTTTGCCATAGTCCCCTTTGAAAATAGGACTATCCACATGCACATAAGCATGTCTAGGTGGCCATTTAGTAGAACACCTGCCCCAAAGTCATATACACAATATATGCATTAAAAATCAAAAACATCCATGCATAAGGTTAACCTCAATATCAGGAGTACTTTGCATTTCTATCTTTTGCTCATTGGACCTCAAATAGGACAAAAAATAGCAGGAAAAGGTGCCAATTGACCGTATCTCAAAAGTCAAATTTTTCACATCATTATGTTCAAAGATGGTTTAATACTAACATTTACTATGTTGAATATTTTTTAGAAAGTCATTTGTGCATACATAATCACTACTATGTGTTTAGATGCATTTCATGCTATAACTCAAAATCCAACGGATAAAAACTGGAAAAAATACATGCAAACGTTACCAGGATAATGTAGAACACTTGTACGATGACAGAATTTGCAGAAAATAGCCCGAACTCAGCAGATCTAAAAGAGGCTCTCGGATTTCTCTTTGCGAAACAAGTTAAAAGTGACTTGTGTTGCCAACCTGCTGGAATATATCATCCACGGTGTACCTGCGGCACCCCTATGTGGGCCCTACCCCTCCATCTCAGTCCAATTTGAGTTGCAAAGGAGTTCTTGTGGACTAGAAAGGTCAAATCAGGAATAAAAATGCCACGCGATTGAGCAAAACAACATGCAATCCTGGTCTTCTCAGATGAAACTTTGAGTCTGTACGTCGCTCATTGGTAGTCACCCGAACACGAGGTATACCCTGCCAATGATCTCATTTGTCACAAATCAAATCCGGCAATACCTTGTACAGGTCCGATGCCGCCAACTCCGGGTCATTACTCTTAAAGATCAATGTGAGTCCCCGACGGGGGTTACAATGTAGGTCCCCGACAGGGGTTACAACGTAGGTCCCCGACGGGGGTTACAACGTAGGTCCCCGACGGGGGTTATAACATAGGTCCCCGACGGGGGTTACAACGTAGGTGCCCGACGGGGGTTACAACGTGGGTCCCCGATGGGGGTTATAACGTGGGTCCCCGGCGGGGGTTACAACGTATGCTCATCCATTGACACACAAATCAGCAAAGGTCAAGCAGCCTTGACATCATGATACCCGTTGGAAGCAAACCCAACAGAGCATCGGAAACCATCCAATGACCAGCCGCTACTACACACATCAGCAATGGTTATAACATGAAGCCCCGCCAGGGGATTACAACGAGGATTCAAGTCGTTGACACACATATCAATAAAGGTCAAGCAGCCTTGATGTTATCTCAGTCGATAGCGATTAAACCTATCAAAGCTCTAGAGCTATTCGAGGATATCATGCTCGATTACTCATATTCCCCTAGCGGATCCCCAGCGGGGGTCACAGCGCAATGATCCGTTGATTCACACATCAGGAAAGGTCAAGCAACCTTGACAGTATATCCCATAAGATTTTTCAACCGTTGATTCACATGTCAGTGAAGTACACATCAACGAAGGTCAGGCATCCCTGACAGCATCTTTTGTTGGTAGTAAATCCAACAGAATCGTGACATATTCTGGCGATACTAACCAGGAGAGGTCAACGTTATCAAAGAGGATAGATGATGGAATATGTTATACACATCCTCAAACAGATCAAGCTTTATCCCCACAGATCTCTTACACATAAGAGGTACATCTTCAGGATCAAGTCATTATCAAAGACACAGGAATTTGGTTATAACTCCAACATCAACATCCTAACAGATTTGGATTACACATCAAATCGTCAAGATTGCTAATCCCGGTTGAAGCAACAGGAGCCAAAGAATCATCCTCAAAGATGTTGGGCTACAACCCCGTACACATGCATCATACATTTGCATCATGTTGCTACATACAGTACCATGTTTGTCTTGTTGCGTTTCAAGTGTCTAGGATTCTTTATCCTACCCATACATCGCCATGCATGAGTATGATAAAGAGGGGCATCTGTAGCCACTCAAAATTTTCTATACTACTATCACTGACATTACAGGAGGAAAAATTCGTCTTTTAAAAGGGAACCCTGAAAGACAATCCATATTCATACCGGATACTACCGGAAGTTCAACATCAACCCCGGATCACACTCTGGGAGTAACAATTCCAATCTCGGAGATAACCCCGAGGCGTGCAGATACAATACCGCACACCAGAGAAGACTGATTAATCTCAGAGATAACCCCGAGGTATCCAGTCTCAGTCCCAACCATGGGAATAGCCACCAACCTTGGTGATAAACCCAAGGAATGCAGTTTCGGCGATAACCCCGGAAATACTTGTTTCAAATGCGACCAACTTCAATCTCGGCGCTCATAATGAGATATTCTGTACCAACCCGGTGATAACACCGGGAAGACAGACACACCTAAAAGTTGATAATGAAGACCTTCAACAATTGCAGTAGTCCAATCTCAGCGACGCCTGAGCAACGTCTGCTTTATCAGCCCAATCCGGCGATAACACTGGTGAGGGGCAACATCATCATCTAGCCAACACGATGCCACGCCACGTCGTCTCAACATCTTTACACAACAATGTCCCACAAGACTAACCAATCCCGAGTGACTATTGTGCGGGGTAACGGATGGAAGTTGAAGCTTGAAGACCAGAGGGCACCATCCCATCTTCAATGACTTTGTACAAACTCTAATCCCATGCCATCGTACAACTCTCAATAACGGCGGTCCGAAATAGGTCCTGTATACCTTAAACGGATGCCCGGATTGCACTTCTGAAAGTTCGAGTGGACATTATAGTGCCCGAGTGCACGTACTACGAGACAGCCTGACCCGAGAAACCCGAGCCCACCCGGGTTTCCTCTGGTACACCTGCGGCTCCACCCTCTATAAATAGAAGGCTTGGGGTGGCCATTTTGCAAGAGAAAACGGCGAGGAAGCCCTTCCCAATTTGCTCTGTACTCACCCCATGCAGTGTACTTTTCATTTTAAACACATGTGAGCTCATATATAGCCTCTTTTGTACCTACAAAAGCCAGTGTTTACCCACTCTAAAGATATAGAAGTCTTCTTTGGCAGTCAACTGTAAGCCTTCTCACACACTTTAGAGTCTTTCTCTTCATCTCTGCACACACCCTTCTTCACGTTGAGAGTCGTGTTACTTGCTTTTGCCTGGATTTTGATTCGTGGTTTCATTTCGATCTGATATATATATATATATATATATATATATATATATATATATATATATATATATATTGACTAACATTATCGAGTTATGCATCGATTGAGCCTAGACTTCAGTCTGGATATATATACTTATATATATGAACTGTTGTCGAACTCTGTTCGATGAGCCTAGATTTTACATCCGGTGCGTTTATTGCTTATATATATATATATATATTTCGTCACACCTGGAGTTTACTTCGTGGTGGTTGATTGCTTTTCTGACTTTATTTATGTTTAAATCTGCTGGAGTTTACTCCATGGCGATTGATCGCTTTATCTGACTTTTCTTTTCATTTTGTCCCGCCTGGAGTTCCCTCCGTGGCGGTTGATAGCTTTACATCTTTATTTACGTTTTGTCCCGCCTAGAGTTTCCTCCATGGTGGTTGATAGCTTTTAACAACTTTATTTACATTTTTGATCCCCTATGGAGGTGCTTTGTGGTTGGTGATCATGTCTATATATATATATTTACAGCTTTTATATATATACATGCTTACTGCTTTCATACAAATTGCGGTATCTTGTGCGCCTAGGAATCATGTGATCACAGATTCAACCCATTGGATCTAGATTCGGTTCCCATGATGGACATTTTCAAATTGTAGCGACTTTGTAAATTATTCTCATGCGGTGTCGAATTTCCTCGAGATGGTTTTCATACCCACGAGGAAGTCGGCATTATTTTGTACATTATTTTCGCATACGGATGCCTCGTGATCCGTAAAATAAAATCAATCAAATAGAACACTTAATAAAATGGGAGTGTAAAAGGTCTCAATTACTATTGAGCATCAAGGTTTGAAAAACCTCTTTTATAAAATATCAACGCCATATCTTGTTTAAACTGAATTTTACATAAATTCAAACCACTGTGTATATAGGTGTGAACGAGCCTCTTGACTACTTCCAAATAACAAAGACACATTGACCCACACACACACACATTGGATAATAGTTTCCTGAAAAGAGGCGGTCACCGTGGTAATGCAGATGTCGGGGGGTGCCTAACACCTTACCTCCGCATAACCAAGTCCCCGGACCCTAATGAATCTCGGTTTCACCGACCCGTTTACCAGTGTCACATCACTGGGTCAATGTGCAAACCTTTTCTCAGTTGTGTTGGTACAACCATTTAAAAAACCAACTGGGGACTCTTAATAGTCCATCGTCGACATTATACATGTCGTACCTTTTTCACTTGTTTTTTCAAACAAATCTCACCTAAAATGAGAACACCAAAGAACAAGTAACGGAAAGGGACATCTAAAAATCCCGGCGTCGACATTAGCTACTTAAGATATTCTGAGCATGTTACTTTGATTATAACATGCATATAAATGACCTGAACATGTGGGCTAAGGTGGTTGTGTATATAGTAAGCCATAATAGGTTTGTTTTGACTTGGAATATCAAAGAAGGTTTAAAGATTTGAAAAATAGAAATTGTATACATAGAGTAATATACAATCTGACCTTGTGAACATATGTAAATAACTTGAGTATGCGCACAAATTCATATGAAAGCATGAATTAGACAATATAGACATATCTTGAATACTTGAATGAATTTTTCTAATGGAGACTTAAAGTTTTGAAAATGAACTTGATAAACTAAAAGTTAAGAACTTGTAAGTATACTTTTGACATCTAACATAAGAATGTATAGTTGAGGCCAAATGACCATATATCATTTGTATAATGACTAGACATGATCGACCTTGTTAGCTTAATATATGAAGTCTTGATTAAATGAAAATGAATAATGACCTATGATATGTTTGATGAAGGGTTAAAATTAGTTATTCATATAATAACATTTGTGTTGTGCATGATTGTTCATTTATGTGCATGACGTGTGTACCACAAGCTTATCGCAGAAAGCGATACTGTCTTAGTTTACACGGGGAGCGGCTATGGTCGCGCCACTCCTTAGTATAAACCAAGCGCGGTCGCGCCAGTCTGCAGTGAGGTATGAGTTCTGTTAATAAAATGAGAGCTTATGCATGCTTATATGGTTACTCTAAACTGTAATACTTGTCCAGTATAGTATGCATGTGATAATAAGCATGTTATTGAAAGAATTCTATGATGAATTAGTGTTTATCACTTTAAAGTCAATAGTGATTTCAAC
The DNA here is from genome assembly GCA_020205605.1 of Panax ginseng. NCBI lineage: Eukaryota > Viridiplantae > Streptophyta > Magnoliopsida > Apiales > Araliaceae > Panax > Panax ginseng. The sequence goes on from CM035150.1 coordinate 20,594,244, forward strand.
TATGACATAGAGTGTTAGAAACTAATCGTGTAATGTAATGGCGCATTTATAGAAGCATGATAGGTGATGATTTGATTCTTGTAAGTGTGGACTCATATTAGTTTACACATACTAATTGGAAAGACCGACTTGTTAATGTTAGGTCGTTTCAATGCAAGTTAATTAAAGCTAGAAATAAATTATAGCTGAGCAAACAGGCAAGTTCCCTAAACTTACTGCAATTATTATTGAGCAAGTTTCCTTGAACTTCATTCTTTAGTTGTGCAAGTTCCTTAAATTCTTACTCTTTTACTTGAGCAAGTATCCGAACATTATTTTATTGAGTTGCAAGTTTCCTAACTTACACAACTTTGAATTTTGTGAAATTTTCATATCCTTCTCATATCGTATTTGAGCATGTTATTGTTGAATTGAGAATTATTCATTTAAGCTTGAACTTTATTTCCAAGCATGTTATTAAGTGGTTTAATTACCTTACAATTATTCCACATCGATATTATTGATATTCGCACTTAGTGCACCTGAGTTCGTACAGTCTTGGACTTGTACTTCATTTGAAGTTCTACAATTCTTAAACTGTGTCAGATAGAGTCTGAACCTTTGTTCGATCAGACAAGTATATGAAGTTTTATAAAAGATATCTAAACCAATTAATGGTAAGGATTCTTAGACTGAAAGAACACCCTTTTTTATGATAGGGGAGTACCCTAGGTATCTAATAATAGATACAAAGAACATATTTGAATGTTATACATATACATGGTGTACGCGAGGCTGATCCCCTCAAGTACTTATTCTGTAGCCAGTAACCAAAGGGTCAATTAGTGATTGATTCCATTGGAGTGTTATAGTTCAAAGTCTACTTGACTAGCAGTTATTCTAAAAGCAATCATTATCTTTGCTTCTAATATTCATAGTGTTAAATCCTTCAGATATTCATATTGTTTAATTCATTGTCAGATATTTTTCCATTCATCATGATATACCCTTATTGTTATATTTAAACTTGTTGGTCAAACTCGTTGCTCATCCTTGCTATATCATGAATTATATTGCAGCTAAGCCCGAGACCTTAGGAAAGGACAAGGGTAAAGGAAAGATGTAGGATAGTCGCCTCGAAGACTTTAGCGGAATCAGAGGGAGGAAGGATCCGTTAACAATGGTGGATGGGAAAATGTTGATCCAATACACAACTTCATTAACCTATTAACTGTGGCAATGCAAAACATACCCCCGCCAGCAGTAGGGCAGCCAGGACAACACTTGGCTAGCTTTAAGGACTTTAAATTGGTAGGACCACCAGAGTTCCGAGGAACCTTGGACCCAATTGAAGCCCAGACAAGGATAGAAGAAATGGAGAAGGTGTTTGAGGTCGCACGAGTGGCCGAAGCACAGAAGACGAGTTTTGCCACTTTCATGATGAAGGGCGAAGCTAATTATTGGTGGAAAGCCAATAAGGGACGAGTAGACGAAGAAGTTATTCCTTGGGACAGATTTAAGGAGCTATTCCTTGAGAATTACTTCTCAGAGAATACGCAACAGGATATGGAAGTTAAGTTTCTGGAACTGAAACAAGGTAGTATGACTGTCGCAGAGTATGCGGCAAGATTTAATGAGTTGGCCCGATTCGCGTCACATCAAGTTGACACAGAGGCCAGGAAGGTAAGGAGGTTCGAATTAGGATTGAAACCATGGGTGCAGAAAGCAGTGGCTGTATTGAAGATTAAGACTTACTCTAATCTTTTGGAAAGGGCTATCATTGTTGAAGGAGGCAATGAAGCCATCGCTCGATTCAAACAAGAGAAGAAGACCGGTCAGGATGGACAGAAAGGGGGAAGTAGCGGAGGAAGCAACCCCAACAAGCGTAAATGGATGGAGAGTCAATCCTCGGGAGGTAATAAGCCCGAGGAGAGGCCAAGAAAAGTATGAATTGCAGCAACTGTGGGAGGAACCACTCGGGGAAGTACATGAAGGGAAAAAGTGTTTGTTATCATTGCAGACAACCGAGGCACATGACTCCTCAGTGTCTGAATAAGAAAAAGGGAGGATGTTTCTCGTGTGGAGCCACAAATCATCAAATTAAGGACTGCCCGAAGAGAAAGGGCGATGCAGCGAGCGAAAATCACAACAACAACAACAATGGGTTGAACATTGGAGGGCCAGCCAGTCAAGCCAACAGACCAACGGCATGAACGTTCAACATGACCATACAGGATGCGATGGAATCTAAGGACGTGGTGTCAGGTATCATTCTGATCAATGATGTAGATGCATACGTGTTATTTGATTCGGGTGCTACCTGTTCTTTTGTTTCCGAAGAATTTTCTAAATAGTTAGACTTACCCCGTGAGAGATTAGAACACCCTATAAACGTAGAAGTAGTGAACAAGGAAATTATTCTCGTAGAATACATTCATAGGAATTTTTATGCCGAATTATGAGGATTTAAGCTCAAAGTGGATTTGATACCGATTCGTTTGGGGGAGTTCGATGTAATCCTTGGGATGGATTAGTTATCGGTTCACGGAGTAGTGATAGACTGTAAAAAGAAGTGTGTACACCTTAAGACCTTGATTAAGTCAAAGGTGGTATTTTATGGTAGTAAATCGCCGAGACAATCTCATTGTCTGACGATGGTACAAGCGCATAGATTGTTTAGGAAGGGTTGTATAGGTTATTTGACTCACGTGGTTGATACTCGACGAGTCGAGGGTGAACTGAGTCAGATACCTATTGTAAGGGATTTCGTTGATGTCTTCCCATACGAGATTATGGGATTGCCACCGGATAGAGAGATTGAGTTTGTTATTGATTTGGCACCAGGGACAACACCGGTATACAAAGCGTCGTATCGTATGGCACCAGTAGAGATGAAAGAACCGATGGCTCAATTACAAGAGTTGTTAGATAAGGGATACATTCAACCGAGCGTATCATCGTGGGGAGCACCAGTCTTCTTCGTAAAGAAGAAAGATGGGTCGCTAAGACTTTGTATCAACTACCGAGAGTTGAACAAGGTCACCATTAAGAACAAGTACATGTTGCCCAGGATAGATGATTTGTTTGATTAGTTGAAGGGAGCAAAGTACTTTTCAAAGATTGACTTGAGAATCAGTTATCACCAACTGAAAGTGAGGCCGGGAGACATTCCAAAGATGGCATTCAGAACTCGGTATGGACACTTTGAGTTTCTAGTAATGTCATTTGGATTAACGAATGCGCCAGCAGCATTTATGGATTTGATGAACAGAGTGTTCAAACATTATTTGGATAAGTTTGTTGTCATATTCATAGATGACATCCTAGTATATTCAGAGACAGAGGAAGGACACGCCGAGCATCTTCGGATAGTGTTGGAGACATTAAGGAGGGAGAAGTTGTATGCAAAATTCTTCAAGTGTGAGTTTTGGTTGCAGAGAGTGCAGTTTTTAGGGCACGTTATCGATAAGAATGGTGTTTCGGTGGATCCGGCGAAGGTAGAAGCGGTTATCAATTGGGAGCAGTAGATGACGTCGACAGAAATCTGGAGTTTCTTAGGATTGGCAGGATACTATGGAAGATTTATTCGGGATTTTTCAAAATTATTATCACCGTTGACCAATCTTACCAGAAAAATAGTTAAGTTCATTTGGACAGAGAACTGTGAAGAAAGTTTCCTAGAATTGAAGAAGAGGCTTAGTCAAGCACCTGTGTTGGCATTACCGGACAACACGGGATGGTTTATAGTGTATAGTGATGCGTCACACAAGGGTCTTAGCGTGTCTTGATGCAACACTACAGAGGTCATTAATGTATGCAGCGGCCACGTCATTTGAAAGATTATGAGAAGGGATATCTGACTCATGACCTAGAGTTAGCAGCAATAGTTTTCGCCTTAAAGATTTGGAGGCATTATTTGTATGGCGAGAAGTGTGAGATATATATGGATCACAAGAGTCTGAAGTATATCTTCACATAGAGAGAGTTAAACATGAGGCAGCGCCGATGGTTAGAATTGATCAAAGATTATGATTGTGAGATTTTGTACCATCCAGGCAAAGCAAATGTAGTGGCAGATGCCTTGAGCAGAAAAGGCAGAGAGAAGTTATTGAAGTTGACCATTCAAGAAGAATTGGTGAATGATTTCGAACGACTAGACTTGGAAATTAGGTATTCGATGGAGATCGACGAGCAATTATTTATAGTAACAGCGAGCCCAACTTTATTGGATAAGGTTTAAGAGGCACAAGAAAAGGACGAAGATTGCAATAACATCAAGAAGTGATTGACTGAAGGTGATGAATTGAAATTTTAGATTGATAGCACTGGGCTGCTAAGATTTGAAGGAAGAATTTGGGTACCATTAGTACCAGAACTGAGAGAGGAGATTTTGCAAGAAGCGTACAATACGAGATACTCGATACACCCAGGAAGCACGAAGATGTACCAAGATTTGCGTCACCACTTCTGGTGGCCAAACATGAAGAGAGAGGTTGTGGAATGCGTAAGTAGATGTCTAACTTGTCAGAGAGTCAAGGTAGAGCACCAACGACCAAGCGGGTTATTACAACCATTAGAGATTCCAGAATGGAAATGGGAGCACATCACAATGGACTTCGTGGTGGGACTTCTGGCAATGCAGAAAGGGCACGACGCCATATGGGTGATTGTAGATCGTCTTACTAAGTTAGCTCACTTTTTAACAATTAAGATTAAGTATAGTTTGGACCAGTTAGCCAAATTGTATGTCAATGAAATTATCTCAAGGCATGGGGTGTCGGTGTCTATTGTATCAGATAGAGATCTGCGATTCACATCAAACTTCTGGAAGCTTCTTCAAGAAAGAATGGGGACACAACTACAAATGAGTACCGCGTATCATCCGTAGACCGATGGGAAAAGTGAGAGGATAATTCAAACACTTGAAGACATACTCTGAGCTTGTGTGATGGACTTCAAGGGTAGTTGGGAGGATCACCTTCCATTAGTAGAGTTTGCGTATAACAATAGTTATCACGCTAGTATTGGAATGCCGTCGTATGAAGCATTGTATGGGATGAAATGTAGAACACCCTTATGATGGGACGAAGTTGGAGAACGTCAACTATTCGGACCAGAGTTGGTACAACAGACGGTAGAGATCATCAAGGTGATAAGAGCCTGACTAATAGCAACTAAAGATTGCCAGAAGAAATATGCAGACTTACATCGCAAGAAGAAAGAGTTTGAATTAGGAAGCTATGCATTTCTGAAAGTATCTCCCTGGAAAGGGAAGATTCGTTTTGGGAAGAAGGGCAAGTTGAGCCCTAGGTTCATAGGACCATTCGAGATTCTGAGGCAAGTCGGTGAAGGGGCTTACGAGATAGCGTTACCTCCTGAACTTGAGCAGATTCACAATGTGTTTCATGTATCAGTATTGTGGCAGTATAAACTGGACTACAAACACGTTATCTCCTATGAACCAATCCAAGTCGAAAAAGACTTATCGTATGAGGAAGTTCCTGTCCAGATACTAGATAGGAAGGAACAGAAGCTGAGGAATAAAATCATTCATTCTGTTAAGATTCTCTGGAGGAATCACACAGTAGAAGAAGCTATGTGGGAGCTAGAAGAGAAAATGAGAGCGGATTATCCGTTTTTATTTGAGTAACCTTATTTTTACAATTCTGAGGACGGAATTTTTATAAGGGGGGAGGGATGTAATGACCGTGAATTTTAAACTCTTTATTTAATTAAATATGTGATTTAATTTTTATTGAGTTCGTTTTGTGAATTTATTTAAACCTTATGTGGTTATGTGAATTTATGAATTGATTAAAGGGAGTCACTAATAGTTTATTTAAATTAGTGAACTAACCCTAAAATTTTAATATCAAAGAATTGATAGGATTATTAATATTTAAATATTCAATGCATTTGAATATAGTAGCAAGATTTGAACATATTGATTAATTTCAATTATGAGTAATTAATCGATAATGTGTTAATTAATAATTATTATAAATAAATAATAATTAACAAATAAGAGATTAATAATATATAAAATGATTTATATATTTACTTGATAAATTTGTGCAATATAGTAAACCTTTATTATATGGTAGTTAGCTATATATTTTATATAGTACAAGGTGGCACATTAATATGTCTATATATTATATTATATATATATATATATATATATACTATATAGTAAGAGTTATTTGTATTCATGTGAGTTGCATAATAATATTGTTATATAATATGAAGTGTGTGGGTAAACATTCATGTATACCCTATTGACATATAATAATATCAATTGTAAAATTAATAAAGATGTCATTAAGTTGGTATGATAATAACAGTCATGGTAATAAATAATAAGCAATGCACAATTGTATTGTAGTAATAGAGATATGTACATGAATTATATGTATGTGCACTACTTGATACCTTGTAATTAGGAAATACATTGTATGCCCTTTAAATCATTTTAACCTATGTTATATGAAATGAATTGTGTATATATATTTTATAACCAAGTTTATATTATGTGTATATAAGGTATTAGCCAATTGTTGCATTTCATGTTGTGCAAATGCGGAGAATTATTCTCTTGTCCCATAATAAGAGCCCAATTCATTTCCCACATGAAAATCTAGCGAGTCTAGCCTATCTTCCTCTCAAATTCATCAAACTAGAGCACTAAGTGGATGGGGAGTGGGATTCATGAGTGAATCACCAACTCTCTCTTAACCCTTATGCATTCTTGAAATCCTTTGGTTTGATTTGGGAGGTAATCCCATTATCTAGATAACCATTCTTTTATAAATGAGATCTTCATCCTTCCTTGTTGCAATTGTTGAGAATTATTTGCTAAGGAGCTTGTAAGGAGTGAGTGTATTGCTACCCAATTACTTCAAGAGGTATGAAAATCCTAATTATGTTCTTGAGTTGGGTTTTTGGCATATTCTTCTAATTCCCATGAATTCCTTGTAATATGGTATGAATTGGCTTAAGGGTGTGTTGCTTTAGTTAGTATGCATGTTTAGAAGTATTAAAAGTAGTGGAGTTGCAGCAAATAAATGTTTGACGATGTTGGATGTGTATGTTTAGAAGTATTCAACGTATATTTGACATCTAACATATGAATGTATAGTTGAGGCCAAAGGACCATGTAGCATGTGTATAATGACTAGACATGATCGACCTTGTTAGCTTAATATGCGAAGTCTTGATTAAATAAAAACAAATAATGACCTATGATATGGTTGATGAAGGGTTACAATTAGTTATTCATATAATAACATGTGTGTTGTGCATTATTGTTCATTTATGTGCATGACGTGTGTACACTGGCTTACTGCAGAAGCACCCATGTCTTGGTTTGCACCAGGAGCAGCACGGCCGCGCCACTCCTTAGCACAAACCAAGCGCGGTCGCGCCAGTCTGCAGTGAGGTCTGAGTTCTGTTAATAAAATGAGAGCTTATTCATGTTTATATGGTTACTCTAAACTGTAATACTTGTCCAGTATAGTATGCATGTGATAATAAGCATGTTATTGAAAGAATTCTATGATGAATTAGTGTTTACCACTTTAAAGTCAATAGTGATTTCAACTATGACATAGCGTGTTATAAACTAATCGTGTAATGTAATGACACATGTATAGAAGCATGATAAGTGATGATTTGATTCTTGTAAGTGTGGATTCATATTAGTTTACACATACTAATTGGAAAGACCGACTTGTTAATGTTAAGTCATTTCAACGCAAGTTAATTAAAGCTAGAAATAATTGTAGCTGAGCAAACAGGCAAGTTCCCTAAACTTACTCTAATTATTATTGAGCAAGTCTCCTTGAACTTCATTCTTTAGTTGTGCAAGTTCCTTAAATTCTTACTCTTTTACTTGAGCAAGTATCCGAACATTATTTTATTGTGTTGCAAGTTTCCTAACTTACACAACTTTGAATTTTGTGAAAGTTTCTTATCCTTCTCATATCGTATTTGAGCAGGTTATTGATGAATTGAGAGTTATTCATTTAAGCTTGAACTTTATTTCGAAGCATGTTATTAAGTGGTTTAATTACCTTACAATTATTCCACGTCGATATTATTGATATTCGCACTTAGTGCACCTGAGTTCGTACAGTCTTGGACTTGTACTTCATTTGAAGTTCTACAATTCTTGAACTGTGTCAGATAGAGTCTGAACCTTTGTCCGGTCAGACAAGTATATGAAGTTTTATAAAAGATATCCAAACCAATTGATGGTAAGGATTCTTAGACTTAAAAAACATCCCTTTTTATGATAGGGGAGTACCCCAGGTATCTAATAATAGATACAAAGAACATATTTGAATGTTATGCATATACATGGTGTACGTGAGGCTGATCCCCTCAAGTACTTATTTTGAAGCCAGTAACCAAAGGGTCATTTAGCGATTGATTCCATTGGAGTGTTATAGTTCAAAGTCTACTTGACTAGCAGTTATTCTAAAAGCAATTATTATCTTTGCTTCTAATATTCATAGTGTTGAATCCTTCAGATATTCATATTATTGAATTCATTATCAGATATTTTTCCATTCATCATGATATACCCTTATTGTTATATTTATACTTGCTGAGCAAACTCGTTGCTCATCCTTGCTATATCATGAATTATATTGCAGCTAAGCCCGAGACCTCAGGAAAGGACAAGGGTAAAGGAAAGATGTAGAATAGTCGCCAGGAGCCTTTTTTACTATATGCCTAGTTTAAAGTAATGTTATGTAATGTGAACCCTACTTATTATTTTAGGGTATGTTTCTAAGATTGTATTAAGGTTATCGAATCTTGGGACTAGTAACACCTTTTGAATGAACGACGTACGTTTATTATTTTTCCGCATTTTTAGTTATCGTATGTTGTTTAGAGGTGGATGTTTGTATTTTATCGTGATGACCGAACCGGGGTCAGATGTGAGACCCCAGATTTTATGAATAAAGATTTAATTTTCTCGAAATAATTTTTTTTAATATTATGGTGTGGATTTGAGATAATGTTATAGTTGTGGGTAGTATTTATAAATTTTCCAAAGTATACAAGTTGTCATATTATATTCTATTGGTCGGGGAATATTTGTTTTATCAGGGAATATTCGTGCAATGGCACAATTATTGGTGGACCCCGCAACGGAATTATTGTCGGAATAAGAAAACGACAAAAATATTTTTATAAAAATAACGGCAGAAGTTTTACCGTTGATACTGTTGAACTACTCGGTAATAAAAGTACAGTAATACGCGTGGTTGCATACTAGCATACGATATTGGTTATTGATGCTTACGTGAGAAGTCATTCAGTTTTGTTCAATTATTGCTATAGTAATTATTGCATAGTATCTCACGTTATTTGATTCAATTATTGTCGATATTTATTATATTGTTAAAATCAATCATTGAGATGACAAAATTATTAATATTATTATTTGCAATATTAACGATGTATAGAAGTTCTGTCAAGGAGAGGTTTGGTCACCTAATTGCGCGCCAATAGGGAGAAATCCTTATTGGAAAGCCCCTCTTTCTGAGGAATGACACAGTCGATTAATATTGTGAATTGTAATAAAGATGATAAATGTTGTTAAAATTATTAAGGTGATTTTTATGAAGTTTTCTTATTTTATGGATTCCTATTTACACATTTTTCAAAATAATCGATAGAAAATTATTTAAAGGTGGGGCCCACATGTGGGGGCCACATGTGGGGCCCATATGTGTTGGAAAAATTATTTTGGAAATGGAAGAGTATACGTATGGAAGTATATGTATGTATTGAGTATATGGTGGGAGAAAGTGATATGTGAAAGTGATAGGTGTGTGATGTGTGTGTGAGTGGAAAATGGTGGAAAAGTGGTAGTGTGATAGTGATGTGTAAGAGTGTAGTGAAATTGAAATTTGGGAGGGTGGGGGATTGATGTTGGATATGGGGGGATAAAAAAATCTAGTGGTATGTATAATATTGATATATATAAATTGAAAACATGTGTTTATATATATGTATTATATTTTAATTTTTGTTGAAATCTTATTAGTTAGTTGTTTGACTTAGTTGTTAGTTAATTGAAGAAATAATTCTGCAAAATTATTTTGTACTTGAACAGTGCCCTTCCATTCTCCTATAAATAGAAGCTCATTCCTTCATTATTTCTTACGAATTCACTGAAACTCTAGAGAGAGAAAGAAGAAAAGTTTTCTGCTACTTAACTACTCTTATATTCAGTTCTTTTACGGTAAGGGATATTATTTCTTTTGTATTCATAAAGAGAACTTACATTATTCCATTCTTTATTATTCTCTTTGGAATAACCAAAGATAATGGACTACCCTATACTTGGTGACATTCTTCTATTATTCCGTCTTTATTATTATTCTCGCTGAATATCCATGCGTGTGTGTTTTACGGGACTGATTAAAATCTTTAGTATTACATTGGAATATCCACATGCATGCGCTTTCTATTTGGACCGGGTTCCATCTTTATTATTATTCGATAGAATATCTCGTGCATCTTTGCGGTTTACGTGGGACCAATTAAAATCCTTATTAGTATTTTGTTGGAATAAACTCATACATCTGCACCGCATGCATGGTGATTTACATTTGTTATTCCATTCTTTATTATTCATTGGAACATCCGTCTGCGCAAGTAATTTAGCTTTGACACGGTTCCGTTATTTAGTATTTTATGGAATAACACATACTATGCGAAATACCGCATGCATGGTGATTTCTTTTGTTATTCCATTCTTTATTATACTCAGTTGGTTAAAGTTTTGACTTCTATACCCCATGAAATTAGTGGAATATCCTTGATATTTGCACTTCATCCAGTATCTTTTCATGAAAATATTCTTCCGAGCATTCTTGAATTTTACTCTACAAAGCGATATCATGTTGACAATTTGGACGTTATTAGTTCTCGGATAAATTAATTCTTGAACTTGTTTTAGTGAATTCTTATATCATTGTCATCATCCTCATGTTTATATTATGTTGAAAGTCATCTCGTGGCTTTTGTAGTGCATAGATGGACTTGGTATGATTATGACCAGGGATTATTCAGTGTAATCATGACCGTAATGTTACAAATGATGTGGAAAAAGTCCTCATTGGCCCGTAGTGCATTGATGGACAGTTGTTGGCATGATCATGACCATTAATGAATACACAAATATTCTTGGCCCGTAGTGCATGGATAATTATGGTCGTGATACTAAAGAATATCCTTGGCCGTAGTGCAGGGGTGATTCAATGATGTGGAATATTTATTAAGCTGAGTCTCAGCGATAATAGTGATGAAAAATATTTTAAATCATAAAAGATAGTAGATTTTATTTTTTACTTGACTCTTTTAATGGATTGCTTATTCCGCTGCAGTTAAACTTGATGTCTAATTATATTTTATTAGTTTAACATTGTTGGAGACTAATGATAATTTATTTTGCATTATCTTAGTCATAATATTTCTTACTAGGCTAGTTGAGCTCACCCTTTCTTTTCTTTGTTTCTTCGTGAAATGAGAATATATTTGGGACGAGTCGGGGAGCGGAGTGATGGTCCAGAGGATAGAATTAGTAGTCCTCACTATTCTGTGAAATAGTGTGATAATAATTGTAATGAGGACTCCTTTTGAGTTTGTATACTCTCTAGTAGACAATATTTGTATTCAAACTCACAGTTTATGTTTTGTCGTATTGTACACGACAGTTGTATTTGTAAGTTGTATTTGAATTCTGTACCATGTATATGGCGACCCAAGATGGGTGATGTATACCTAATTTTGGGGGCGTCACATCAGAGGACCCAGTTTCAGGGGCGTCACAGTCGCAGTATCATCTGCACAATATTTTATATTATTAAATCAAAAATTGGTCATCTAATTGCACGCCAATAAGGAGAAGTCCTTATCGGAAAGCCCCCTCTTTCCTGGGAATTATCTGTTTGTTAATATTGTGAGTTATAATATTAATGATGAATAAAAGTTGAAAGATTAAAAATGTGATTAGTCAAGTGAATTGTGATAAATAAAAGGGGTTTGTCATGAAGTATTTATTATAAATTTGGCTTATTACATGGACCCCCACTTATTCATTTTTTTTAAATCGTCGATAGAAAGTTATCTCAGTTTTTGTTTTATATGCATAGTGTTTAATAGTACGGCATAGTGTTGCATAGTATTGCATAGTGTTTGAATAGTACTGCATAGTATTTTCATAGTGTTGCATAGTAAAATCAGACGAATTCGTCGAATTTATCTGTGATTCCTTACTGTTCACCAGTGATTTTTTTTCCTAAATAATATCCTGCCATTCTCCTATAAATAGGATGCTTAGTTTAGAAATGAAAATCACACCAGAATCGAGAATTCTTCTTCTTCTATAATATTGGCGCGATTTCTTTTGAGTTTAAGGAAACTTTGAGTGTTGCAAATAGTGCAAGTTTTCTTCAAGAATATCTCCGTTATACCAGCACGAAGTACTCTCCTTTTAAGGTAAGGGATATTATTTTGTTTAATATTCATAAGAAATAATATTTTCTTCCATAATCTGTTGTATGTAAGTAATATTATTTCGTTTCAAATTTTTAAATCTACACTTATTTTGATAAGTATTGCTTCTATACTCCTTGAAATTAATAGAATATTCTTGAAATTTACGATTCATCTAGTATCGTTTCACTGAAATATTTTTCTGAACATTCTTGTTAAATTTTAATATTTTCATGTCAGAGTACTTTCATGGGTACTATTCATACATACGGCATTATTCATACATACGGTACTATTCACGGAGTACTATTCATGATAAAAATTGATTTCTTTTCTGTCCAAATTATTTTTGATACATGAATATTATTCTTGAATTTTACTCCACAAAGCAGTTGACAATTTGGACATTCTTAAACTCTGGATAATTTGAATTATAAATCTTTAAAATTTATCCTTGATCTCACTTAATTGAATTCTTATATCATTGTCATCATCCTCATGCTTATATTGTGATGAAAGTCATCTTTGGCCCGTAGTGCATAGATGGACTGTTGATTGGTATGATTATGACCAGGAATTATGTATCAGTATAATCATGACCTGTAATGTTACAAATGATGTGGTAAAAGTCCTCATTGGCCTGTAGTGTATTGATGGACAGTTGTTTGGCATAATCATGACCACTGGTGATAATAACGAATATCATTGGCCCGTAGTGCATGGATGATTCGTGGATGTGATACTAATGAATATCCTTGGCCCGTAGTGTATAGATAATTCGGTGATGTGGATTATTTATTGAGATGTGTTACAAAGATAAAATATTGATGATGAACTTTTAAATCATAGAAGATAGTAGACATCATGCTCTACTTGACTCTTCTAATGGATTTCTTTTTTCGCTACAGTTAAACTTGTTGTCTATTGTATTCTATCTGTTTTTATACTGTTGAAGACTAAGAATAATTTATTCTACATTATCTTAGTCATAATATTCTTTACTGAGCTAGTTGAGCTCACCTTTTTCTTTCATTGTTCTCTTCAGGATGAGAATATAGCTGGGACTAGTCGGGGAATGGAGTGATGGTCTAAGATGGTCGCTATAATAGTCCTCACTATTCTATAAAATAGTATAATAATAAATGTAATGAGAACATCATTTGAGTTTGGATATTGTCTACGAGACAATATTCGTGTTAAAACTCTCAGCTTACATTTGTCGTATTGTTTAAATTAAGTTTGTATTTGAATTATGTATGTCGACGTCGGGATTTTTATTTGTCACTTTTCTGTTCTTGTCTTTTGGTGTTCTCATGTTAGGTGAGATTTGTTTGAAAAAAAAAAGTTGTGAAAAGGTCCAACATGTATATGTCGACAATTGGACTGTAAGACTCGCCAGTTAGTATTTTTAAATGGTTTCACCAACTCAATCGGAAATGGTTTGCACATTGACCTAGTGATGTAACACTGCTTAACTGATCTTGTAAAATCGAGATTCGTTAGGGTCTGGGGGCTTGATTAAGCGGAGGAACGGTGTTAGGCACCCCCCACCCCTCCCGACTTCTGTGGTGACATGGTAACCGCCATTTTTCAATTTAATTTTTTATCTGAATGTGTGTGTGTGTGGGTCAATGTACAATTATCCAGAAGTAGTGTTATGCCTCGTTTGCACCTATATACAAAGGGTTTGAATTTTGTATAAAAGTTCAATTTTAACAAGATATAGCAGTGATGTTTTGTAAAAGAGATTTTTCAAACCCTTATGCTCAATAGTAATTGAGGCCTTTGATACTTCCATTTTATTATATGTTCGGCTTGGTTGCTTTTATTATTTTTGAGATGCGAAGCATCTTCGAGAAAATAAGATACATAGCAGTGTCGAACTCCTTGTGGGCATGAGAGTCGTCTAAGGAAATTCAAACACTGTGAATAATTTACAAACTAGTTACAGCTGAAAATTGGACTGTAAGATTCGCCAGTTGGTATTTTTAAATGGTTTCACCAACTCAACCGGAAATAGTTTACACATTGACCTAATGATGTAACACTGCTTAACTTGTCTTGTAAAATCGAGATTCGTTAGGGTCTGGGGGCTTGATTAAGCGTAGGGAAGGTGTTAGGCAACCCCCGACTTCCGTGGTGACATGGTAACCGCCACTTTTCAATTTAAATTTTTATATGAATGTGTGTGTGTGTGGGTCAATGTGCAATTATCTGGAAGTAGTGTTATGTCTCGTTTGCACCTATATACAAAGGGTTTGAATTTTGTATAAAAGTTCAATTTTACCAAGATATAGCAGTGATGTTTTGTAAAAGAGGTTTTTCAAACCCTTATGCTCAATAGTAATTGAGGCATTTGATACTTCCATTTAATTATATGTTCGGCTTGGTTGCTTTTATTATTTTTGAGATTCGAAGCACCTTCGAGAAAATAAGATGCATAGCAGTGTCGAACACCTTGTGGGCATGAGTCGTCTAAGGAAATTCAAACACCGTGAATAATTTACAAACTGGTTACAACTGAAAATGTCCATCACGGGAACCGAATCTAGATTCAGGGGACTGAATCTGTGATCACATGATTCCTAGGCTCGCATGATGATGCAGTATGTATGAAAGCTGTAAACAGTTATATATATAAAAGTTTTAATATATATATATATAAACGATCAACCACCACGAAGTAAACTCCAGACGGGACAGAAAATGTATATATATATATATATAGATATATATATATATATATATATATATGTGCGATCAAACATAATGAAGTATATATATATATATATATATATATAAGTTTATAAATGGCCATTAAGTGATCTCCGAACTGATGTGAAATGTAAATATATATATATAAAAGTTATAACGCTTCTGAGGATATATATATCGATCCAAACTTAATTGATAATTCGATGATATATATATAAAAGCGGTAAATGGCCACGAAGTGATCTCTGTGTTGATGTAAATGTATATATATATATATATATTACGATTGGGATCTTAAGCTCATTTATTACCCTTATTCAACTCACTGAAGCTCACCCCCTTTAACGACGGACCGTGAAGGTTTGATCATACAACCGTCGTCTATACTTTTAGAGACGTTATATTTTATCTGTCGTTAAAAGTATGATTTACGGCGGTTGTATGATCAAACGTCATCGGGTTAAATCGCTAAAGGGGATGAGTTCAGTGAGTTGGATAAGGGGTGAGCTTAAGATCCGAACTCCATATATATATATATATATATATATATATATATATATATATATATATATATATATAAAAGCGGTAAATGGTCACAAAGTGATCTTCAGGCCTGACGGAAATGTAAATATATATATATAAGCAGTAAACGCACCGAAATTAAAGAGTACGATTGTACCATACTTAAATATAACCTTTTATTATTAACTTTACATCCTTATTATTGGAATTGGGTAACCCCACATTCATATTCCTTAAACTCTGCGAGATTCTTCTTTGAATCCTCTCACGCATGTTTTAATCCCTTCTTTATAAATTTCTTAAATTACTTCTTCTTATTAAAACTCTACTTGAGCTTATTCTTTCATTATCTTTACCTTCCTTCTCAAAGGTTATAGCCTACGGTACTCCTACCTAAGATTTATAACATACGGCTTTGATACCAACTGTAACGACCCCAAAATTCATACAATTTAATTCTCGACTTCGGTCCTTAATAATACATTCAACCTCTAATTTTACATCATTAAACGATAATACAACCATTGAAATTTGTGAAATAATTAAAATTTTATATTACAAACTATCCTCGTTCCCAAAACCTTCAACCTTTACATCTAAATATCTCAGAATCATTTTAATACTACAATAGTTTACATTCGCAAAATAATATTACAATTCAACATTAATACATTATTCGAAACCTTAAACATGGTTCAAATAATAATAACACAACCAAAGTATATAAATCTTCAAGTATCCCATCTGATTCATGTCTTTCAAGTAACACATAACTTTACCTTGAATCTTGAACCTGCAAAAGTGGTTATTTGCAAGGTTGAGCTCGACAGCCCAACAAATTTAACAATCTATCATGTTTCACATAGCACACAATTCATGCATTATACATTTCTAATTTATAGAGTTACATCATACAACATGTACTATCACATATCACATATAAATTGAGTTCCATAACCCAATTAACTTAGTTATATTTTGACTTTAACAATTCATAAAGCATGGTATGTAACTCACCACATAATCACATTTAATCCATAAACATAATAGAACTGGAAAACTTGCCTTGGATGTTGTTTAATGTTTATAACTTATCTGCTCTGTGATGATCCTACACAAATTGAGGATACATACATGTCCATATTAGTTTCACATACTAAATTCACATACTCAATGAAAACTAATTTTATTTACATTAACTATAATATTTTGTTCTTGTCTTAAAACCATTCTTAGGTTCAATATAATTTCAAACGGGTTTGCACATTTCATTATGCTACATATACGTTCTACATATCATTTCCCGAAATATGCTGACATAGTTATGAAAACTTACGTTTACATTACATTTCTATCGCTTTCTTTACATATAAATTGAGTTTTCGCGATATATAAACATTATATAATATCTATACATCTCTCTCGGTGTTTTGTTACATGTTAAACAGCCACAAAACCACCCAAAAGCGTTATGGAAAATCGCACGTTGAATGACCCATTGTCGTTTTTATCTCTGTCACGCCCAGGCAAGCAATGACCCCTCACCTTTGACACCCACTTCGCGGCTTAATAACTTGCAATCTACTTATCCAATCGTAAGGAGTTTTTTTTATGTTTTTTTCATGGCATACAAGACTATTTTTAAGAAATACTAACCTCTCATTTCGGGTTTATTAAGTAGTCTAAACAGCGTGCCAAAAATTGACGTTCATAACAGTTTTCAATTTTTTTCCAGCTTTATCCTCTCTCGCTAAAACAGTCATAACTAATTCGTTTCAAAACATTTTTGAGCGATTCTTGAGCCCACGCGAAGATAACTTCCGAGGCTACAACTTTCATTCTTTGACCATTTCCAAATTCAAAACACAGAATTCCGGAAAATTCGTTCAAGGTGACTGCCCCGAGTTGGTTCAGACAGTTTTGACGCGACTACTTTGAATGGTCATAACTCTTTGCTCCGAAGTCGGAATTAGTCCGTTCCAGAGTCTATGGAAAGCTAATTTAGTGTACTACAACATACAAAAGCCCAGAAGTTTGTGAAAACATTAACTAATCAAAATAGTGTCCCGACTAGCACGTCCCGCTACTGACTTTCAATTTGACAAATTCGACACATTTCTTTCCAATCACCGTAACTCCCTCATCTGAGGTCGAAATGAGGTTATTCCAAAGCCTATGGCTTCCTAACTCAGTGCACTACAACTACCCAGAAACTCAGAATTTTTTAGGCAACATAGTTATTCTAGAATTTGATATTATAGTCACTGTTCATTCAGTTTTCATTTCTAGACATGGTTTACTAAAATCTTCACCACGAATTCATTTTAACTCCGTTTTGGTTCATTCAAGTTAGGAAATCTTCAGAACTTAGAGGGATATAACATACAATTATCAAATTAAGCTTTTAGACATAAATCAAAAGCACAAATGGTCCTCAAGCGCAGTCCCAAAAACTGCCCAACAAGGTTCTTTGTAAATCTTTTATTTTGTGAGTTTTGGTTACACTTGAATGATGTTAAGGCTTCATATCTCTAATTACAATCATTAGAACTCATTTACATAATCAATTACAAGCCAAAATAAACATAGTAAACTAACTAGTTTACTAACAAAACTAACTAAACTTCCAAAATACAAACTTTAACTAACAAACTAAATACGATATTTAAAATAATAACATTACCAAAAATTAAATAAGAAACATACCCGAAAATACGAATTCCACAAACTGAATACGTACTCGACCAAAATTTAACTAAGATCTTTATAAAAAGTCCTCCCACAACAAAGCCTTTCTCAAAATTAGAGGTCTTATTGTTAGTGAATGAAACAAAGGATCAAGCCCTTCTACTTATAGGTTTAGCAAAGGGTAAAGTTCTCAATTTAGTTGATGTGGGACTTGGTTTATACTAATTCTAATTTGTTTATACTAATTTTTCCTATTTTCAACATGCTGAGTGTATTCATTCATCACGAATTCGTTTCTTAACCAATTCGATCCGTTCAAGTTGTGTTGTTTTTGTTTTATAGAGGAGAACAACAATCATCCATCAATTTAAAGTTTCCATCATGAATTCATCATCAACTTTAGTCCCAAAGTACAACAAAACACACATTACAATCAAAACCCAAATTCCTATTCTTTAGTATAAATACATTAATTTGATTTCTGAAAATTTGTTTCTAGATGACCACTATCAAATTATAAATATCTAATAACATACATAACATCGTAACCCACAAATTCATTAACCAAACTCCAATTTTAAAAGAAACTCACGAACACATAAACTAAAAATATAAACTAGATTATGTACCTTTAATTCCTTAAGAAATAAAATTAACCTTATAAGTAAAATTATAATTTCTATTCAACCATTATAATCATAACATTATTTAACAAATTCTCCCTCCTCTAATTTAATTATTTAATTAAATTAGAATATCACAATTATACTCGCGTAATAAAATACGTATAAATTTCATCTATTTTATCACACTTAAATAAATTATCCCATAACAATTTTCATCAAATATTTATTTAATATCATAAATATTCATTTTATTCCATAAAGTTTCAAACTAAAATATTTAATGTACTTAATAAATATTGTCGACGTCGGGATTTTTGGATGTTCCTTTCCGTGACTTGTTCTTTGGTGTTCTCATTTTAGGTGAGATTTGTTTGAAAAAACAAGTGAAAAAGGTCCGACATGTATGATGTCCACAATGGGACTGTTAAGAGTCGCCAGTTGGTTTTTTAAATGGTTGTACCAACACAACCGATAAAAGGTTTGCACATTGACCCGGTGGTGTGACAACGATATCTGGTCGGTGAAAGCGAGAGATTCGTTTAGGTCCAGGGGACTTGGTTATGCGGGGGGAAGGTGTTAGGCACCCCCCAACATCCATGTTACCACGGTGACCGCCTCTTTTCAAGAAAACTATTATCTGAATGTGTGTGTGTGTGTGGGTCAATGTGTTGTTTATATGGAAGTTGTGTGAGGCCTCGTTCGAACCTATATACACAAGGTTTGAATTTATGTAAAAATTGAGTTTTTTAGCAAGATATGGTAGTGATGTTTTTATAAAAGGTTTTTCAAACCACGATGCTCAATAGGAATTGAGACCTATTACACTCCCATTTTTATTAAGTGATAATTTGAATTGATTTTATTTGACGGATGCGAGGCATCTGTATGAAAAATAATATACAAAAATAATGCCAACTTCCTCGTGGGTATGGAAACCATCTGAGAAAATTCAAACATCGCAGAATAATTTACAAGCTGCTTACAGCTGAAAAATGTCCATCACGGGAACCGAATCTAGATTCAATGGGATGAATCTGTGATCACATGATTCCTAGGTGCACAGAATGTTATAATTTGTATAAAAGCAATAAGCAGGTATATATACAAAAGCGGTAAATATATATATACAGACATGATCACCAACCACAAAGCACCTCTACGGGGGATCAGAGATGTAAATAAAGTTGTTAAAAGCTATCAACCGCAACGGAGGAAACTCCAGGCAGGACAAAACGTAAATAAAGCTGTAAAAGCGCAGCGCCACGAAGAAAACTCTGAGCAGATATATATATATATATATATATATATATATATATATATATATATATAAGCAATAAATGCACCGGATGTAAAATCTGGGCTCATCGAAGTAGAGTTCGACCACAGATTCATATATATAAGTATATATATATATATATATATAGTGAGTAAACGCACTGCATCAAAGTTTAGGCTCATCGAACAAAGTCCACATATATATTGATATATATATATATATATATATATATATTAAAGCAAAGAACGGCTCATCGAACATCAAGTCTAGGCTCAATCGAGGCATAACTAGATAATGTTAGTTAATATATATATAAGTATATATATATATATATATATATATATATATATATATATATATATATATATATGACTAGAATGAAATCACGGATGAGAAGTCAAGGGCCAAAGCAAGCAACACGACTCTCAGCGTGTAGAAGGGTGTGTGCAAAGATGAAGAGATAGACTCTAAAAGTGTGAGAGGCTTACTTGGTGATTGATAAAAAGGGCTTCTATATATTTAGAGTGGGTAAACACTTGGCTTTTGTGGGTACAAAAGAGGCTATATATGAGCTCACGGTGTTTTAAAGTGGGAAAATACCTTTGTATGGCGAGTGCAGAGCAAATTGTGCAAGGTTTCCCCGTCTTTTTTCTCTTAAAAATTAGCACCCCAAGCCCTCTATTTATAGGAAATATGAGCCGCAGGTGTACCAGAGGCGGGTCGGGTCAGCCCGGGTTTGTCGGGTCGGGTCATCTCGAAGTACGTGCACTCAGGCACTATAATGTCCACTCGGTTTTTCAAAAATGCAATCCGGGTATCCGTTTAAGGTATTCAGGACCTATTTTGGACCGCCATTGTCGAGAGTTGTACGATGGCATGGGATTAGAGTTTGTACGAAGTCATTGAAGATGGGACGATGCCCTCCGGTCTTCAAGCTTCAACTTTCATCCGTTACCCCGTACAATAGTCACTCGGGATTGGTTACCCTTGTGGGACATCGTTGCATAGAGACGTGATGTGGCATCATGTTGGACGAGATGACGATGTTTCCCCTCACCGGTGTTATCGCCGAAATTGGCCCGATAAAGCAGACGTTGCTCGAGACTTATTTGAGATTGAATTGCTTGCAATTGTTGAAGGTCCTCATTGTCATCTTTGAGGTGTGCTGTCTTCCGATGTTATTCTTAGGGTTGGTACGGTGTATCTCGTTGTGAGTCTTAGAGATTGAAGGCGATGGCATTTGAAACAAGCATTTCCGGGGTTATCTCAAAGCGCATTCCTTGGGGTTATCACCAAGGTTGGTGGCTATTCCATGGTTGGGGACCGAGACCGGATACCTCGGGGTTATCTCGAGATTAATCGGTCTTCTCGGTGTGTGTTCGGATATTGTATCTCTGAGGTCTCGGGGTTATATCCGAGGTTGGGCTATTGCTCCCAGTGTGATCGGGGTTGATCTTTGAACTCCGGTAGTATCCGGTATGGATTTGGATTGTCTTTCAGGGTTCTCTCTTAAAAGACGAATCTGTCCTCCTGCAATGTCAGTAATGAAGTAGTACAGAAAATTTTGAGTGTCTACAGATGCCCCTCTTTATCATACTCATGCATGGCGATGCATGGGTAGGATAAAGAATCCTAGACACTTGAAACGCAACAAGATAAACATGGTACTATGGATAGCAACATGATGCAAATGTAGGATGCATGTGTACGGGGTTGTTGCCCAACATGCTGGGGATGATTGTTGGCTCCCTGTTGCTTCCACTGGGGATTGGCAATACTGACCAGATCTGATGTGCAAGACGAATCTGTTAGGATGTGGATGTTGGAGTTATCACCAAATTTATGTGTTCTTGATAACGACTTGATCCTGAAGGGGTACCTCTTATGTGTAAGAGATATGTGGGGATAAAGCTTGATCTGTTTGAGGATGTGTATAACATATTCCATCATCTATCCTCTTTGATAATGTTGACCTCTCCTGGTTAATATCGCCATAATATGTCATGATTACATTGGATTTTCTTGATAGGAAATGTTGTCGAGGATGCGACCTTCGTTGATGTGTGAATCAAATTTGAAACATCTGTGGGATATCTTTGTCAAGGTTGTTTGACCTTCACGACGTGTGAATCAAATTTGAAACTACGTGAGGAGATCGTCAAGGTTGCTTGACCTTCGCTGGCGTGTAGATCAATGGAGCATTGCGTTGTGACCCCGGCCGGGATCCGCTGGGGAATATGAGCAGCTGGGTATGAGAACCTCAAATAGCTCTATAGCTGTGATAGGTTTAAATGTTATCGGCTGAAATGACGTCCAGGTTGCTTGACCTTCGTTGATATGTGAGTCAACGGCTGAGCATGCGTTGCTTCTCCCCGGAGATATCGTTGTAACCCCATCGGGGATCTCTTTGGGGACGCATGAATACGCACTTACTCTCGAGCGGTTCTCAACGCTTTGATGGGTTTACCTGCCATCGGCTGAAATAATGTCAAGGTTGCTTGACCTTCGTTGATAGAATTGTTAATGGATAAACGTGTTGTAACCCCCACCGGGGATCTACGTTGTAACCCCCGTCGGGGACTCACGTTGTAACCCCCGTCAGGGATCCACGTTGTAACCCCTGTCGGGGATTATACGTAGGGTAACGACCTGGAGTCGGCGGCATCGGACCTGTATAAGGTATTGTCGTATGCGATTTGTGACAACGGAGGTTATCGGCAGAGTATACCTTATGTTCAGGCGACTACCAATGAGTGATGTACAGATTCAAAGTCTCTTCTGAGAAGACCAAGATTGTATGCTGTTTTGCTCAATTGCGTGGCGTTTTTATTCTCGATTTGACCTTTCTAGCCCGTAAGAACTCCGTTTTAACTCAAACTGGACCGAGCCGGAGGGGTGGGACCCTTATAGAGGAGCCGCAGGTGCACTGCTGCTGGTGATTAGTGGTGAAGCTTCTGACGGCGTGGATGATAAATCCTCTGATGCCTTCTGCAGTTCAGTTCATTTCTAACTCACTTCGCTTAGAAAAAACTGCGAGCCTTCTTCAGATCTGCTGAGTTCGGGCTGCTTTCTACAAATTATGTCACCGTACAAGTGTTCTACACTATCCTGGTAACGTATGCATGTATTTTTTTCCAGTTTCTGTCCGTTAGATTGTGAGATATTGCACGAAATACATCTAAACACATAGAAGTGATTATGTATGCACAAATGACTTGATTAAAAATATTCAACATAGTAAATGTTACTATTAAACCATGCTGAACATAATGATGTGTAAAATTTGACTTTTGAGACAGTCAAATTGACACCTTTTTCTGCTATTTTTTGTCCTATTTGAGGTCCAATGAACAAAAGGTAGAAAGGCAAAATACTCCTAGCATTGAGGTTGGCCTTATGCATGATGATTTTGATTTTTAATGCATATATTATGTATATGACTTTGGGACAGGTGTGCTACTGAATGGCCACCTAGACATGCCTGCGTGCATGTGGATAGTCCTATTTTTAAAGGGGACTATGGCGAAATTTTTCCAAATGTAGGCATTGGGTAGTCATGCATTTTAACTTTATTATATGTTAAAGTAAATGCATGCATGTATATAGTCATAAATGCATTTTAAAAAGCTCGTAGTGAAATACCACACCCTTTACGAGGTGATTTGGAGACTTGTTGTCCAGATATTGATGGATCCGGATCGGTAGAAGCGGTTCTTACAGGACCGCTTACGGTGTACTGGCGGAGGGCTTACAAGAAGTGCCTCGTCCCCGATTCTCGTCGAGACAACCTCGTCGGTTGGTGGAGGCTGTGATACGTCTGTCGGTAGAGATTTCCAGGGCGTCGAGGGCGAGGAGGTGGATATTGAGGATCCCGCTCTGCTACACATATCCCTCGCAGGGAGCTTCCGAAGCATCCGGTGGTGAACCCGAGTTCTTTGGGTGATTTGGGTAGACACCCATCGATGTACTTGCACGCTTAACGAGGTATGACGTTAGACTTTATCTTCCTTCTTTCCTATTGATGCGGATTAAAGGGTTACGATGTTGATCGCATTTCATGCAAGTTCGAGTTTTTACGACCTCGAGGGGGCTGGTTTAGCATCCACTCCATGTACCGGCGCTTCATCCGATTATAGAAGCGATGAGTGCATGAGTGGGGATTTGGGGTATTTTCTCCATCCTTCCCCGTCGTTGTCCTTGGGGTTACCGGGGCATTATGCAGCGATTGTTTCATCGGACTCGATCACTCCATCTCGCTGGATTGTGAGGTGATGATGGCGCCTATGGATTGGCGATTTATCACAAGTATGGAGTTTGGAGGGGAGCCAGTGCCTTGCATGGCAAATATTACCCCTACTACCATCAGATCCTTATTAGGAGTTCGGTGGGGCGCTCAAAAGCGGGGCATCATTCGGGTCCTTTGGCGTAGATGTTATGAGAGTGGGCTATTGAGTGAGCCCATGCCTGATGATGTCAGGATCAAGGATCGCGTTCTGCGGCGATTGTTCCTGATGATCATTCGAGGCTACTTCATAGCAGATAACTCTTCCACGGTATATTTCGCTTTAGTCAGCGCCACACGCGATGTGGACCGTATAGGAGAGTATGACTGGGGCTCTTACACTTTTGCCTATTTCCTCCAGGGAATGCGTCTGCTGCGCTCGATGAGGTTTAATAGAGGCTTGGTTAGGATTTTACCGTTTTCTCTTTGGTGAGTATTTCTCTTGTCTTTTCCCATTCACAGGTTAAGAGTGTTTACTGATAGCAGATGTTTTGCCATTGTGTTGGCAGTTTTGGGCCTATGAGAGGCTTCCATGTTTGTATCCCATGAGTGTGTTAGGCTTAGATACCTATCCATGAGGACAACGATGGCACCATTCTATTTTGCGAGGTCCTCAGATGTCGAGGGGGCTTCGCTCCTTTGCCGTATCTTGTTGGAGTTCTTGACGGTGATGCAATCAAATGGCTTCCATACTCAGGGGATCATTTGACCATCGGTTTTGAGGATGGACACCCTACTGGAGTAGAGTATTTGATTTCCACTCGGAGATTTCCTCTCTTCACAAATGGAGGCTGGGAGCTCTATTTAGGAGAGCGTACTATTAGGAGCACAACATGGTAGATTCGTATACCGATCTTGCCTCCTGTCAGGCGTCATTGGCCTGTATCACAGTCACCCATTATGGATATTCCATTGTTGGGAGTTGACGGTTTCGATTTATCCGAGGGTCCATGTACTCAGGAGATATTCCAGCGTTGGTGGCTCCCTCGCACTATTGGGGCCCGATCCGTGCCACCACGATTTATGGGGACATGGTTCCAGGATCTTGATGATGATGACGGATTGGGTGGCTTGTGTCCGACTCGACTCATCTGACCCAGATTGATAGTTTGACCCGGCAGTTGGACCAGGCACATGTATTTATTCGGCATTTGGGTAGAGATCCAGCAGAGGCGGAGTCATTTGTTCCTTCGGCTCGGTGTTAGCCCCTCACATGACCCATTTGGTTTCTTTGCAGCAGATCCTCCTCTTTATAGGCACGACATCCTATTGATAGAGATCCGGTGACTCGGGAGGAGTTACATCGGTGGGTGAGCGAGGATTGAGGATGTGGACATCGAGACCTGGTCTTCTTCCGATGTGTATTTCTATATCTTTTATATCTTTAGATAGGCTATATCTTTTGATAGGCCTCTCTGTTAGTAGTAGGGAGTTTGTGACCCATTTTCATGTATTTGTAGTTTGTATAGAAGTGATGTATTAGATGATGATATATTTAGGAATGTATGCACCATTTTTCATTCCCTATATCATATTGCCATCCATTATACATTATGCATGTATCATATTACGCATATATGTATGTATGTCGAGAGATATTCGGCATTGACCCCTGAATGGTCTTATGACACGCCCCGCATGAGATGTCTTCTTGACGATTAGCAGTATAGATCATACCCCACCGTTAGTGGTGGCATTGGGTATCACGATCGTGATGCGATAGCATGTCACCACCGAACGGGGTATTTGTAGATCATTCTTTGCTGACATACCATGACCCTTTTGGCATTTCGGGTTCTGCGAGGATTCGTGGGCCGGGATGATAGAGCATTGGCTACCGATATGGCGGTATTCCATTTTGGCACCCATGAGTTGACTCTACTGCGGAGGGTATGCACGTTTGGCGATCTTTGCCCTTAAGGCGGACCCTGCGTGCACATGGCTTTGGGAGATATGAGTAGACGATTCATGACTCTCACAGGATTGAGGCTTGAGTAGTGCGAGGATGGTGACATCGGCCACGTGATCTCTCAGCATTTTCTGTATGATAGATTTGGCATGGAGGATAGCTACTCACAATATTCTGGGGATTTCACCGTGTCGGAGGATCTTTGGTGTTTGGCCAAAGTTGATGTACTGATGTTATGTGTACTGTCATACGTGTATATGCTGCGGTATATGGCTGAGATAGACATAGGAGTTATCATGGCCATGAGAGCTCTCGGGGAGGTCGTACCATTGTTGTACTATGATCGTGGTAGAGACCTGCGATCAACATCTCTCTTGATGCTTACCCGTCGAGGCGTGTTTCTTTGGGAGTTCGGTCATGGTGTATGTGTGGTTTATGTCACACTTGCGACCGGTTGGTACCCTTAGACGGTATGGGTATTGCTTCTCCCATGATGTGGCTATGTCATACTCCTTTCAGCCATCGGAGTGTACAGATGCTCGATCTGGTCGCATTTTTTGGCGGATCAGAGAGATCCATTTAGCATATTCTTTGCTTGGGGCTTTGCTCACCATACAACTTCATTACTCATGCTCCGGGCATGGATTTCCTCCCTTTGGCTGGCTTGAGGGGCGTGACTACTAATCACCCATTGGTCGTGATGTCATTTGATTCGACCGGTTCGAGATTTTCATCCTTTCAAGGTCGTCGACTTCTCGATACCTCTCAACCGAGACCGATCTTGTGTATCGCTTCTTTGGGATCGGCGTGAGCTAGATGCTTTTTCTGCCGGTCGTCCGGTTATTCTGCAGAGTACTCGCATGGATGGAGCGGAGGTTTTATCTATTGCTGACGATATTTGCGATACGCAGAGCGAGTTATACGATATAGAGCCTATGTAGGACATTGATACATACATCGAGGAGGATACCGCTATTGGGTTGCCAGCATTTCTTCTGGATTCTCCTAGTACCAGTACTTTTGTGATTGAAGACTCAAGACACGCGATACTTAGAGTAGAGTCTTCATCGATGACCTTTGAGAGAGATCGATTCGATCTATGATGTCATTGCTCTTGATGTGAGGGGCGCCGCCCTATTAGAGAGAGGCGAGGCATTGACTCGTAGAGATGCCGTCATTGGCGTGATGAGGCCAGTCGACCATAGACCTTGATGGTAGTTGAGCGGGATATCGCCATATCTGCCGGGATTTGGCCATCACAGATAATCTTTGCGGTGAGGTCCCTTACCTTTGGTATGATGCGAGAGATGGCGCTTATATTGATGAGCATATGGTCATCATGCAGATGGCTACAGACCTGTTGGGTCGTGTGGATATTCTCATCCAAGAGACTACAGCTTTACCTCCTTCATCTAAGAGGGATGCCATGTTGGTCTTGCTAGCTCGCATGTACCCTGATCCATAGATGAGCTTGTATTTACCTGCACAGACTAGCTTGGCCATTTTGTCATGTACAGTTTACATTGTATATATATCAAACAGCATTATATATGATAGGGAAATATATTTTTAGATCACTTCCCTTTTAGATATGCCTTGCTTTTTGCTTGATATTTTGCCTGCTGCTTCAGGGCTTGTGATCTTGGTGTATTCTGAATTCCTCCTGGGTGGATAGACATTGAGTTGTCTCTGGATAGTTCAGAATGGATCATCGATCTATGTATCCCTACCATCTTTGGTGTCTTGGGATTTGTTTTTGAATGGAGAATGGAGAAGAGTGTGGCTTTCTCTCTACGAGATTGACTGTACCACAGATGGTGCATGATACTTTCTATTTAGGAGAAGCCTAGTTAATTCCACCTCTTATGGTTTGGTGTTGCTCTTCGAGGTATGGCCACTTGGCTTAGATGGTCGTCGAATCTCCTATTTGGGAGGAGTTAGGGTAATTCCATCCCTTTAGTGCGAAGCCAGAATGAAATGTAGTGGATTGAAGAGAATCCCAATACCCGTTGACAATGGTTTGTGTTTTGGTAGGGGTGAGACCCCACCATGAATGGTACGCCCTACGTACTCTATTGAACAGGAGATCAGTCTGCATAGTTCGAACTGGTGTAAGAGGTTCAATTTTGTATATGGGTGACATGGTGTAGGAATGTTTTTGGTTGTTTTTGTGAGGAGAAGAGGGTAGAAATGTTTTGTTGTTTTTGTTTTTTATTGCGTAGGGCCATATGAAATGGTTGCCTACGTACTCTCTATTGAAGAGGAGATCGGTCGGCGTAGTTCGCCCTCTGAGAGAAAAGCGTAATCCCATGTGCGGTCAGAGTGCGGGGAAAAGAAAGTTTAATCTAGGTTGAGGATAAGCTGCGGTGAAAAGTTTGATCCCGGGAATGGGTAGCCAAACTACAAGCGGAAGAGGTTCAATCGCGGTGGGATGACCTAAGTCGTAGGAGCGCAAGGAGAAAGCCAGTCTTTGGCTTGAAATGTATGTTTCCACGAGGGAAAAGTGTAGGAAAGTTGTAGGTGGTAAAGGGTTAAAGAACCGGAATGGTGGTGACTGATGATTATGTACGGGGTGTTTCTTTTGGTTACCGGACATAATACCATTTCACGGTGTCTGAGTTGATGAGTTGTGAAAAATCTTCGCCGTCCATTTCTTGCAATCTGAGAGCGCCTCCTGTCAATACTTCCTTGACAATAAATGGGCCTTCCCAGTTAGGAGCGAATTTTCCTCTAGCCTGATCTTGGTTGTCAAGAATCTTCTTCAAAACCAAGTCATGTTGTTTAAACTGCCGTAGCTGGACTTTTTTGTTATAGGATCTGGCGATCCTTTGTTGATATAACTGACCATGGAAGATAGCCGCGGTTCACCTTTCGTCTATTAGAGACAATTGGTGATACCTATCCTATACCCATTGGTCTTCATCCAGCTGAGCGTCGATCAATACTCTGAGGGATTCCATCTCAACTTCTATGGGGAGCACTACCTCCATCCCATAGGTTAAAGCGTAGGGGGTTGCCCCAGTTGAAGTGCGCATGGAGGTTCTGTAGGCTAACAGAGTAAGAGGCAATAGGTCAGGCCAATCTTTGTGGTTAGCGGACATCTTTTGCATAATCTTCTTGATATTTTTGTTAGCCGCTTCAACAGCACCATTTATCTTCAGACGATAGATAACAGAGTTAAGATGTTTGATGTGGAATTTACTGCATAACTCCTCCATCATTTTGTTGTTGAGGTTTTTGGCACTGTCTGACACAATCACCTCTGGTTGTCCATATCGACAAATGACATTGTTTCTGATGAAAGCAATGATAACTTCTTTAGTGACCTTGGCGAAGGAGACTACTTCTACCCACTTGGTGAAATAGTCGATCATGGTGAAGATAAATCGGTGACCATTACTGGCTTTAGGCTCGATGGGCCCGATAACGTCCATTCCCCACATTGAGAAGGGCCAAGGCGAACTCATATTGTGGAGTTCTCGTGGAGGGCGTGTATGGCATTCCATGAATCTGCATTGATGATAGCATCTTTTGGCGTGGTCATTGCAATCGACCTTGAGAGATAGCCAATAGTGTGTCCGATCACGAGGACTTTCTTGACAAGGAGGGGCCACTCATGTGGGGGCCCTGAGACTCGCCATGGATTTCATCCATAAGCCTTTGGGCTTGATCTTTGTCTAAACACACGAGGAGACCTAGTCCCGCATCTCTTTTGTAGAGCACATCTCCATTCGGGTAGAACTTTCATAAGAAGTCGATGGATCGCCTTTTCTCAGTCAGGCTCGCCTCAGCGGGTGTAGATCCATCTCAAAGATATTCCTTGATATGCTGATACCAAGGAGGTTGGATGGGAGGTAGCTCATCCAATACTTCTCTAACATAATTTCCATAGGCTGGGGCCTTATTCAGGGAAATTGTGACACTTGGCAAGTGTTCCTTGTTTAATATGCGAATCAAGGAAGCCAAAGTTGCTAATGCGTCGGCAAAGTCATTCCTATTATGAGGAATGTGTAGAAAGGAGATTTCTTCGAACTCCGAAGCCATCTTCAAAACCTGCCGATGGTAAGGCAGCAAATGTAGTTCCTTGGTTGGATAGATTCTGGTGGATTGTTTGATTACCAACTTCGAATCTCAAGGACGATTACCGCTTTGATGCCCATTGAGCGGGCAAGTTTTAGCCCCATGAGGCGACCCTTCATACTCACCGTATTGTTGGTCTTGACAAAGCGTAATTTGACGACGGACGAGAGATATTGCTCCCCCATGCGAGATACTAGAAGCGCTTCCCGCTTCGAGAACCTTCCATATTAATGACTCCATCAAAATGCATCCTCCATGATTGGCGCGTATCATACTGATGGTGTTGTTGTACTGTCATTACTCCTTCATCAGGGAAATATGTTTCCAAGGGTTTGAAATCCCCTGAAGGTGCGGCGGCTAGTTGATCCGCGATTCCTTGACCTTTGATGGACTTTTGAGTCACATATACGATGTCAAATTGTTGTAGGATCAACTGCCATCTGGACAGCCGGCAATTTAACATGGGTTTATTGAACACGTACTTGAGAGGATCCACGCGGGATATGAGATGGGTTGTGTGACCATGGAGGTAATGTTGTAACCTCATGGAAGCCCATGTTAAAGCATAACACGTCTTTTCGATCAGCGTGTACTTGTGTTCACTGCTGCTGAACCTTTTACTGAGGTAATAGATAGTTCGTTCTTGGCCTCTATCGTCTTTCTGTCCCAAAGATGCAAACCCATAGCATTGTCACTTCTGGGACGGATACATGAACAGGGAATATCATCACAGGTGGTACCAAGGCCGGGAGCTTTGACTAGTGTTTCTTGATTGTAAGGAAGGCCTTCTGACACTCGTCATTCCATTTCATGGAGGAGTTCTTCCTTAATAGCTTGAAAATTGGTTCACTGAGTTCTTTGTGAGTTGAGAGATAAACTCGCGATGAAGTTGATTCTTCCCAAAATCCCGTATTTCCTTCTCTGTATCGAGGAATGGGCATTTCGGTGATGGCTTGGATTTTGGTAGGATCCAACTCTATCCCTTTGTGGCTGACTAGAAATCCTAGCAACTTTCCTGATTTAACGCCAAAGGCGCACTTAGTTGGATTCAACTTCAAGTTGTACTTACGCAACCTGTTGAACAACTTTTTAAGATGGTCTATATGGTCATCCTCCTTCCGGGACTTGACAATGATGTCATCCACTTAGATCTCAATCTCTTTATGTATTAAGTCGTGGAAAAGAGCCATCATAGCTCGTTGATAGGTAGCTCCAACATTGATGAGGCCGAATGACAACCGTCTATAGCAAAAAGTTCCCCAAGGAGTGATGAAAGTAGTTTTCTCACGATCTTCCTCGGCAACCATGATCTGATGGTACCCCGCAAAGCAATCAGCAAAGGAGTACATGTCGTATTGCGAAGTATTGTCAATGAGAATGTGGATAAATGGAACGGGAAAGCTGTCTTTTAAGCAAGCTTTATTCAAGTCCCGGTAATCCACGCAAACTCGCACCTTCCCTCTAGGTTTAGGTACAGGCACGATGTTGGATATCCACTCAGGATATGTAGACACCATGATGATGCCATCTTGAAATTGTTTCACAATTTCTTCTTTCACCTTTAAACTCCACTCAGGTTTCAATCGCTTTGAGTTTTACGCTTGATTGGCTTAAATCCCTCTTTAATGGGAAAGCGATGAAGGACAATGTCAGTGGAAAAACCCACCATGTCTTTATGAGACCATGCAAACACATCCTAGAATTGGGTTAATAGCGTAACCATATCATTCCGTTGGTTTGGGGTAAGGTCTGAACCAATCTGGATTAACATAGGGCTTTCTAAGGTTCAGAGATTGAAAGAAGTGGTTTGATCAAGGTTGGGTTTGGGTTTGTCTTTGACCCATTCTTGAATTTCTGGAGGCACCTCAATGTCATCCTGGATATCCATCAAGGCTGAATTCATCTCTACATCAAAGGTACAATCCTTGTGTAGGAGAGGCATCGTATCCGCAAATATGAGGCACATCTAAATTGAGTCACGAAACAAAATATGCTTTCACTTAGTATATATGAAATGTGTTGATCATACACAGTGTTAGCATATACTGGCAAAATAAACTGCTAATATTGTACAAAAAAGTAAGCAGTTATTATATCTACAGGGCAGAAAGAGTTTCTTCCTGCTTTACCCTCGTCGACCAAAGCAAGGAATGTTGTCCCAATTGGCAAGGGTAAAGCCCGGGTGGACCGCAGTGATGGAGGGTTTGTCATCATCCTCCTTGTCCCGAATGATGGCCATTACGTCAAGGCAATCATCGTCTGGGGTCTGTTAGTATGTTCATCATGAACAATGATGCGTATACCGGACATCATCCATATGACGTCTTGTTTGATTCTTCGTTCCTCTTCTTCCACTACGGGATTTGGAACAACGATTTCTTTCTCCTTCACTGGTACCGGCTTGGGAAATAACATAGCCATAACATTGGCTGGCACCTTTACTGGAGGTTGTGCGGACTCAGAGTTTAAAGGCAAAGCCAAACGCCATACGAGGTTGAAGTGAAGGAATCACTGATGCTTATGAGGATTCCTGTGACTAGAAAGAGTCGCGAATAGCCTAGTCCAAATTGTTCCAACTTTCTTGGTTAATCGAATGGGGTAATTGATACCCTGGCCATCTTTACCCAACCCTTGTCTCGGTTTATGCCCTAACGACATCATTTCTTGAGTGGCTGACATCACCTCAGCAGAGATCTTGTGCTCCAATAGCGTGGTATTGGGTGTTGCTTATTTCTAAAGCATGAAAACTGACTGGTTCTATGTCTGTATTGGCATTGATGAACGGCATGTCCCCGTGCTGAGGAATCTCTGGTTCAGCATTGACTGTGACCAGGCTATTATTGATGATGTATTTCAATTGTTGATGAAGAGTGGAGGGGACTGCCCCAGCCATATGAATCCATGGTCGTCCCAAGAGCAGGTTGTATCCCGAATCTATCTTGAGCACATGGAAAGATATTCAGAATGTGTGAGGACCAATTTCGATTGGCAGCTCAATTACTCCGACCGAGTTACGGCGGGCTCCATCAAAAGCTTTGATGATAGTATGGCTACTCCAAATTCTGTTGAGATTGATATTCATCTTCACCAAGGTAGCATATGGGCAGATATTCAGAGAGGAACCTCCATCTATTAAGACTCCTGCTACTATGTATCTGGAGGATAAGACCGCAATGTGCAACGGTTTGCAATGACCGGTCCCTTCGGATGGTATGTCATCATTAGTGAAGGATATCACATTGTTGTTGAAAATGTGATCAACCATATGTTGAAACTTTTCCGTATCATCGATGTCGGAGATGAAGCTTCTTCTAGAACCTTTAGCAAGACCTTAGGTGATTCTCGGAGGTTAGGACCAAGTCCAAGATTAATATTTGTTGTGGAGCTTCTTTCAAGCTTAAAACCACCGTAGCTTCATTATGACCCACGGTAGCGGAGGAATTTTTCAATCTTCTCCATGGGTATTTTCCCTTTGATTTGGTGGTGGGCTTCATCACCCGATGGGGAGATATGATGGATTTTCCTTCGACATCGCAGTTAGCTTGTATGTGAGGTGGATCCTTCACCTTCTCCATAATTCCACGGAACCTTATAAGCTAACAATAGGATATTGTGCTCTGCATGGAAAGTTGATTGGCTCGGGAGAGGCCACTTTCAAAGGATTGTTTCCTCCTTTGAGCTAAATTGTCGGTGTTATGAGTAAAGTATTAATCCTTGACTTTTTGGATATAACTGCTACCACACTTTTCCACTTAGTAGGGCCTGCATTCTCACTCAGACGTAACACGTTGTCGTTATCGCCAAGCCTTGAGACACCACTGTCGATTAGATTTTGAATAAGGTGGCGGAGTGCCCAGCATTCTTCTGTGCTGTGACCGCGAGACTGGGAGTGGTATTGACATACTCCATCAGAGTTGTACCATCCCGAATGGGGGTTGATTGGAGGTAGAAGGGAACTGATCCTTCCTTCATTGATTAACATGTGAAGGATTTCCTCCATGGGTTGGCCCAAATAGGTGAATTCCCGTTTGTTGGCAAAATCCCGACGGGCTTTGGCATTTTCTCTCTTCGTCACTTTGTCTTCCAGCATTTCATTTTTTGAAAGTGACAAGGGAATATTCATGACAATAGGTAGGAGACTGGCATGCTCCTGGCTAATTAATTGCCGAGTCACTTGATGATGATAAGTCTCCAGTTCCGCCAATTGCTCAATTTGTTTACCGAGAGCTTTGATCTTTCATTCCATTGTGAATTGGAACTTGGCACAATCCCATTTGTCATCACCGTCTTTGAGGGTCTAGGAAGATTCACAGCTGAAGTTGGAATTTTGTCCATTGATCATGTTGACATCTTCTTCTTTGTGTTAAGGAAGAGGGTTGTCTTGTACATGAGGTTGATCGGGTTTGGTGACTACGATCTCCCTGTTGTCTATTAGGTCCCGGATCTTGTGTTTCAAGGCCCAACAATCCTCGAGTATCATGTCCAGTGCCCCAAGATGATAAGCACATTTTCTAGCAAAGATTGAAACCCCGTCCATTAGAAATCGGTTGGTGGAAGAAGATGCGTAATTTTCTTCGTGTTGTCAGAAGATTAAGAATGTTCTCGAGGGTATCCCCTAAGGGTGTAAACACTCGATGGCATTTGACTTCTCCACCTTTTGGCATCGGAGGACTGTCTTTGGAAAGGGTGTAGTTTCTCCTTTGAATAGGCATGTTTTGATTGCCTTTTTTTGCCGTAGTAGTATCGTGGAAACATCTTCCTCTTTCTTTTTATGGATTCGGGTTGTTCCCATAATTTCTAGATTGGATGTGATCAAGAATGACTTTGAGTGCGGCTAGGTCTTGAATCTTTCGACTTCAACCCCATTTCACCATCTCTCCCATGCTTGACCATTTCGAGAAAATGGTTTGTCGATCTTGGCTAAAACTCTCTCATAGAAGGGAGCTTCTTGTATGTCTATGAAAGTCATGACCATTTTCGATTCGCCATAGAAGGCATAACTTGGGCGACCAAAGCGTCTCCACCTTTGAGCATACTCTCGAAAGACTCATTAGATCATTGCTTTGATCTTGGTAATTTGATACTGATCAGAGCCATCCGAGTTTGAAAAGCTGTATTGAGTGAGGAAGGCATGTGCTAGCTCTTCCCGGCTATGGATTTTGGAGTTGTCTAATCTTGTGTACCATTTAACAGGCTTCTCCGGTTAGACTCTTTTGGAACAATTGCATTCTCGAGCTTTTCATCCTCCGTGATAGGATCCAAGTTCTCCAATAAATACTTTTAGATGTGTGTAAGGATCCCCTAACCGGTCATATTTTTCAAAGTCGGGGAGTTTTAAATTTTTCTGGATAGTGAACACCATGAAAAATACATAGATCAGCATATGAAACACTCCCGTGTGTTCCAATTCCTTTGATAGCACGAAGGGTCTCTTCCATTTGGAGGACTTTCTTTTTGATGTCACCATTGTCTGGATCTCCAGTGGGATGGGCAGCATCATGAGTTTTGTTGGTCGTATCCAACTGTGGTTCCGGTATAGTAATGACCGGGTCTCCCCCTTGTGTGGAGGATTCAGTATGTACGGGTATTTTCTGACCCTGTGTAGACTGGTGTAATTCTTTTAATAGAACAGCCAAATCTGTGATTTGTTTACTTAATCTGTCAAATTCTTTGCGAGAAACTGGATTAAGTTTGGATGCAGTGGGATGACGACATGATTGATCGAGGGCTGTTGCTTTTTGGACTTTGGAGGGTAGTAGGTCCGATTGATTCCCTCGCGAAAGACTTGCATAGTTTAGTCTTTAGGGAATGTATATAATAACATGCTATGTGATGTGTCCATTTTTAGGATTTTTATCCTGCACAACGGATGTCAGTTGTTTGTAGTATACTTTAAAATATGTATGTGTACACACTTCTTCATATTTCTCATTACATGGAGATAGATATGGAATGAAATTATAAGTAATTGTGTTTATAAGTAATTGAAATGAGATCATGAAGAGACTTTCCTCCGTTTTGGGTTTATCAGAGGCTGACCTATCTTAGGTTACTCTCGCGACTTTTTGGCATGAAGGTTCCCAAATCATCGCAATCTACTAGACGGGAAGTTAATCCAGTCTTTCAACTGGAGCGAATTTGGGTGGTGCCTTTCCTGAGCCTTGGAGAATTAGTCTTCTCACGAGTCCAATAATAAAACACCGATGGGATAGCCTCCTGGTGGAGGGACCACACAACATACATTCACATACATCGCGTCTCACCGTATGAAAATGATGACATGTGCGAAGCACTAATATCACAATCAGTTATGGTGTGAAGCACTAGCATCACAAGCAGTTATGGTGCGAAGCACTAAGTGAAATAAGGAAATGCATTCGTACACATTCATCAAATGTAAATGCAACATCCACACACAAGTAGATAACAGTTTTGAAAAGATTGTAATAGCGGCTTAAGTCCTCTTACTGGAGTCCCCAGCAGAGTCGCCACCTGTCGACGTTGGGATTTTTGGGTGTCCCTTTCCGTTACTTGTTCTTTGGTGTTCTCATTTTAGGTGAGATTTGTTTGAAAAAACAAGTGAAAAAGGTCCGACATGTATGATGTCGACGATGGGACTGTTAAGAGTCGCCAGTTGGTTTTTTAAATGGTTGTACCAACACAACCAATAAAAGGTTTGCACATTGACCCAGTGGTGTGACACTAATATACGGGTCGGTGAAACCGAGATTCGTTTAGGGTTCGAGTGTTAGTTTTTGATTATGTGATGTTTTGATTGATGACTAATTTACGTGCACATGGTTCATGGTGTGTTATTATATTATTAAATTTGCATGGATTATGGTTTATAAAATTATAATTGGTATGCATGGATCATGGTTTTTACGTGAACATTTGTGGCTGACTTCCTTACGTTTGGAATGTTTTAAAATCAGTTCTCATTTGAATTGAAGTGTTTTAAGGAAGATTTGATTTGGAGTTTATTAAGGAAAATTTGATTTGGGTTTTATTAAGGTATGTTAATAGTAACAGATTTTATGGCTATTAAATCCAGCTAAACCAATTTAATTCACCTATGTCATCAGAGTATTTCGTGGGCGTTGATTTAGTTAAGGATGTTATCTTGCTTAGTAGAGTCCACATTAGTTAGTACTCTATTTTGAAAGGGAGTCTGACTGAAGCTATTGAAAATTATCCTTATTTGTAACAAATGCTGAAATAACATCTTTAAAAAATGATCTTGCTAAATTTGTGCAAGGAGAAGAGAACCTAAATGTTATGTTAGGGGCACAAAGGTCTAGTCTTGATAAACAAGAAATTGGGTATAATCCTATTAAAAATGTGGATAATAGGACTAATAATAATATTAGAATGATTAATAGTAAGTCAAGGCATAAACCACTTTATTGTTCACCATTTGTTACTTGTAAAAAATGTGGTTTTAAAGGTCATTTTGATTCTAATTGCAATAAAATTAGAATAAATCAAATTTGGGTAAAGAAAAGTGATTTATATGCTACTAACCCAAAAGGACCCAAGAAGATTTGGGTACCAAAAAGATAGAGACTATTTATTTGTAGGTGTCTCAAGATCAAAAAGGAGATGGATGATTCTTTACTTTGAGAGAGTAAGTTACTTATAAATTATTTGGTGGAATTTGTAAGTACCTCATGTTGTTTTTCTAAATAGAGTTTTAATTAGATATATTATTATAAAAACTCTATGGATTTCAAGGGTTCATAACATCATTTATTATGTCAAATGCTCCATATTTAATACACATGATAATCTTGATAAAAGGTTGATATATAGATAACAAATTTCAAAGGTATGATTATATTGGTTACTTGCTATATGTGATTTTGTTATAACCTTGTTCTATTGTCATTTTTTATGCTTATTTTTTAATTTGGCAAATGGGGTGAGATACCTATCTTCAACTTAATTGATATGAATTATTTTTTGTTGATGACAAAGGGGGAGAGATATAACTTGATGATTTATTTCTTTTTGATAATGACAAAGGGGGAGAGATATTTGGGTATATTTAAATTGGTTTGAATTGGTATTCATGTTGATATTGAGATACTATATTATATTGGAATATGCAATGATGGTTATTTGGATAAAGTAATTTTCTTTTGCTCCTTAATATACATAAATTTAGGGGGAGCCATATACTTAGGGGGGAGCATGTTGGAGCATAAATTGTCATCATCAAAAAGGGGGAGAATGTTAGTTTTTGATTATGTGATGTTTTGATTG
The DNA here is from genome assembly GCA_020205605.1 of Panax ginseng. Classification (NCBI taxonomy): domain Eukaryota; kingdom Viridiplantae; phylum Streptophyta; class Magnoliopsida; order Apiales; family Araliaceae; genus Panax; species Panax ginseng. Next base: position 20,633,102 of record CM035150.1, read on the forward strand.
ATGACTAATTTACGTGCGTATGGTTCATGGTGTGTTATTATATTATTAAATTTGCATGGATTATGGTTTATAAAATTATAATTGGTATGCATGGATCATGGTTTTTACATGAACATTTGTGGTTGACTTCTTTACGTTTGGAATGTTTTAAAATCAGTTCTCATTTAAATTGAAGTGTTTTAAGGAAGATTTGATTTGGAGTTTATTAAGGAAAATTTGATTTGGGTTTTATTAAGGTATGTTAAAAGTAACAGATTTTATGGCTATTAAATCCAGCTAACCCAATTTAATTCACCTATGTCATCAGAGTATTTCGTGGGCGTTGATTTAGTTAAGGATGTTATCTTGCTTAGTGGAGTCCACATTAGTTAGTACTCTATATTGAAAGGGAGTCTGACTGAAGCTATTGGAAATTATCCTTATTTGTCTCATTTATTAATGTTTAACATTGCTGTTTGTGGGTAGTGTTTATCTCCTTTATTTCAGCTCTACAAAATCAAATAGCTGGTGCATATCCGCGTAATATCTCTCTTGTGATTCAAAGCTGCTAAAATTATGGGAGGTGTCTAACGGGTCTGAGAAATCTTAGCATATAGCCATTGCTCCTTATTCGTTATATAAATCTCTTCTCTTCGGCTATTAAGAGACACAACAGAGAACGGGCAATCAAATTGAGAGATTTTATTAGAGCTTATCAATTGTTTTATCCCAGCCATATATTCTTATCTATTATATTCTTTTGTGCTGGAAATTTATTCTTTGTAAATCGAACATAAGCATAGCTTTGGCTTGAGAATTCCTATTTAGTTAGTCTGTTCATAGAAGGCTTCAAGGGTCTCAGAGGTGAGAAGAGGTGCAAAGGTGCACAAGTTGCAGAGGTGCAAAAAGGGGGCATAGGTGTCCAACATCAGATTTGAGGCTTCTTTGTAACAGGGAGTTCTTTTTATTGTATTTAATTGAATATTAAGTTTAATAAAAAGAGTCTCCAATCCTAATTGGGATTGGACGTGGATTAGGCCACTAGATTAGAGGATAGGGGCTGAACCACGTAAAAATCTTGGTGTGATTTTTTACATTTATCTCTTTAATTGTCATTCACGCTCGCACTTTTTGTTATTCACGCCACTAATCCGCATACTAAAGCAAATGTGTCTAGTCATTCGATAATAAGAAATGAAGAACATAAGCTAAAGAGACATTACAAAGCAGTACATGCGAATAATTCAATTATACCTTTTGCAGAAAATTTCAAAAAGTTTTCACCGTTTATCACTTTTAGCTTAAACACCTATTCACCCCCCCCTCTAGGTGTGCACATACATAGAATTACATCGGGGACTTGGTTATGCGGGGGGAAGGTGTTAGGCACCCCCCGACATCCGTGTTACCACGGTGACCGCCCCTTTTCAAGAAAACTATTATCTGAATGTGTGTGTGTGTGTGGGTCAATGTGCTGTTTATATGGAAGTTATGCAAGGCCTCATTCGAACCTATATACACAAGGTTTGAATTTATGTAAAAATTCAGTTTTTAGCAAGATATGGCCGTGATGTTTTATAAAAGAGGTTTTTCAAACCCTGATGCTCAATAGGAATTGAGACCTTTTACACTCCCATTTTTATTAAGTGAGCGGATGAATTGATTTTATTTGACGGATGCGAGGCATCCGTATGAAAAATAATATACAAAAATAATGCCGACTTCCTCGTGGGTATGGAAACCATCTGAGGAAATTCAAACATCGCAGAATAATTTATGTCGCATTTAAATTTGAAAAATGTCCATCACGGAACCGAATCTAGATCCAATGGGATGAATCAGTGATCACATGATTCCTAAAGTAATGTAATGTTGCAATTTGTATAAAAGCAATAAGGGTATATATAAAAGCGGTAAATATATATATATAGACATGATCACCAACCACGCAAGCACCTCCATGGGGATCGAAATGTAAATAAAGTCATTAAAAGTTATCAACCGCCACGGAGGAAACTCCAAAGGACAAAACGTAAATAAAGTCAGAAGCGATCAACCGCCACGAAGAAAACTCCAGGCAGGACGAATATATATATATATAAGCAATAAATGCACCGGATGTAAAATCCAGTCTCATCGAACAGAGTTCGAACACAGTTCATATATATAAGTATATATATATATATATATATAAAAGCGAGTAAACGCACCAGACCGAAGTCTAGGCTCATCGAACAAAGTCCGACACACAGTTGATATATATAAGTATATATAAATAAAAATGAATAAACGCACCAGACCGAAGTCTAGGCTCATCGAACAAAGTCCGACACACAGTTAATATATATAAGTATATATATATTAAAGCAGTAAACGCTCCAGACCGAAGTCTAGGCTCAATCGAGGCATAACTCGATAATGTTAGTCAATATATATATATAAGTATATGTATATATAATATATATATACAGACTGGAATGAAACCACTAGATCAAGTCCTGCCAAAGCAAGCAACACGACTCTCAACGTAGAAGGGTGTGTGCAAAGATGAAGAGAAAGACTCTAAAGTGTGTGAGAAGGCTTACAGCTGACTGATAAAAAAGGGCTTCTATATCTTTAGAGTGGGTAAACACCGGCTTTTGTGGGTACAAAAGAGGCTATATATGAGCTCACTGTGTGTTTAAAAGTGGAAAATACATCAGATGTATGAAAGTGCAAGAGCAAATTATGCAGGGTTTCCCCGTCTTTTTTCTCTTAAAAATCAGCACCCCAAGCCCTCTATTTATAGACAATATGAGCCGCGGTGTGCCAGAGGTGGGTCGGGTCGGCCCGGGTTTATCGGGTCGGGTCATCATGAAGTATGTGCACTCAGGCACTATAATGTCCACTCGGTTTTTTAGAAGTGCAATCTGGGCATCCATTTGAGGTATTCAGGACCTATTTCGGACCGCCGTTGTCGAGAGTTGTACGATGGCATGGGATTAGAGTTTGTACGAAGTCATTGAAGATGGGACGATGCCCTCCGGTCTTCAAGCTTTAACTTTCATCCGTTACCCCGCACAATAGTCACTCGAGATTAGTTAGCCTTGTGGGACATCGTTGCGTAGAGACGTGACGTGGCATTGTGTTGGACGAGATGACGATGTTGCCTCTCACCGGTGTTATCGCCGGATTGGGCCGATAAAGCAGACGTTGCTCAGACTTCGCTGAGATTGAACTGCTGCAATTGTTGAAGGTCCTCATTGTCATCTTTGAGGTGTACCTGTCTTGCCGATGTTATTTCCGGGTTGGTACAATGTATCTCATTATGAACGCCGAGATTGAAGCTGATGGCATTTGAAACAAGCATTTCCGGGGTTATCTCCGAAACTGCATTCCTTGGGGTTATCACCAAGGTTGGTGGCTATTCTCATGGTTGGATCTGAGACTGGATACCTCGGGGTTATCTCCGAGATTAATCAGTCTTCTCTGGTGTGTGTTCTGGTATTGTATCTGCAGGTCTCGGGGTTATATCCGAGGTTGGAGCAGTTGCTCAAGAGTGTGATCTCGGGGTTGATCTTTGAACTCCCTAGTAGTATCCTAGGTATGGATTTGGATTGTCTTTCGTGGTTCTCTCTTAAAAGACTTAATCATCCTCCTCCCGCAATGTCGAATAAAGAATACGTAGAAAATTTCGAGTGTCTACAAATATTTTACTCACATTATACTAATATTTACATTTTCATGCAATATATTACCTTCTTACTTTATTAAATCAATTATACTTGTATTAATTCACTATTTTAATTAAGTGAATTATTCACACTATTTATGAAACTAAACTCATAATAATTTCCATTGCCCATAAGGCATAATAATTAAAATTATATTATCTCATAACATAATTTCAACTTAATTAAATTAACTAATATTATTTAATTTCTTTAATAGTTTAATTAACTATTAAATCTCTCATTCTCCAACATATGAATATATAATTCTCTTCACACCAAATCATATAATTCAAAATATATACACCTCATAATAAGAATTTTAATTATTAAATTCTTATTTTAATAACTTATGAAAATTCGGGTTGTCACATCATTCTCTCCTTATAAGGATTCCGTCCTCGGAATCAAAAAAACCTCCCTTACTCGGTTTTCACCAAATCTCTTTTAAAAATTTACTCGGAATATTACATTATCTCTAAGGTTGGCTCGACCTCCTGGGGTTATCTCCAGGCTTTGAACTTGATCCCCCGGGGTTATCTCCAGGGTTGGAACTGATTTTCCCGGGGTTATCTCTGGGGTTGGAAACTAATTTCCCGGAATTATCTCCGGGGTTGGAAACTGGATCTCCCGGGGCTATCTCCGGGGTTGGAATTGATGTTGTGGTCCTCCAAGGTTATCTCTGGAGTGTGAAAACTATGCTTTTATTCTCTTGCATAGTAAGTAACATGAAAACAAAATTTCAAGTGTCTACAATGTACCATGTATTTGGCAACTCATAATGGTTGTATGGACCTATTTTGGGGATGTCACAGCCGAGGTGAAGCAAAGGTTGAAAGAGACAGCAAGATCATAGAGTTGTCTTCGGCATCATAGAGTTGCGAAGTGTTCAGAGAAATCTGTCAAGTTTTCCCAAGTATCGTAAAGTATTATTTCGTAGGGCAAAACGTAGAAAGGGCGGTGGTGGCTAACAATTAAAGAAAAAGTAATGCCATTTTAACAATGTTTTACGGGCTTCGCAGTTTAATACTGCATATGCCAAAAAAAAATTTACTTTTACAGGCTCCGCAGTTTTTAATACTGCGGATGTTAATTTGTTTTTGAAGTTTTACAGGTTCCGTAGTTGAATTCAACAAAGAGGGGTATTTTGGTCATATTTTCCATCCGCAGTATTAAACTGTAGAATACTGTTGCCTCTTTTATAGTTCTTATAAAAGAGCTCTAACTCATGCAAGTATACACGGGTCAACAAGTAATACAGAGTAAGTAAAGTATCGATCCCACGGAGAAAGTGTTAACTTTAGACTACTATGCATTAATTAACTCACTATATTTATATGCTAAGACTATGGACTTAATTGTTGATTTAAACTAATTATGATTACCAACTAAAAATAAGAGTATAAATGGACTAAATATAATGTGGAAACAATGGGATCCTAACTTCATTCAATATTTCATTCAATCGCCCTATGTCATGCAAGAAGTGTTCACATATCACAGGATAATAGTCAAGGGCATAAAAGCGAGTTATAACCATTTTCCAATGCACTATAACCAACTCACATATCATCTACAGATGTTAGAATCTATATGATCACCAATACCATCACAATTACCATATTCCTATGCGCAATTGCAATCCTATTGATTTTAAGCACAACCCTTATTCTAGCTCATATACTAAGAAAAACAAGATATTCCTATATCTGTTTCACAAAATATGCAATCCCCATATTCGCATGCTATCATGATTTCATCCATATTCATATGTTCATTTCCAATTCCATACAAATACTAACATGAAGATTATCAGTCATTCATACATACAAACCAACCATGATAGATGATCCATATGATATGCAAAACAAATCTAACATTTAGATGTGCAACCAAATTACATATTAAAATCCGTTAGGATCCCATAATGGAGTTTAGTTCATGGCGGAACCAAAAACCATTATGGGATCGAGGCTAAACATGATCAATAAACAAACGAATGGAAGAAAGTTAGAATGGTCAAACCCAATCGTTGAATAGAAACCAATGATTAACTATTGAATCCACAAAGAATTCCCATAAACAATAATTAATATCCACGATGACAGAGATCTCCAAGAAGAAGTAGAGAAAAATAGTCGTTATGGCTGTCTCCTATGTTGGAATCTCTCCCAAGGTGTAAACCCTTGTTTCTACTATGAAAGTTACGTAATAAAAGTCTGGTCCCCTTTTCTCTGACACACGTCAGAATCGTTTTATACCACATTACACATCATTAAGTTGAGAAATAAAAATTAAACAAATTACAAAGATCAAGATCAGCGCTGTGGCGCAAGACGCGTCCCTAGTGTTTCTAGCTAGCTCGCGTGCCATGAGACTCATGATGAGTTCGAGACCAAACTAGACGCGTTCTCTCTCGCATGCGCAGACGCTTCGTGCCTTGTGGGCGTGAGCTGAGTCTCTCGCGATCGCGCGTCCCTTGCCTCGTGGGCGCTTGACTTGCAGAAGGTTCCCATGTAAAGCTCAGATTACTTGCGGGCGGTATGAGTTCTGCCTTGTGTATCGCTTGCATGCCAAGGCTTGGCTATGTCCCGCAATTCCTAAGTCCGGTTTCACCTTCTTTGCCATCGCTACTTGCTTTAATCCTCATGCTTGCTTGATTTCCATGCCTCATTGTACCCTCATGCCATGCACATCCTCGCCTTTTAACTAGCCTTCACGCATCCGCTCACCGATACCTCGAATTCCACCAAAATGAAGCTGATTCCTGCACTTATTCACCAAAAGGAGTTTTAAGTATATGCAATGCAAAATAACGTGAAATACAACTAAAACAAAATGAAATGTACTCAAGGTGGGCACAATTCGCATGTATTAATATACAATAAGTGAGTAAAAATATCACTTATCAAATACCCCCAAACTTGAACTGTTGCTTGCCCTCAAGCAATGCATATGAATGAACACTAAAAATGTAACTACTAAACTATGCAACTACTTTATGATGCAACCTAGTCTCACATAATCTTAGCCATAACAGAATTTCAACCCAAATTACCTCAGTGAACTATCCAGATTCCAGAACATAGTTTCAAACCAAACCATAGACATAACATCATACACTCAGATAATTCATAACTGCTATAGAGATGTTGTGTGTGTGTTGTTCACAGAAACTTGATCCAAGCAAAGATTATATATCCTACACTGCTCCAAACAGAAAATTATAGTCTAAATCAAGATTCACGTATATTCATGCAACATAGACTGTTTAAACATATCACCGCAAACTAAGGCTCAACAATGGGTTTATTGCTTTATTACTACTCACGAGGGCGATTTCGCACTTTCCCGCGATGTTTATTGCTATTTACTCTTTTCCTTTCTTTTTTTTTCACATGACCGTGCAATGTCTCAATCCATTAGGCACACTGTTACCCTTTAGCGAGCTTTCAACCAACGACTCCCAGACCATGAAAGACCTTAGGGCGCTAGGTGTAGAGACAATCCCATCGGGCGTACTTACTCAAGTAGCCAGGGCCCCGAATTAAGACTAGTCACGTTATTGTATATATATATATATATATATATATATATATTTATACACAAAATACCCATGTTTCCCCAAAATTTGCACCTCAATGACTCTACAATCTACAACACTTTCCTCATGTTTCTCATTTTAAATCTACATGTTCTATTGAGCAATGCAAGACACACATCTTAGACTTACAAGTGAATATGAACACAATTGTGCAAACCGAAAGCATATAAACAGCCACATGAATCGCATTGTGTAAAGCATTATATCCACGTTGTGTTATGAAACATATTCTGAAATCGTTCACAATTCACTATCATCATTGGCTTAGGCAAAAATTTCTATTTATACGCAAGAAATTATGTGAGACATTAAACTAAACATACTATCAATGAATAAAAAAATAAAAATTTTATGCTAAAATTTAACTAACACATATTCATGCAAAATTAAACTAAACATGCTAAAATAAAATGCAACTAAACTACTATGCAAGTACACCAATACCCCCAAACTTGAAATGTTCAATGTCCTCATTGAATGAAGGAAAAGGGTACGAGAAAAACTCCCCTAATTATTGGCATGACCACCCTCCTCGGGTGGTGAATCTGGTGGTGGATACGGCACGGCGGTCCCGAACTGGGGCCATTCAAGCATGGTTCCTTGTTGTATGAATGCCTCGGCCAAAGCCCTGGAGATTCCCGGAGCAAAAGTCCCAAGATTCTCATATAATGCGTCAACTTTGCGCGCCAACCTTCGGAGGTGTCGATCGCCAAAGATAGGCTGCTCACGGGTGGATGGACCCATCTTGACGGGTCGGGGACCGCGCTTGGTTGGCTCTGGTGAGGTGAATCGGATAATGAATCCACGTCCGCGCGGGTGTGGTTCACCACCCATCCAATCCTGGAGCTTAGCTATTGTGATTGATGTAATGTCATGACTCGGCTTCTGACGTGTCCTGTTCATCCATGGAACTCCCTGCTGCATACAAAGTAATGCTGCTGCCGCTGCATGCGAACGCTCCCAGTCATGTTGCCTCGCCAATAACGCTGCATGTTTTGATGAATGAGGTGGCCCACGTCTATGTACTTCCCTTCGATAATACCCCATAGAATGATGGCTTGCTCCTTCGTGAAGACATGCTTGTGAGTGGACAGAATTAGTTTGCGCAGATAAACAAATGCCATGCTTGGGCGTAGCGATTCAAAGTGGAAGCTGGAAACGAGAGAGGCTCTGTTGTTCCGACCTTACAGTTCCACTTAGTGCCCGGGATGCACAATTCCGAAATCAGTACATCCAAGTTAGTCGTTAAATGGTCACCTTGGACCCAATTGGTCGACCCAGTAGGTGGTGTATCAGTTATTCCATACACTGCTCTAATAGCTGAGGGGCGAAAATCCACTTGCACCTGCCGAATGAGCGTTATGCCGTGTTGCTCCATCTCTTTTGCGTTTGCATAAAATTCCTGAACGACTTCCATTGGGATAGGTACAGGTGTTGCGGCCAGGCTAACCCAGTTCCTTTCTCAGAGCATGCTCCATAGCTGTCCATCCGTCTTGGTGGGTCTAAAGCCTCGTTCCTTCATAAACGATTTACTCAGAAGGTGATAATAGATGTGATGAGCCTCCCGGATTAAGAAGTTTCTTCGTTCCATGACATCGTCATCGGGATCACTCGATGAGGAATCAAAGGGTGAAGAAATTGAGGTTGCACGGCTTCTTGTTGGACCCATGACCAACTGCTATGGAGAGAATGCGAGTGTTTTGCAGCAGATGATAATATCCCCAAACTTTCTTTCACCCAATCCCACAAGATAAACCCTAGGTTGACTCCAATGAGGATGGTGGTGATATACGTATGTATTGGTAGGTAAGGGGCCTTTTATTAGGTGAGAGTAGACTCATAATAAACCACGTAAAGAGAATAAGTAAACCCCATTTTTGTGATAATAATATCTCTCTTTGGGAAGCATGGCGGCCATGCGTGACATGGTATGGTTGATCTAAGTGGTGGCGCGAGGATGTGAAAATTGTTCACAAGTTCTTGTGGTAGCGAGGTAACACCTATTGGGGAATCTTGCATAGCCATGAAATGCTTTATCTGAGCTATAGTTCTGAACTTCCAAGTGGAGGTTGTGATGCGTGTGACCCAAATCACCTACAACATGATGAGTGCAACACATAGTAGGTATCAAGCAACATAGAATGACTCTAACTTCTATTTTACTTAAGAATTGAAAAGAGTTTCAAGATGAAATTTGATGGGTTGCCTCCCATCCAGCGCTAAGTTATAGTCACTTTAGCTTGACTGTCCCGAAGGCTCATGTCAACGAGAGAATCATAGTGACATTGTGTCTTTCCACTTCGTCACCAAAGTAATGCTTCAACTGCTGTCCGTTTACTTTGAAAGGTTTGTCTGGGAATTGGTTGTATATTTCAATTGCACCGTGCGGAAAGACAGTTTTCACTGTGAAAGGACCCGACCAACGTGATTTCAGTTTTTCAGGGAAGAGTTTAAGTTTGGAATTATAGAGCAACACCCTTTGCCCCGGCTCGAACGTTCTATCCATTATCCTATGATCGTGCCACCTTTTCACTTTTTCCTTGTATAATTTTGCATTCTCATAAGCCTGTAATCTAAACTCATCTAGCTCATTGAGCTGAAGTAGCCTTTTCTCCCCTGCAGATGTTAAGTCAAGGTTGAGCTTCTGTATTGCCCAATAAGCCTTATGCTCTAGCTCCATAGGGAGGTGACAGGCTTTGCCATACACAATTTGAAAAGGTGACATTCCCAACGGGGTTTTGTATGCGATGCGATAGGCCCATACAACATCATCTAATTTTAACGACCAATCCTTACGTGTTGGATTCACAACTTTTTCCAGGATTCTTTTGACTTCTTGGTTTGATACTTCGGCTTGGCCATTTGTTTGTGGGTGATATGCTGTGGCGATGCGATGTTTCACACCGTACTTAGCTAGTAAGGCGGTGAATTGCCTGTTGCAGAAATGACTGCCTTCGTCACTAATGATAGCCCTTGGAGTGCCAAACCTCGTAAAAATGCTTTTGTGCAGAAACTTGAGGACTACCTTGGCATCGTTGGTCGGTAAAGCTGCAACCTCCACCCATTTTGAAACATAATCCACTGCGAGCAATATATAGAGATTGTCGTAGGAAGAAACGAAAGGTCCCATGAAATCAATGCCCCATACATCAAAAATTTCTACTTCTAGGATGGTATTCAATGGCATCTCGTTTCTTTTAGAGATATTACCCACTCGCTGACATCTGTCACATCACTGGACGAAACGATAAGCATCCTTGAAGATAGTTGGCTGGTAAAACCCTGCTTGAAGGACTCTCGCTGCTGTCTATTCCCCGCCATAGTGACCTCCATACACTGATGAGTGACACTTTTGCAGAATCCCTTCGGTCTCACTATACGGAATACACCTTCTTATCACTTGATCCGAACACTGTTTGAACAGGTAAGGCTCATCCCATATATACCATTTGACGTCATGCAGTAATTTCTTTTTCTGATATCCCACCAAGTCAGGAGATACCGTCTTACTTACTAGATAATTGGCAAGGTCTGCAAACCATGGCACTTCCCCTTTCACCACAAACAACTGCTCATCTGGAAAGGACTCATTGATCATAACGTTATCCTGTACTTCTCTTTCCAGATTCTCAAGTCGAGATAAGTGGTCCGCCACTTGGTTTTCAGTTCCCTTTCTGTCCTTGATTTCCAAGTCAAATTCCTGCAATAGTAAGATCCATCTAATCAGCCGCGATTTAGCGTCCTTCTTGGCCATTAAATGTCGAATCGCTGCGTGATCTGTATACACTATCACTCTTGTTCCAATCAGATATGCTCAAAATTTATCAAAAGCGTATACCAACGCCATAACTCTTTTTCGTGGTGGTATAGTTTAATCACGCATCCATTGGGTCTTGCCGCATAATAAATCACATGAAATATCTTTGCTTTCATTTGGTCCAACATGCCCCTACTGGTAGTAATCATCAAGGCCACACATCAATTCAAACGATAAAGTCCAATCCAGGTGCGAGAATTATCGGTCTTTGAAATTAGTTTTCTCTTTAAGTGTTCAAATGCGGATACGCAAGTGTCATCGAAATTGAATTTTGCATCTTTCTCCAATAGGTTGCATAATGGTTTAGTGATTTTGGAGAAATCCTTAATGAACCTGCGGTAGAACCATGCATGTCCCAGAAAACTGCGAACTCCTTTTACTGATGTGGGTGGTGGTAGGTGCTCAATAGTCTCCAATTTTGCTCTATCCACCTCAAGTCCCGTCTTTGAAACTTTGTGTCCCAAAATGATTCCTTCTTGTACCATGAAGTGACATTTTTCCCAGTTTAGCACTAAATTTGTTTCAACGCATCTCTTTAACACCATAACTAGATACTTGAGACATAAGTCAAATGAATCCCCGAAGACTGAGAAGTCATCCATAAATACTTCAACATTCTATTCCACCATGTCGGAGAATATAACCATCATACATCTTTGAAACGTGGCTGGAGCATTACACAACCCAAAAGACATTCTTCTGGAAAAAAAAGTGCCATATGGACATGTGAAAGTAGTCTTTTCCTGATCTTCTGGAGCTATCATAATTTGATTGTAACCCGAATACCCATCCAGAAGGCAATAGTATTCATGCCCTGTTAGTTTGTCCAACATCTGATAGATAAATGGGAGCGGGAAATGATCTTTCATTGTAACCTTGTTTAGCTTGCGGTAATCCATGCAAACTCTCCACCCCATCACTGTTCGTGTTGGGATTAGCTCATTATTCTCATTAGTCACAACGGTCATGCCACCCTTCTTCAGAACACACTGTACTGGACTCACCCATGCGCTGTCTAAGATTGGATAGATTATTCCTGCATCTAGCCATTTTAGTACCTCTTTCTTGACCACCTCCTTCATTATTGGATTAAGCCTCTTTTGTTACTCAACTGTCGGCTTGTTACCATCTTCTATTACGATCTTGTGCATGCAATACGAAGGGTTGATTCCTTTGATATCTACTATGGTCCATCCAATAGCTGATTTGAACTCTGTAAGCACTCGGAGCAGTTTTTCTTCCTGACAAGATGTTAGTGCAGAAGCAATAATCACAGGTAATTTGGAATCTGAACTTAAAAATGCATACCTGAGATGTTCCGGTAGTGGCTTCAACTCCAAGTTGGGAGGTGTCTCAAGAGATGGTTTTAGCTTTATTGAGGTATCTCCAGCTATCGTCAATGGCTCTGCAGGGGGTCTAAATCTCCTGAATTGGGGGTTGGTATCCAGATAGTGAATAAATTCGTCAAATTCTTCATCCTCTGCATCTGAATTCTCATCAGTGATATTCCTCAAAGGTTCATAGTCTGCTAAACTCTGTATGTCATCATCTAGAATCCGATTCACCCAATCAACGAAGAAACAATCCTCCTCATCCGTTGGGAATTTCATAGCTTTGAATGCATTAAAAATGACCTCTTGATCCTGAACTCGCATCGTGAGTTCCCCTTTTTGTACATCTATCAAAGCTCTGCCCGTGGCCAAGAATGGTCTTCCCAATATGATCGGAATATTCTTGTCCTCTTCAAAATCTAGGATGATAAAATCAGCCGGAAAGATGAACTTATCCACTTTAACCAATACATTTTCAACAATTCCCCGCGGATATGTGATGAGGCCAAATTACTAATCAGAATGATATGTTCGTTGGTCTTGGAGAAGGTAATCCCAACTGATTGAATACAGACAGTGGCATCAAATTTACACTTGCTCCCAAATCACATAAACACTTGTTAAACTCCATCTTCCCAATAGTGCACGGAATTGTGAAGCTACCCGGATCTTTCAGCTTTGGAGGTAACTTACGTTGAACCGCGACCGCATTCTTCCATCAAAGTTACCATTTCAAACTCATCTAATCTCCTCTTCCTTGACAGTATACCTTTCATGAACTTTGCGTAGCTTGGCATTTGTTCCAATGCTTCGGCAAAAGGTATATTGATTTGCAGCTTTTTGAAGACCTCTAAAAACTTGCTGAACTGTTTGTCATCTTTCTGCTTTGCTAACCTTTGCGGATATGGTATTCGAGGGTACAGTGGTTCTAGTGGACTCTTAACCTTCTCTTCTGAACCTGCTTTATTCGTTTCGTTTTGCTGAACCTCATAATTTTCCAGATTTTTATCCTCCTCGCTTTTTTTCTTCAGATCGAGCTACCGCATGGCCTCCTTAGTGGTATCATCATGGGTATGCGACTTGCGAGATCATTGTCAAGTCTTTCCCAGATCGCAATGTTATTGCTTGAAATTTCTCCTTCCCGTCTCTTCTAGGATTTGCCTCTGTGTTACTTGGCAAAGCACCTTGGGGCCTATTAGTAAGCATGGTCGCCATTTGCCCCATTTTGCGTCTCTAAATTCTTGATAGCCTTTGCTTGGCTTTTTTTTGATCATGACCTCGGTGTTTGTCATGTATTTCAACATCATCTCCTCCACTTCGATTTCTTCTCCGGATGTGATGCATTTGGAGTGTGGTGTTATTCTTTGTTGAGTAAATCCGGTGGAAATGGTGGTTTTCGGTATAAACCGTGGTTGTGCTGACTATTGTTGAAGTGTTGATTCTTTTGGGCGATTATGTTGTTGTCCTTGGTTGTTAGACCAGTTGAAGTTTGTATGATTGCGGTTGTTGGGGTGATATGTGTTCTGGAATTGGCCTTGGTCCTTTCTGTAGGAGTTTACATACTGAACTGCTTCTGAGCTAATAGCACATTGGTCTGTGGAGTGTGACCCCGCACAAATCTCACAAACAAAAGCAACCGTCCTCACTTTACTCTCTACCAACGTCTCTATTTTCTTAGCCATGGCTGCCATTTGTGTCGATAGCTGTGTAATCGCATCCACCTCCAACATCCCTGCAACTTTGGGTTGAGACATCCGAGTTGTAGGATTCTGATAGTCATTAGCGGCCATCGTCTCGATAAGTGTATAGGCCTCATCATAGCTTTTTGCCCATAATGCCCCTTCTGCGGCTGCATCTACAATCAGTCTGGACTGCCATCCCAAGCCACTGTAAAATGAATTAATTACCAGCCAGTCTGGTAAACCATGATGTGGACACTTCCTAAGCATCTCCTTATACCTTTTCCATGCTTCATATAAGGATTCACCCTGTTGTTGCTCAAACTGAGATATGGTTGTCCTCATCTTTGCAGTCTTAGCCATTGGGAAAAACTTAGCTAAAAATTTATGTGCCAAATCCTCCCATGTAGTAATCGATCCAGCCGACAAAGAATGTAACCAACTCCTTGCTTTATCCCTCAATGAAAATGGGAATAACCATAGTCTGATGGCATCTTCCGTCACACCATTATATCTGAATGTGTCACAAATCTCGATGAAGCTTAATAGGTGCTCATTCCGATCATCATCGAAAGCAAAGCACTTTAATCAGATCAATTCTCGCACCATCTGAATAGTGCCCATTTTTATTTCGAAGGTGTTTGCTGCTATCGCCGGTTTGACTATGCTAGACTGTAATTCATTTATGTTCGGCATAGAATATTCCCTTAGAGCCCGATGCTCTTCTCTTGGATCAATCCTTTGTTCTCCTGCCATATTGACTGTAATGCTTTCTAACTGCTCTTGCAGATTTATCCGCACACTCGCTTTCCTTCAACATGACTGTGCAAGATGTTGTACAATCAAAAGATGTGGTGTCAGGTATTATCCTAATCAATGATATAAATGCTTATGTATTATTTGATTCAGGTGCTACTTGCTCGTTTATCTCTGATGAGTTTGCTAAGAGGTTAGGATTGCCTAGTGAAGAACTGAATTTTCCTTTGAACATAGAAATTACGAATAAGGAGATAATCCCTGTTAGATTCGTATACAAGAACTGTAGGGTGAACATTAAGGAGAATATCTTGATGGTAGATTTGATTCCGATTAGACTTGGAGAGTTTGATGTTATTTTAGGAATGGATTGGCTGTTCAAATATGGAGCAGTAATTGATTGCCAAAAGAAGTGTGTAAACCTTATGACCCCGTCAAAGGTAGTATTATATGGTAGCAAGTCGCCTAGATAAATGAAATGTCTGACGATGATGCAGGCCAAGAAATTGTTGAGTCAAGGCTGTGTGGGCTATTTAGCTTACATAGTCGATACTCAGAAGAAGAATGTGAAACTGGAAGAGATACCAGTGGTGAGGGAATTTGAGGATTTGTTTCCAGAGGATTTGCCAGGACTTCCGCCTCACAGAGAAATTGAGTTCGTGATCGACTTATTATCGGGAACAACACCGATATCGAAGGCCCCGTATAGAATGGCTCCAGTAGAAATGAAGGAACTGATGGTACAATTGCAAGAATTATTAGACAAGAAGTATATTCAACCAAGCGTATCACCGTGGGGAGCACATGTGTTATTCATGAAGAAGAAGGATGGGTCAATGCGTCTTTGCATTGATTATAGAGAATTAAACAAAGTCACTATTAAAAACAAATATTCATTACCAAGAATAGGTGACTTATTTGATCAGTTAAAGGGTGCTAAATACTTCTCGAAAATAGATTTGACAAGTGGGTATCACCAATTGAAAGTAAGGAAGGAGGATATACCTTAAACAGCATTCAGAACTCGGTATGGACATTATGAGTTTCTGGTGATGTCTTTTGGTTTAACCAATGCACCTGCTGCATTCATGGATTTGATGAATATGGTGTTTAAACCATTCTTAGACAAGTTTGTAGTGGTATTCATCGACGACATTCTGGTGTATTCCAAAACTCAAGAAGAACACATGGAACACTTACGTTTGACATTGGAAACACTAAGAAAGGAAAAATTGTACGCGAAATTCTCTAAGTGCGAATTTTGGATAGATCGTGTGCAATTTCTTGGGCACATGATTGACAAAGATGGGATTTCAGTGGATCCATCAAAAGTGGAAGCTGTAATCAATTGGGAACAACCAAGAACACCGTCGGAAGTGAGGAGTTTCTTAGGACTGGCCGGTTATTACAGACGATTTATTCAAGATTTTTCTAAGATAGCCACTCCATTAACAAATTTGACAAGGAAAACTGTGAAATTTGTTTGGATGGAGAAATGTGAAGAAAGTTTCCAGGATTTGAAGAAGAAATTAAGCATGGCACCTGTGTTGTCATTACCAGATAGTACAAGTAACTTTGTGGTGTATAGTGATGCCTCACATAAGGGATTGGGTTGTGTTCTTATGTAAGCGGCAAAGTAATTAATATGTATGCATCAAGACAACTGAAGGATTATGAGAAAGGTTATCCAACTCATGATTTGGAATTGGCTGCAGTAGTATTTGCTCTCAAGATATGGAGACATTATCTCTATGGAGAGAAATGTGAAATCTACGCAGACCATAAAAGTCTGAAGTATATTTTCACACAGAAGGACCTGAATATGCGACAAAGAAGATGGATGGAATTGATAAAGGATTACGATTGCGAGATCTTTTATCATCCGGGCAAAGCAAATGTGGTTGCAGATGTTTTGAACAGAAAAGGTCGGTAGAAGTTGATGCTGATAACCACTCAGGAGGAGATTATTTCAGCAATGACAAAGTTAGAGTTGGAAATCAAATTTCCAAAGGAATACGATGAGCAACTATTTCAGATAGATGCCAGTCCAACTTTGGTGGACAAAGTAAAGAGTGCTCAACTACAAGATAAAGAATGCGAAACGATCAAAGAGAAAGTGGTTGACGGTAGTGATGTAAAATACAAGATCGATACCGAAGGACTACTACGGTTCGAGGAAAGAATTTGGGTTCCAGCAATACCAGAGCTTAAAGACGAAATCTTGACCGAAGCACACAACACAAGATATTCAATTCATCCAGGAAGTACGAAGATGTATCAAGATTTACGGTGACATTTTTGGTGGCCGAACATGAAGAGAGACGTTGCCTAATGTGTGGCAAAATGCTTGACATGTCAAAGAGTCAAGGCCGAACATCAAAGACCAAACGGATTACTTCAACCATTGGAAATACCGGAATGGAAGTGGGAACACATCACAATGGATTTTGTGGTGGGTCTTCCAACTACTCAGAGAGGATGCGATGCGATTTGGGTGATAGTGGACAGGCTGACAAAATTAGCGCACTTTTTACCAATAAAGATTAGATTTAATCTTGATTAGCTAGCGAAACTGTACGTTAAAGAGATCGTGTCAAGACATGGAATTCCAGTGTCAATTATATCAAATAGAGATCCAAGGTTCACATCAACCTTCTGGAAGAAACTACAAGAATGTATGGGGACACAGTTGCGAATGAGTACAGCATACCATCCGCAAACCGACGGGCAAAGTGAGCGAACAATCCAAACGTTGGAAGATATGCTGAGAGCATGCATCATAGATTTCAAAGGAAGCTGGGACAAACATTTACCGTTGGTAGAATTTGCCTACAACAACAGTTATCACACAAACATCGGCATGCCACCTTACGAGGCATTGTACGGCAGAAAGTGCAAAACTCCACTGTGCTGGGATGAAGTCGGTGAACGCCAACTGTTAGGGCCAAAACTGGTACAACAAACTGCTAAAGTTGTAAAACTCATCAGGACAAGATTGGTAGCATCCCAAGACAGACAGAAAAAGTATGCCGATCAACATAGGCAGATTCACGAATTTGAAGTAAGAAATTTCGTTTTCCTAAAAGTTTCTCCTTGGAAGGGGAAAATTCGTTTTGGCAAGAAAGGAAAGCTCAGTCCAAGATTTATTGGACCGTTTGAAATACTACGAAGAGTGGGGGAAGTGGCTTATGAGGTAGCTCTACCTCCAGAATTGGAAAACATTTATAATGGTTTTCACATTTCGGTGTTACGACCGTATAAACCCGATTACAAGCACGTGATCGAGTACGAACCATTGCAATTCGATAAAGATTTGTCTTATGAAGAGACTCCTATCCAGATAGTTGACAAGAAAGAACAAGTGCTCAGAAATAAAGTGATACCTTCTGTGAAGGTGATATGGAGAAACCACAATGTTGAAGAGGCAACGTGGGAACTCGAAGCTGAAATGATGAAAAATTACCCTGAGTTATTTGTTTAATCTATGTCTTCGATTCTGGGGACAAAATCTTTATAAGTAGGGAAGAATGTGACGATTTGATTGTTTGAATTATGATTCTGAGGACAGAATCCTTTTAAGGAGGGAATGATGTAACATTCCAGAATTTTAATTGTAATATTAAATATTTATTGAATTATATAAATATTTAATGGTTTTGTTTTGATTTTTGAATTGTGACTCTGAGGACAGAATCCTTTTAAGGAGGGAATGATGTAACATTCCAGAATTTTAATTGTAATATTAAATATTTATTGAATTATATAAATATTTAATAGATGTGTTTATCGTTGAATAAATATTTGTTTAATTGATTTAATTTTATTTGGAGAATTATTTGTTAAATAAATAATTGATGAATTAAGGAAATGATTATTATATTGATATTTCAATTTAATGGTTAATTATTTGTATTGAGTTATGTGATTAAATGATTAATTTAATTAATTGTTATGTGAATTAATTAAATTAAATATGAAAGCTTGACTAAATAAAGTGTGACAAATAACTATATTATAAGGAGTTATTAAAATAAATTAAAATAGTTTAATTTAGTTTTTGCCAAACAAGGCTTAATATATTAATTCTTTAAAATTTAAAGGGTTTTTGCCAAACAAGCCTTATGGCTTTTGGGATTTCTAGTTTTTGAAATTAAATAATATAAATAAATAAAATAAAATAATAAATATAATATATTTATATTATATACGTTTATGTTATAACTGTTAATATCATTAGTATGCGTATTAAGGTGTCAATTTTTCTTTTACGTATTATGTGTCCATATTGGCTAAGCCTAAAAGAGCATAACACTGAGAGTTCAGAGAGTTGAGAGAATTGTGAGAGAACTGAAGCAATTTCTGGCAATTTTAGCAAGGATTACAAGAGTTAGCAAGGTTTACCAAGCTATTTGAAGGTATTTATCTAACATTTGTATTATATATATATATATACATATATGAACTTACGGCATAGCTTTGTTTGTATTCTGTGAAATCAAAATTTGTGAATTGTGGATAGATACTTGGTAAATGTGATGATACATGCTTATGATGCTAGAGTTATGTTTAAAACAACAAAATTTGTATGTTAATTTCATTTTTGACAGTAGAAAATTTTGACAGTAAATGTATTGTTTGTATGGCTTTGTTAAGTACCAATTTAGATGGTCAATTCTTAT
The DNA here is from genome assembly GCA_020205605.1 of Panax ginseng. Lineage (NCBI taxonomy): Eukaryota > Viridiplantae > Streptophyta > Magnoliopsida > Apiales > Araliaceae > Panax > Panax ginseng. The sequence continues at coordinate 20,652,657 of CM035150.1, forward strand.
GTTAAACTGTAAATTGACGCTTATATATGATACTTCATTGAGATACGAACATAACGTAATTTTAATGCAATGATTTGATCATGTATTGAATTCACAGTGATGATTTTTAGGATGAATGTCAAGAAAATTGAGTTTTTATGAAAAACATGAAAATTGAGAAATTAAAATAGTTCTAGTTGTTGATAAATTGTGTTAATTGGTTGTAAATGTTAGCAAACATGTTTATGATAGTTGTATATTTATTTTACGTGTTGATATTACTGTCTATTGGGTGAAATTTATGTTTGTTGGGCTAAAATCGGCTACTGTTCATTAGCCTTCTCTACGTCTGTTCGAACACCGTAGCAATTACTTGCAATGCAGGTAAAAAAAGCTTGATTCTTGGGCCGGTCCTAAGCTTCCTTGTATAGCAAAATTATGCATACAATGGTTTGAGATTCTAGCTTCTGCTATTACTGCAGACTTGGGGAAACATCATAGCATGGTCTGAAATTTTGTTAGCATGTTAAATGTGTAATGTTAAGGTTAACATAACATAATGAATTGTGGTTAGTAAGTTCAAAGTTGCAAAAATGATTAGTAAATCGAGAACATGTTATGTGATAACTTAGTTTATACAATGAACGTTAGTTAAGTGTTGTGATGATTAACACTTGGGAATTCTGAGATGTACATGGTAGCATAAGACTTGTGTTAAAATAAAAAGTTTAGTTAGTAATGCATTTTATATTTAAAAGTGAATATTAGTATGTCTAATAGATGTTGTGGTTTTAGTATTGTGTATAGGTGAACGTGAGTTTTAATATTTTAGCTTACACTCGAGGCAAGTTTTCTAACTCTACACTTTCGTTAAGTTAGTTCTATTATTATATTGTGTAACTTCATTCTTTTGATTGAGCAAATTTTTTATCTTAACTGTTATTGAATAAGTCAATTGTTCCTAAAATTCGTTCGAGCAAACTCTAACTCTAATGTTATTGGAAATTCTTATTTGATTGATTCATTCTAACTTGTTCTGATTAAGCAAGTTTCTTAAGTTCTATTATTGTATAATGAGCGTAGTTTTTGAACTCTCGTCTCTCTATTATTGAACTGCTTTTAATTTTTTGCATGAGTTATTACCTTGTTGGGCAAGTTTTTAGTTTTCGACTTCTTTATCGGTTAAATGTACGTTCAGAATATCATTTCTAATGTTATAAGACTCGAACCTTAGCTTATTTTACTGTTCAAACAAAGGTTAACCATTTTATTCATTTTATTGAATGCTTATGCTCTATAGTTATTTCAAGCATGAGTTTGATATGTATAATCAGTTCATTTATGATTCTCAAATATTCTAAGTTATGTTGTTATTAAACAACTATTGTGTTATCAAGCATTGTTGATTCAACTAGTTCCCTAGTTGATGATCATTAAACTTCAATTACCCTTGAAAGCTTATCCAAACCAAACTTTCTTTGGTGCGGACTTATACTCTAAATACTGAGATGAACAACCCTATGTTTAGGGGTTTACGCTTAGCGTTGAAATGGTTGTGCACAATACATTGTATGAAGGATTGATCCCCCTAAGTACGTGGAGTCCTTATAGTCATATGATTGTTAAAGTTAAAGTTATAAGATTACTTATAACTGTGGACATGGTTCGTGGTCATTAGACCCTCAGTAGTATATTTAAGAATGTTAATAGAACATATCATTCAGTTCTATTGAGTTTATGATTTGGCAAATGTTGTAATGTTAATAGAACATATCATTCAGTTCTATTGAGCCTATTATTTGGCAAATGTTGTAAAGATATTTATTCTTATTTCAAGTGAGCTTTGTTTGCTCACTTTTGCATATTTATACACATATTGCAGCTATGGTTGAGAAGGTAGATAAACCTACAACTAGCAAAGGAAAGGGAAAATGTACAAGTGATGAAGACTTGTAATTTATTTTATCATTATGGTGATAGTCTTTTAATAATGATGTGATGTAATAATTTAATTTCCGCATTTGAATGATTGTAATTAAAGGTTAGATAACCTGGAAGATAATGTATTTATTAACGTAATCCTGTATGGGCAGGTTTTATTATTCAATTTATTATAATTGGGTAGTTAGATATGAATGTTTTGATTATGTGAACACCAAATCTTGAGGTAATGAAGTACCGGGATTTGGGGGTGTCACGGGCCTTACTGTCTATGGCATATCCATGAAAGATTCCTTCGTCTGACTTGGGTTGAAACTTTGTCAAGTATTGCTTTCCATTGTTGAAAATGTAGCATGCACAGCCAAATACATGAAAGTAGCTGACACTTGGCTTTCTTCCTTTCCACAGTTCATAGGGAGTCTTCTTAATTGTAGAGTGTATGAGTGATATGTTCTGAGCGTAGCATGCATTGTTGATAGTTTTTGCCCAGAAGTATTCAGGCATATGGGTTGCTGCTAGTAGAGTTCTTCCAGCCTCTATCAAAGTCATGTTCTTTCTCTCAGCTACTCCATTTTGTTGAGGAGTTTGTGGAGCTGAGAAGTTATGACTGATGTCATTGTATGTGCAGAACTGGTCCATTTCTGAGAAGTCGAATTCTCTGCCATGATCACTCCTTATAGCCTTGATTTTCTCTCCTTTCTCGTTCATCACCAGCCTAAACATCTTGATCAGTTGGGAGCTTGTTTCATCCTTTGAGGTGAGAAAGAACACCCATGTGAACCTGGTGTAGTCGTCGATTATGACCAGTGAGTATCTCTTCCCTCCGAGACTTGTTGTTAGAATTGACCCAAATAGATCCATGTGGAGCAACTGCAGGGGCTTGTCAATTGAGTTGGCAGTTTTGCTCTTGAATGAGCTTCTGGTCTGCTTTCCAAGCTGACAGGCATTGCATGGCCTTTCTTTGACGAAGCTGAACTTGGGTAGGCCTGCAACAAGATCTTTTGAGGCCAGTTTGGACATGCTTTTGAAGTTGAGATGAGACAATCTTTTATGCCATAACCAGCTCATTTCTTTAGATGCTTTAGCCAGAAAGCATATTGTCTCGTCTGAGCTTAGTTGTCCAAGATTTACTGTGTAGACATTTCCTTCTCTTGTTCCGGTTAGCTTTACAGCAGATGTCTTCAAATCTCTGACTTGACACTGATTGTTGAGGAATGTTACTTGATGGCCCTTGTCGCAAAGTTGGCTAATGCTCAGAAGATTGTGTTGTAATCCTTCCACATAGGCCACTTTACTGAAGGATATTGCACCATTTCAGGTTGAGCCATATCCTCTTGTCTTGCCAGAGCCGTTGTCTCCAAAGATGACTGAGGGACCCTCCTTCTCTATGTAGTTAGATTTGTTCCCAGTCATGTGCCTTGAGCATCCACTGTCCAGATACCAGGTTGTGATCGTGGAGCTCTTTTCCTGTGGTAACATTAAACTTTCATTTTGGTACCCATACTTGCATGGGTCCTACTTTGTTAGTACCCTTGGGAACCCAAATCTTCTTGATTTTGGGTCTCACATGCATAGAATTATAATAGCATTTTGCAGCCTTGTGACCAACTTTATTGCACACAAAACATCTAGTATGATGCACGCATGTATGTGTGTGAGAATTCATCCTCCATTTGGACTTATGTGGTTCTTTAGTCATCCTCCTATTAAACTGATTTTCCTTCTTCCACATGTCCTTGAGTTTCATGAATTGTGAGGAGTGTACCTTACCTCTACTGTACCTTCCCAGTTGATTTGTAGAGTTGGTCTTACTTGACTCTACGATCCTTCGAGGTTGGTGAGTAGTGGATGGGTTACTCTTCTCTTTTCTGAAGCCCATGCCAGCATGAGATCCTTTACTCCTTGGAGAATGGATTGAATCAGTATAACAGGGTTGGGCTGGTTCTTCCTTCTGTGACGATTTCACAAATGTAATGCTTCTACTAAAACTTGAAGCATTACTAGTGCTAGTTTCCTTTATCTTTTCCACACATGGCTCTAAGGTGGATCCCCCAAAGCCTAAGCCTATTCTGTCAGATGCACTTCTCTGACTAGAGAGCAGGGAGTCCATGGATGATGAGGATTTATTCCATGTAGAGATAGTCTTTTCTAGTTCCTCAATTTTAGAGGTTAGACTTGACTCTCTTTGTGCATTGAGCTCATTGGTCTGTTTTAAGAGTTTATTCTTAGCCTCAAGCTTGGAGAGAGAGTTAGTACTTAGAAGGGTTGTTTCCAGTTCTTCTTGAACTTTCTTTTTCTCCTCTTGAAGAAGTGAATAATCCTTCGACAGAACCCTGAACCATTTCATGTATTGATGCAGATCAGATGTTATGCCATGCAGTGCAGTTCTTAAATCATCAATGTCTACATCAGGAGAGTTAAAGTTAAATACATCATCGATACTTACTTCATGTATGTTGGAGTTTTGTTTGTCCTTTGCATGTTTGTCCATCAGGCATAGATTTGCCATTTAAGGATCTTCATCATCTCCAGATTCGGGAGTTAAGTCATTGTCTGAATCACTCCACGATCCTCCAACTACAAGGCCTTTGTCTTTCTTCTAAGGCCTTTTGTTTCCTTTGTATTCCTTCTTTGGATGTGATTTCTTCTTTAGTTCTTCTCTGAGAGGTTTGTTGCAGTTAGCAATGAAGTGGCCAGGTTTCTTGCAATTGTAGCATAGATCATTCATTTGCTCTTGGCTACTGTAGTTGCTGACTTTCTTTGGGTTATTGGTTTTGCCTTGACGCATGAACCTTCTAAGTCTCTTCACCAGCATGGCAAAGTCCTCATCATCATCTTCATCTTCATCATAGCCGGAGTCAATTTCAGTGTTGACTTTGGAGGTGTTTTCGATTGCCTTAAGCGCAACACCTTTATCCTTCTTTCTTCCTTCAGATAGAGTTTCTGCTCGTTGAGTCAGCTCCAGTTCGTATGTAAGAAGGTTGCCATATAATTGCTGAACAGTCATCTCATGGAGATTCTTTGACTCTCTAATAGCATTGGTTTTGGCATCCCACTTGCTTGGTAAGGCTCTCATGAATTTTATGATCAGATATTTATTAGGGTAGATCTTTCCATAGGCTCATAGAGAGTTAATAAGTACATTGAATCTCTTGTAGGTGGCAGTGACGTTTGTTCCTTGAACGTGTGCAAACATCTCGTACTGCTGAGTCAAGAGAGATTGTTTGTTTTCTTGACTTCTTCTGTTCCTTCGTGCATGATGAGCAATGCTTCCCAAACTTCCTTTGTTGTTTTGTTGTTGACCACATTTTCGAACAGATCATCTTCTAATGATTGGAATAAAATGTTCTTGGCCTTTTTGTCAAGTTGAACAACTCCCTTTTCGTTATCTTTCCACTCCTCTTTGACTTTGATTTGTATTCTGTTTGGGTCGTCTATAGTTGGTGCAAGCTTTGTTGGAACGTAGGGCTCATTCTGAACAGTTTCAAATAGATCTTCATCTATTGAATCCATGTATGCTTCCATCCGAACTTTCCAGTTGGTGAATTTACCTTTGTTGCACATTGGTGGCTTGCTGCCTCCTCCAATCTTTGATTCGGTTGGTAGATGTGCCATTGGATCTACTTAAGCTTTGTAGGCTATATGGTATAACGTGCTTTGATACCAATTGTTAGTTCTCATAGGAACAATAGTTATCTAGAAGGGGGGTTGAATATATATTTGAAATTTTTTTCGAAATACTTTGTTAGTTTTGTTAACGATTTAAACATAGCGGAATTATGATTTGTTTAATCTCTCTTTTAGAAATAGTGAGTTAATGAGAGTGAGGCAGTTATAGCAGTTATAGCAGTTAGCAAGAATGTAAGAGACATGGCAGTTTTAAGTGGTTCAGAGCACTTTAAGCTCCTAATCCACTCTTCTACTCCTTGAGTAGGAAATCCACTAAGGATGTCTTTTACACTTTCTGAATCTCCCAGATTCCTTCTAGACCAACAGTCTAGGCACTTCTCAGTTCACTCTTGAACTCTCCAAGTCCAGCAGACTTGGTTCTTCACAGTTCACTTAGAACTCTTCAAGTCCTTCTGACTCGGTACTCTTACTTCAGTTGATTGGTAGTTGTTGAGTTCTTGATTGATGCTACTCAGTTGTCGTTAAGCACTTGTTCGAAAGAACTAAGTAGCTGAGCAAGCTTTCTCTTTTTCTTAGATCGTAGAGTTGAGCGTTGAGTGTTCTTGTGCGTTTTGTTTAATGCTTGCTTTTCTCATCTGCATATTTTTTGCATATATGTGGTCATTGAAATCTATTCGTTGAAGCCATTCGTTGAAGCATTAAATGCGTTTGACATTTCTGAACTTTGATGGAGACTTTTATGCACATCTTCTGAATTGCATTTCGCCCACCCGACACAAAGATATTGCTTTTCTCACCTAACACCTGAAAAGGTGTTTTCCTCTGTCCTATGGTCCTTTCTTTAGCTTCTTGAATACGTTTCTTTTGTTGTATACTAAGGATATCTTTTGTGCCGTTGGGACTGGTGAGGACTTCAACGTTTAAAACTCATTCCACATTTGTTGGAATTTGTCTCCAAACAATAAGGTAGGGCTCGATGCTTCTGACAAAAGGCAGATGATACTCTACGATTCAGGTCGTGGTGTCTTGTCACCTTAGAGCTTAATATGATGCTATCAAATGAGAGCACTACGATTTCTCTTAAACACTTACACACTACGATCTTCACTTGCTTGCCTTGCAAGCTCTACGTCTACGAGAGCACACTACGATCTCTGAGTTGGCTCGGCAAACGTTAGGACCACTCTACGATTTCCGAAGAGGCCCTTCAATGCAGGCACACTACGATCCTCGATGCTCTACGTTTCTGCCTTAGCTTCTTCAATCTTGATCAGCTTGATACACTACGATCTCTTCGAAGCCTATCTATTACATCTCAAGATCAACCTAACAAATTTGATCTATCACTAAGTCCTTGTACATATATTCCTTGAAGAACTTTACATATAATCATGAGCTTTTACTTTAAACATCAAATCAAAATATGCACTCTCCCAACAAAGTCTAAGGAAGTTTTCCTTATAAAAATACTACATAGTGAGATTTTAATAGCTCAATCCCACATTGGTTATTTTATAAAAGTCCAAGGAAGTTTTACTTCTAAAAATACACATGACCTTAATAGCTAAGTCTCACATTGGTTATTTTATAAAAGTCTAAGAAAGTTTTTCTTATAAAAAGACTTCCAAATCTTTTATTTTTTATTGAGCCGAATTTTGGCTTACAAGTCTTGGGTTGCTTGACATTGGGCCGAATTTTAGCTTAAAAGCAAGTCTTGGGATGCTCTTTCTTGGGGCAATTTTGGTTTAAAATTGGGTTGAGTTGATTTAAAATTGTGGCCGGTTCTAAGTAAAAACCGGTACCAATCCGATACCAAACCGACTAATCGGTCCAGTATACCGATTCAACCGGTACCGGTATCGATACCATATTTTGGGTACTATCGTTATTCGGTCCGATTCAGTTCGGACCGGTTCGATCCGATTTTTTACCGATGAACACCCCTAGAGACTCGTACATAAGTGAACCTATTGTGCTGCAAAAAAAAGTTGTGGGTTATAAATGAATTTATGAGTTTGCCCATATCCATTATGTTTTGTCTATATTCAGCCCATTAATTGGTGACCCAACCAATTAGTAACCCTCAACCCATTTAATTTGATTCATTACCCATTAAATCAACCTATTTGCCAGTTTTATTTAAAAGAAATATCTAAACTTATGATTTAAAACAATTGGCACATTTCCAATACTACGCATTTAAATATTATATTTTTAATATAATTTCCAGCAAATCAATCCATAGAATCTAAATTGTTAAAAAAACAGAAAAAAAAAAAAAAGGAAGAACAATACAGTAGGCCCATCTTAAAAACTCAGTACCATCAGACATTGTTTTAAAACAATAAAGTAGGCGACGCAAAGGCCAATACCAAAATGAAAGAAAAAAAAATTAAAAGTGTTCCTCTTGATTGAGAACAAATCCATAGAAAGAGGTTCGAAGAAAACTAGAATTTAATTTAGAAAGTGTCAATCGCCAAGAATCTTCTGTTTCTTGGATGTATTCATATACGGTCTGATGACCCATTCAATTTGTGCTTCGCTCTGATCCATTGTTCCTAGCTTGACCTGCAATAGTGAAGAAACAAAACTATCATTAGAAGTTCAATAGGCCAAAATTTTGAAAAAAAATGACAAAAAAGAAAAAAAGAAAAAAGAAAAGAAAGAAAGAAAGAAAGATATAAGTGTAAAAATCCATGAGCATCTTGGAAGCCATATTAATTTAAAGGCGTCACAATATGACTAAAAGTAATGTCAGTACAGTAGAAAAGAATGATCCATAGCTACCACTCCATAAGGATCATTTCCCAACCAGCCCATCTCCTGCCGTTCGTTGCAATGTTAGACAGCCCATATTAGAATGTTTTCACTACTATCCGCAAGAAGTTCTTGTGGATAACTTTTTACAATAAAAGTCAAATCACCCATTCTTTTTTTCCTAACCCAACTTTTTCTATTTCTTCAATCAAATTCTAAAATTCAACAACTTTTTTCTTACAAATCCAAAATTATAAATTTATAACAAAAAAGTTATTAATTTTAAAATTTGATTGAAGAAAGAGAAAATGTTAGATTAAGAGAGAGAATGAGTGTTCCGACTTTCTAAGTTTTTTAACGTACAAAATTATCTGCAAGAACTTCTTGCGAATAGTAATGAAGAAATTCTAATCTAGGTCGTCCAACATTGCAACGAGCGGCATGAGATGGGTTTGGCTGAGAAATGATCCATAGCCAGCGGTGACTATATATACACATGTGCGCGTGTATATATATATATATATAATGTTGACAAACCAATGACACAAACATTCTAATATGAGCCGTCCAACATTGCAACGAATGATAGGAAATGGGTTGATTGGGAAATGATCCATAGCCAACGGTGGCTATATATATACACATATATAATGTTGACAAACCTATACTGACATTGAATTGTGATCAACATGGGAGTCTGAGCGAAAAGATAATAAATTCCTACCTATCTCATGTATGTATGTATGTCGGTATTTACTATCAACATAACTTTGTCAGTCATACATAGCAACTCTTTTCAATATTCATGAAATCCTTGTGCAAGTTTGAATTTAAGGAATCAAAATGGTTTATCCAAGAAATTAGTGTCAGAACTCAAAACCATTTCATTTTCATTTTCTACTTCTAAGTAAGGTTTGCCATTATAATTGCAAATTTTACCGCTGCTGCAGGTCCAAGATGACTGATGAAGACCAATTTTATTTATATATAAACCCTATTTCTAATATAACTTAGGAAACCTAATTTATTTATATTTTTGGTGAGGGGGGTTGAGATTCCTAGGTAGCCTAATTTAATAAGTAAACAAATACAAATAATCCACCTAATATAATTTAAAGATTTACAATAACTAAAATTAATCTACCCCTAAATAATACAATATAATTACAAATTTATTCTTTGATGTTCACATCCCGTTCAGGTTAAAAGAGTTCATAGAATTGGCATTTAAAAGCCACTCTCCATTAAGGGAAGTATTAAACATTGGTTAATTTAACTTTTTCTATAACTAATGGAAGGAAAAAGATGAGGGAAAAGAGAAGAGCACTTGTAAGTGTCTCATTGACATCACAACCTGAATATAGACTAATTTTTTTTTATTATCAAACTTGCAAAATGAAAACCATTTCCAACTTCAAATAGGACAATATCTTACAAGTTCTAAGTCCTCAATGTACAACACAATATATCATCTTTTTTCTTCTTTTAGATAAATGAAGATATTTTCAAAGATTTACAAATTGAAAAAACGAAAAAAAAATAAACAAAGAGAACAAGTGAAAAAAGTATTCAAATGAAACTGATGTAACACCCGCCAATCCCATGGGAACTATTTGGAGAATTCCCATTAAGTAAGCCCAACAAGATGAAAGAAAAGGAGTTTGTGGGGACCAACATGCATAGCTCTTCCACATATAAATTCCTAGCATTATCTTGGTCCAAATTCCCCACCTGCCCCACCCCCCACCCCCGCCCCCGCCCCGCCACGCCACGCCACGCCAAATTGTGAAAGCATGCATCTCTTGCATACATGATGAGTGAGTTTTATACCTACAAATTTGGTGCTTTTAGGCTTGAGAACTTGCTTATTCTTGAGTGTTTATAGTTGCTTTTTATGCATTTTTATGTTATTTTTCAGAAGGAAGTACTTGGGTAAGATTACTGGATCAATTGGAATGAGAGCAGCATGAAAATAAGAATAGCGGAGTCCCTGACCTCTTGGCGCGGCAGCGCCGTTACACCAGGGAATCAAGAAGGAGCTATGGACTCATGGCGCGGCAGCACCGTTTCTAGTGTTAAATCTGGCGCGGTAGCGCCAGGTCGGGTCAAAACCAGCAGTTAGTTGATTTCAACAGGACTTGAAGTAGGGTTTGGATTGTTATTTCTTGGAGCTTTAGGATTTCATTCAAGGGATATAAATACATGACATTAGACACTTTGAGAGCAACTTTTGATAACCCTAGATTTGGAGAGATTGGGAGGCTTGAAGAAAAGGATTGATCACGAAGGAAGAGAAAGATAGGAGGCTAAGGAGATGAGTAGAAGATTGAGTCAAAACAATTTTACTCTTTCTTCCTTACCTTTTTATTTTATAATTCTTCGATGATGATTAATTTATGGACGATGATTATTATTTCAATGTTGAACTAATTTTTATTTTAAGATTACAATGGAACTTGATGTGTAGTTAAATTAAATTGCTTCCTTGTTGATTATTGTTGATTATACTTGGATTGTCTATTCTATCTTGTGCTTAATTGCTTAATTGTCTGATCAACAATTACATTGGTAATCTATATAAAATTGAGAGATGGAGTATATATTTCGACATGGATATAATAGCACATGATTGTGTTTTCTGCTTGAGTTGGAATTCATAATTTGTGTATAGGATAGAGATATACCTATATGTTGTATGTAATCCTATGAGAACATGTACTTTAAATCTTTTTTAATTTTAATTCATATAGAGATATAGTGAGTTAATTATTTAGGGTGTTTATTTAATTCTATTCTTCATTGGGTTTAGATAGATTTGTTTATAAGATCATCGAGAGGTGCTTATAGATACAGATGAGTTCTTGGTTAACAATCCGACATAATTGACGTAATTTAAGAGGAAGTGATACAATTAAAACAAAATATCGAGGGGGAAGTTTAAGCCTTTTAATCTGACATCTATTTATTGGTAATTAGTGATTAGTTAAATTTAGTTTAAAAAATTCAACAATTGCAATATTTGTTTAATAAAATTAGTAGTTAATAGTTATTATTCAGAATTCTTCGTGGGACGATACCTTGCTTACCATTATATTGCTATTTGATCACGTATACTAGTGTATATTTGCTAGTACGAAATTAGGCAAACAATACAAACAACACACATACATAGAAGATTTGTAAGGCCCATGATAATTCCATAATTCATACATTTCAATTACCTAATTTTTATCGTTTTAATATTTTTAGTAATTTAATTAATTAGTTTTATTTTGCTTTGCATGAATTAAATAAATAAATGATGTTGAGTTTAAAAAAGAGTTTTGAAAGTTAACTAGTTGATATATTTGTGCTCTAATAAAGAGATGTGCAAGAAATGAATACTTGAAAGATAGAGATAAAGAATTGGATTTTATCTAGAATATTTAAGAAAAATTGACCAAGTTCATTATACCTATACGAGGGCACAAGTAATTTTTCTCTATAAATAGGGTCTTATTTTGGAGGATGAGAATTATGTATTAGGTTAGGTTAGGAGTAGAAGTAAAATTAAATTACCTCTTCGTAAGCTTCTTGAAGGATCTTTCATAAAGGGAGTTTACTTTATTTTATTTTTATGCTTAATCTTCGTCTAATCTTAGTTATTTTATTTGTTTTAATGTCTAGCTAACTTGTTAGATCTAGGAGGATGATGAAGGCAAGCAATTATTCATGACAATATTCTTTATCTTTTCTATTAATTGTGCTTTAATGTTTAATTGATTACGCTTTCATGTTTCGTTATTGAAATATTTTCGTTTATAATTCCCATGTAACTTCTAAATTAATTAATGGGTTTTGATAGAATATTGTTAATCTATGAATTTTTGATAGTCTAAGCTTAGCAATATTAATTATAAACTTACTATGTAAAAGGAAAGGGAAATCAGCATGCATTATTTTTATTTAGACTTAATTGATTTATTTTCCAAATTATGTACACCAAACCAATGGCATAATTTGAGTTGCAAAATATAAGAAATTGAATTAATTGTTATGTTTATTGCATAGTGGATTCAGATACTTTTTCATTATTAATTTTCATCTACTAATTAGTTTAATTATTATTTTAATTTTAGTTAATAATTTTTTTGTCTCTTTTCTAATTCGTCTGGAATAAATATTAAGGATATTTTAAACTTAATCTAGTATGTGGTTCGACCTGTACTGGCCTGTTTTATAATAGACATTGTGCACTTGCATTACCAACAAATTGGTTGAAATATAAAATGACAAATTAGTCAAAATGAAAGTGCAAAATGACCAACAAAAGAAGGTTCTTTAGAATCAAGAGGCCTAGTCTGTCCAAGGACTGAGAAATTAAGGTTGAATTACAATATGAATAAAAAGAAATTCCTCCACCTTCTCATCCTTCAAATTCCAAAAAAAAAAAGTTAACATTTACAAAATAAAATTAAAAATCACCTTTCCCAATATAGAAGTTAGGACTGAGAGAATTGTGCATGGACAAGAGGTGAAAAAGACGATGGTAAAGCTACCAAGGAGCATCCCAACCAAAAATAAGCATAATACCTACTTTAAGTCGAGCAAGACACTAAAAGGAGTTAAAACCATGGAAGATGGACTTCTAAGGATTGAAAATAGTAATTGGACAAGTTTTAGCATCCCGTCCATTCTTTTGGAGCCAACACTTCTGATCCCCTCATGTCAAAATGATTTAAGTTCAAAAAAACACAAACACCATAACCATTTTCCACCGGAGACATATCCGTAGGTACCATATTCTGTAGGCCTAGGCTGCCTCCTCTCTATATGAGGATACACCAAATTCAATCCATTGTTTTGGATCCCATACTACTATCCCTTGATACCCTGACGTCAAAATAAGTTCAGTCTTTAAAAAGCCCATAACTATTTTTCAACTAGGCAGATATTCTTAGGTACCATGTTCTCTAGGCCTAGACCCCCTCCTCTAAGACAACACACCGAATTCTAGTTCGCCAAATGATCATTCCTCTCCTCATTTAGCACCATAGTTATCATAATCATATGGTACACGATACGTATCGTACGATACGATACGGAGACTATTTGATACATATCATAGTAAATCGAAAATGCACCGTATCATACGATTCAATTAGGATTTGATACGATTCTTACAAAACAATACAATGCACGATACTTTTTAAAGCTAACAACCAACTTAACTAAGTTTTTAGGGTTAAATATTTTTTCAGTCACTGTACTATATGCCAACTTACAGATGGATAACTGAAGTTTTTTTCTTACAGTCAACTCATTGAACTCGATTTTTTTAACACAAAGTTAAAAAAACCGTTACAATAGTTTGACTGTTAACGGACAGATGAGTTGGCGTATGATTAGGAAAGAGAAACTTCACCTTGATCATGATTTGGCAATCCAACTAATGATGTGCTTTATTAACTCATTTATCAAAAAAAGTTATTAATAAAAAAACGAAATTCAGTTTTAAAATTTAAAATTTATTAATAATTATTTTTATTAGAACAAAAAAAAAACCAAACAACGCTCTCTCTCTCTCTCTCCTTCTCCGTCACAACAACGCATTTTGGTTTTTAAAAAATAAAACGCAATAATATGCTATTTTGTAATCTAATTTGAATATTTATTGAATTAAATAAATATTTTTCAATGATTTAATTATTGGATTAAATAATTAATTGATGAAATTGTGGTAGATTAAATTAATTATGTGTTACATTGATTAAAATTAATATGGAGAATTTTATTATTCAAAGTATGTATTTAATTGAGTTTATTGGATTAAATGAATTATTTAATAAGCATAATGTTATTCTAATTAATTTAATAATTAATTAGAGATTTAATAATTTGACATAATTAATAAATGAGAAATTTTATTATATGACTATGTGAATTAATGAGAAATTATTATATTTTATTTAAATTAAATTAAATAAGATATTTGATTTATTGTTTAATTGGGTGTGACATTATTAAACTATATTATAAGAGATTTATTAAATTAAATGAAAAGAACCTTCTAAGTGCTAGCCAAACAAGGCCCTAATGGGAGTTGGGCAGTTAACCCACGAATGGGATTAACTGACCACAACATTGCCAGTTATTATGCACATCAGTCTTATTTTCTTACGTATGTTATTTTTCTAAAACAAAACTTTGAGAGCCCGGAGAGAATTCAGAGAAAAGTTAGAGAGGAATTGTGAGATTGAAGAAGAATTTGAAAGGAATTTCATCTCCTCCTAATTTGCAGACACTAGCAGGGTAATCTCTTCAACCCAAACCTTATTTACGTTCTTAAAGTTTATTTTAGTTCTCTGTAAACTAAAATTGATGACCAATGTGTTAGGAAATTGATTATATATGTTTATTAGCATGCATAATTCAATTCTATGTGATTTGTATGTGATTAGAGTAATTGATTTCATGTAAACATGCTAGAATCAGAGTTTCCATTAATGAGTGTTTTGAGTTCTCTATAAAACAAATATTGCATGATCATTGCATGAATTGATGATTTATGCGTATATACATGATAATATATAATCATAACATGTTTTCTACCATCTATGTATGTTTTCAAAACATTAAATCCATATAAATATGTAGTAATTGGAATTTTTTTTTAAAGTTACAGAGTATAAAAGTTGTATATATGGCCCATATGGCCCTTACGTTCAAATTAAATGCTTTAATCATAAGTTGTATCAAAAATTTACACTTGTATATGCTTATATATGTTGAAACGAACAAAACAGAATTTAAACGGATGGATTCGGTGAATTAACGAATCTGTAATGTTAAAATTCATATTTTTCATCAAAACTTTACAACATATGGAAAACAGTGAAATTAAATGTTGTAAATTGTGTAATTACGTGAATTTAAGTGTTAAAATCATGCTAAAGGCTTTGTGTGATGCTTTTGTGAAGTCTATACTTCATGGGTAGCATTAAAATTCATCGTGTTAGTTTAATTTGGGATTTTTTGGGTTGTTCTGTGTGTTCTTCGCGAACTGCAGAATCTGGGTCTGTGTCGCAACGCGGCCGCGCCGCTCCAAAGAACAAATGGAGCGCGCCCGCGCCCTACTTGTAGAATTTCAGAAAATTTTCTAATTGTTCAAGTTTCAAAAATGTGTTTTTAAAACCTAATGTAATGGACATGAAGACATGTCAAGCATATAATAATATGTTCATTAACTTATGTTATGTGATTAATTAATAAGACTTAAAAGTCCAATAACGCATTCAAAGGCCAATGTTGTGATTCAATAAGTATATCGAACTAGTGATTAATGGGTATTGTGAATGTATTGATATGTAGGATTTAATAAGGAACGTGAATTAATCGTAGCTTGTGCAAGAGGCAAGTTTCTAAACCTTACTTTTACATTGAGCAAGTATTCTATTCTTAAATTATTATTAATAAGCAAGTTCCTTAAATTCTAAATTATTCATTGATCAAGTCTTAGACTTGTATTTTATATCGAGTAAGTCCTTGTTCTTAACTGTTCAAGTTCAAGACTTCATATTAGATGCTATAATTCTTTTAAAGCATGAATTCAGTTATACAATATTTATTCGATTGTATACCTTTTGAGAATTATTATTCGAATTGAGTATCAGTTTATTTTTAAACCTTTTAAGACTAGCGAATCCTTATTCTCGACTAGTCCATAGATGATGAACGTTCTAAATTTCAGAACCATTGTTGAGTTTATCCAAACCAAGCTTCCTTTGGTGCGGACTCTAATGTCAAACTGAGATGAACAACCCTGTTATAGGGGATTACTTGTGCTTTAGCGTTAAGATATTGTGTACAGTATGGTACTAAGAGCTGATCCCCCTAAGTACGAGAAGAAGAGTCCATAGTCTTATGACTATTAAAGGTTTCAAGTATAAACACTTGACAACCTAGGACGTAGTTCAAGGTCTTATGACCCTCATAAGTTCTTTTGATTCTTCTTATTCATTCTTGATTCAAAAGCCGAGTTTTCTTATTTCAGTAGTCTTTGATTCACTCGCATGTTATTATATTGTTGTACATTATTATACTTGTGGGCAATCGTGCTCACTCTTGCGTGATAATAACATTGCAGTTAAGAACGAAAGGTCCGACGAGCCTTCTACTAGCGAAGGTAAGGACAAGATTAACAAGTGATGAAGACTTGTTATTTATTTGTTATGTTATGTTTCAGATTTATGTTTAAATTGTGTAAGACTTAATATTTGTTTATGTTTCCGCATTTGAGATTTAAGGTTAGTATGATTTGGGATTGATGTATTTATTTTCAGATGTTGCAACTCCTTAAGGAGAGGATTTATTTCTATCTATTTTATGGTTTCATTTATTATGGGTAGATATACATATGATATTTGTACAGTGGACACCAAATCACGTGGGAATTGAAGTACCCGGATTTGGGGGTGTCACATGATATTCATCTAATACTTATTAATCATAATTTATTAATGTGGCTAATAATAATTTTAATTATTTGTTTTAAATTTTACACTTTGCAATTTATAGGCTTATTTATCAAATGATGTCAAAGAATCTTTATAAATGTATTATGAATTGTGTTCCCAATGTATGTAAACATAATAGTAATTTTGTGTATTTTTTTCTGTATCTTACAATACGATACACGATATGATTCACAATATGACAATTATGCTCCTAAATGAGCCATGGAAAAAAGATTCAACCTCACACCATCGAGGAAATCATATGAAGCAAAACCAAACCTCAATGTTGCACCAGGCTGCTCTTTGGAAGATAAACTTCGTACCCAAAATTGCTTCAAAGTTTGAAAAAGAGAACACGAAAACTTTTATCCTCTTACATGTTCAAAAAGAAAAGAATAATATCATCCAAAAATTGAGGACGAGACACTCTAACATGGTCTCTCCCAACTGCACATCCATCAACAAGAGCCTCTCTCTCACTCTAAGCATCACTCAAGAAATCCATAGCCTAGTGTCACGGCCTTAGTATTACCTAAGCCAACAGTGTGGCCTAGACAACCAACTCCGCCCGAGTGTTGCTAAGTAAACCCTGCTCGCCAGTATAACACCAAGAGAACAACTAAGAAAGCAGATGAACACGAAAACACTTGTAAGCAAAGAGACTTTGTATTCACAAAAGAGCTTTACAAATGAACTTACGAGAATTCTTGGATTGTTGGATGGTTTCGCCAAATGCGTCCCCTATTTATACTTGTCCACCTTCTCAATGGACAGCAGAGATCATCTTGATCCTACGGCTACAAATGTACATCTAGAATAATCTATACAAGGTTCTAGATATGTATAAGCTCCCACACCTTCCTACTACATTCTAGAATATTCTAGCATAGTAAGGAGTACAAGAGAAAAGTATGAAACATTCTAGAGGTTCCTCAAGGTGAGCATCCTAATAAGCACCAAGTAAGCATCTTGTGTGGCATAACCTCAAGATAATCAGCTCTTTTTAAGCGGGTTGTGACACTAAGCCCTTGGATGCCTAAACCAAGCTTTTAGGCTCGAGAATCACATTAAGATAAGAAAAAGGAAAGCGCCCCTTTCCTTGAAATCTCCATCTAGGCTGAATAGGATGTAATAGTCTCTCTTTTCCAACATTAAGAACTATCGCACAACTTATTGTGCAGTTTTTTTGAAACATACATACTACATACATATATATATATATACACACACACACACACAGGATTAGGTCCGGGAGTCCGGATTTTGTACAGACATGTTTTGTTATATGTATCCAAATCACACCCAAAACAATGTATTATGGAAAAATTCTAGTTCCATAAAATATTTTTAAAAAAAATTATTTGTTTTAAAAAAAAAAGCAAAAAAAAAAAATCCGGACGGTACTAAAATCCGGGAGTCCGGACTGGAACCGGACTCATATATATATATATATATATATATATATATATCAGATTATTTATATTAGCGATATGAAGTACAGTGCTGCTAAATTTTCAGTACATTAGACCACTAATAGGACAATATGATGAAAGAAATTGGCAAAACTTGAACTTGCGGACTGTGGTCTGTGGATAGCACAAAAACGAAAGGAAAGTAGGAAAATAATATATATATTTAGACATTCATGTTCACATGAAAACATAATATGGGAACTCATGACTGCTGTTAGGAACTGCGAGAGTAAAGCATTAAAATTCATACACAAAGCAGATAACTCATCTAAATATCAGGTGATAAATTTGGGAAAGACATATTATGAATACATAACAGAACAGCAACCAATATCAACAAATGGTTGTGAAGCCAATTGAAATGCATTGTTTTTACCTGATACAACCGCATTTCAAACCGAGGACCAATTTCCTTCAGTTCCACAGACTTGGGCCCACCACGTTTTTCGTAGATATGGTTCCTAAAAATAGATATAAAATAGATTTACTTATAGGGAACGACATGGATAAGTATAAACATGGCATACTTGTTACATACATGGACGTATCCAACAAGAGGAAGAGATGATGAATGTAGGTTGTCTCAGATTGAATTATAGAAGAATATATTAATGTAAACATGTTGATATAAGGTTTATCAGGTAGAAAAACAAAGTTTCATGAGAAACAGATGCTGACAGACTACATCCTCCATTTAGGTAAGTTAGGTCATACCTCTGTCAACAGAAGTTATTTGTAGGTAACAAAATTGGTAGTGAAGTGAAAGCTTTCTGAACTTGCAAGCTACATAATGTATATCAAGATCTCATTTTATTGTCATCAAGTGAAAGGACTGATTGGGCATATATTTTGACTCTTGAAATAAGTTTGTCATATTTATAAAAAGTTGAAGTTTAGGAATTAACTTAAAACATTATAAAATTTCGGGGCCAATTTTAAATTGTGACAGAAATTTGGGGCACTCAAGTAATTTAAAAAAATTAAAATGATAGTATGGAATGTTATCCCATCTCATATGTTAATAGAAAATAGATCCCAACAACAAATTCTTTAAGGAAGAGGAGGAAGCAAGTTGTAACGATAAATACAAAAGAGTAGACTTAGTTTTATTACAAATATAAAAAAATAACGATAAAATACCCCGCCTAGGAGAACGCCCAGGCCCACCTACAAGACCTAGGTGCTCGAAGCTCTCTACTGCCTAGGTCCACCTAGCAATTTTTAGAGGCTCCCATTGTGTTAAATGTTACTATCTAGGAAGCAAGATACAGGTGCAGGGATATAGTGCACGACACCAACACGGGGATACAAGTGTTTGTCTAATCTTACAAAAATGGGAATCCGTGTGCAGCGAAGATTAGAGCAAATACTCCGTAATAAAAATCGGGATATAGTCGAATCGGTAAAATGAACGGAATCGACAAAAAATGTCAATTTAAGGACATAATTGACGAAAAATAAACTTTATGGACGACTTTAAAAGTGGGTGGTAATTTGTAGGGTTAAAAGCGTCATTAGCCCTAGGTTTGGTAAATTCCACAAAGCAATGATAAGGTTTGGGTACAAGCAGAGTCGAGCATATCATACTCTATTTGTCAAACAAATAAAGGGTAAGATTACCATTTTTTTTGTTTATTTTGATACGACATTATGATGACAGGGGATAATAGAGAAGAGATAGTGAATCTCAAAGCAAGACTGGCAGCCAGAGAGTTTGAGATCAATTATCTTGGTCCTTTGAAATATTTCCAAGGTATTGAAGTTGCGAGATCTTCCAGTGGGATATTTCTATCTCAAAGGAAATACGTACTTGATTTTCTAACAGAAACTGGTATGTTGGGATGTAAGTTTGTTGATTCTCCTATTGAAGTTAATCATCATTTAGTAGGTGGCACAGGACCTACGATTGATGGCGAAAGATATCAGTGTTTGGTGAGACAATTAATATATCTTTCGCATACTAGACCGAATATATCTTATGTTGTGGCCTGTGGGAGAAGTCGGTATATGCATGATCCTCGACATTGTCACATGAAAACTGTCAACAGAATTCTGAGATATCACAAGTCTACTTCTGGGAAAGGTATATTATTCGTACATGGTCATATGAGAATTGAAGTATTCTCCGACTCAGATTGGGCTGGCCTACATCTGTTACTGATCATTTGTTGGAGGCAATCTTGTTACTTGGCGCATTAAGAAATAATTCGTGATGACAAGATCTAGTGTTGAGGCCGAATATCGAGCTATCGCCTTGGGTATATGTGAACTAATGTGGCTTCAAACCTTGCTAGAAGATTTGGGTGCTACAACTAAAAGGCCTATGTAGTTATTTTGCGATAATAAGACATCCATTAGTATTGCAAACGACCAGGTACAGCACGATAGAACGAAGAACATTGAGAATGACAGACACTTCATTAAAAAAAAGTTAACTAGTGATTTTATTTGCTTACCTTTTGTCAAAACAGAACATCAGCTTGCTGATATTTTGACTAAAGATCTTAGTAGTAAGATGTTTCATCCATTCTGTTTCAAGTTGGGCATGCGAGACATCTATACACTAACTTGAGGGGGAGTGTTAGAAGATATGGTTCCCATAATTAGTGTGTAGACATTGCTGTTAATTAGGGATTACCATAACTGTAAATTAGGGATTGCTATATTGTATATAAACCAATATAATTGAGAGAAAATCAATCAAGGAATTATAAATCCAAACCCAAACTCTGTGTATTCTTTTCTACAAAAGGGTTGACATATTCAGGACCAATGTCATTAGATAAGATATTTAGTTACCATCACAGTCACAAAATAAATCATGCTTGTCATATTAAGGCAATTAGAATTTCAAATTCTCCTTTATTGAAGGGTCTTTACACAAAGGTAATGGGTTTATCAAGGGGTAAAAAAAAGAGCTACAACTGTACAACATAGGCTTCAATAGTTAAGCCAACGACATTGCGCTACAAGAGTATTGAAGCCTCCTTCGTTCACACCAATGAGCTTGTAGTTTTAGGTTCTTATTGTAATCACCATCAATTTTATTGAAAGAGCTTCTTATTCTAAGTTAGTTAAGGAATTACAATTAGTTCAATATTTGGAATCACAATCAAGTAGTAGTTGGAGTACTCTATTCCTATAAATAATGTTGTAATCACTCAAGCTTAGATAAAATTTTATGAGTCTAGTAGACATACAGAAATACAAATTTTATAAGTCTAGTAAAAGATCTGTGCTTGTTCTAGTTACACCTATTTCTTGCATGGAAGGCTTTTTACCCTTTTTTTTCTCCTTGCTCATTATTCTGATTTCCCAAATGTTGGTTCACACTTCACAGTTTACATTAATTGGTATCAAAATTAAATTCAAGCTTAACAATCTTGTTGATCAATTTCAGATTCTACTAATTTTAAGTTCACCTTGACTTATCCGATATTTATCCCTAAAAAATATAAAATAATAATTAAGCAATCTTTTGAACCTCTTCTTCCGTTCCGCGTCAGAAATGCTAGGACTTTTAGAAGTTGTATTTTAATAATTTCCTTAATTTATATTTTGGTAGTTATCTTATAAGAATCCAATTTAGGTAACGAAAGTTGTTTATGAGTATTATAAAAAGGGATGTATTCTACAATTTTTGATACATTGAATTGTAAGGATTAATTGAGATTGAGAACAATTGTGTTGTGTGAGACTTACCTTTGGTCCCAAAACCCCCCATCCCCCATTAGTAACTATCTATCAACCAACTTTTTTTGCTCAACTATTAATAGAGTAAAAAAGTATATTTAGAGGTGGATGTGATTTAACAGTTATCATCATTCTTGAAGCTTCATTGGCTATTATTTTATTCATATTCTCTTTACTTGTGCTCGAATGCATTCACAATGTTGATACAATCAACTCAATAATATCAGCAAAAAAAGTATGTAAAAGTTTGTAACATTGATATGGTGAACCAAAGTTGTATGCAATTAATTTAGTGGCTGATGAAGTTCACTTTCGAGTATGTAAATAGTAACTTACCTGAATGAAATGTAGTCCGACTGATTAGCAAAAGTCACAATACGTTTTGTATCGGGCTTGGGCACAGGAAAGAGATGCTTTAAAATGTTCGCTGTCCTTTCACCAAGCTGCAAGGAAGATGGACAATTGTTTTGAACAAGCAACAATAGAACAATGCAAGGAAATACCAATAATGTTTATGTCATAGACATCACACTTCAAAAATAACTGAGAAACCAAAACCAAATTTCACTGATGAATAAGAGACGAAAAA
This sequence comes from Panax ginseng, assembly GCA_020205605.1. Classification (NCBI taxonomy): domain Eukaryota; kingdom Viridiplantae; phylum Streptophyta; class Magnoliopsida; order Apiales; family Araliaceae; genus Panax; species Panax ginseng. The sequence goes on from CM035150.1 coordinate 20,675,213, forward strand.
AGAAGTAGAAAAGATGCTCCTTTATGCTGTAAAAATTAACACTAGAAACTGAAAAGGATCCCCTAATTCAGCCATCTTTTAATAAACTCAGCATGAAAATATGAAACTTGTCATCAATGTCATATCCCATAATACTGTTGAAGTCATAAATTCAACAACAAAAATGTAAAAAGGCATGCTCATGCATCACAACCTAGGAATGGGCATGATGGAACTGCAGCTATGAGTATAGTAATCTTTGTTAAATTTGAAAACACATCCAAGTGAATTCTGATTAAATATATATACAACTTAGGTTCCAAAAGAAAGAAAATGTGAAAACATGTATATAGATGTACCTTAGTTAAGAAATTATTAAGAATCAAATGCGGGTAAGCCTCGGCCATTGTTCCCATGGATTTTTTGTCCTTTATATCATGTCTCGTAACCTAGAAGTGAGCAGTGGATCAGAATATCTGTGCAAACCACATGGAGTACAAAGTTAGACAAATAAGCTCTGGTTAAAGTAAAACAACATACCACATTGAGTAATCCGAAGTAAGCAGTTGGACCAAATGGTAGATGACTTATAATAAAACCATCAGGTACGCCACGATGTTCATGAACTAACACAACATCTGTAAAATCATGTGCCCGGCATGTTTCAATAATTTCAGATATCACCTGCAACAGATAATAACTTTAGAAAGTTGAGTAAATGACCTTTAAGCTAAATAGCTAATTGTTACAAGGTTATTACTTTTACTTCTAATTATGAATAAGATGAAGAAATAATTAGGTTATTACTTTAATGACATAAACATTATGTAAATGACCATTTAGTAATCAAATATGACCACTTAGTAAAATTTCTACAGGTAACTGCATAATGTTAATTGTTGGTACATATATCAGCCTTATTTAAGTAAATGGTTAAATTTCAAACATAAGCATGATAAAAACCCATCACAATAAAGAACCGGTAAGTATCATCCAAGCAAATAAGTTGGACACAGTTGCAAAAAGTTGTATCACACTGGAAAAAACCATTAAGCTTTACGCAGTGATCAAAAATTTCCTAAAATTTTTAATACCCCTTCTTCAGATAATAATTTGAAAGGTTCACGGTCACAAAACAAGCTTGAGATGGTTCTAGATTGTTTTCCGAACACTTGCAAGCCAAAATTATCAGGTACATTAGAATGAATACAGAATACTAATGATGTAGGACAGGTTTAGAATGGTTTAAAAATAAAGGTTAAGATGAGATAAAAGGGCTAAGAGTAGCTATCCTCGTACAGAGTAGGTAGAGAAACACATAAAAGCACAAAAAAGCTTTAATATCATCAATCATTCAAGTCTGAAAATAAATTGAATTACAATACTTTATATAGAGAACCTACGAATCTACGACTTCACGATCAAGTAAAAATCATAATGTTTTAAATTTATTTTGATAAAAACAAAAGATTTTATTGATTAGAGGAAGAGATTACCACGTATGAGAACAAGAAGTCCTCCCAAAAGAAGACAAACAAAATCAAAAGAAAACAAGAGGAGAAGATCATAAATTAGTGTAGCACCGCCCTCTAATATCTATGAAAATTGGACAAAGAATTCCTCCAAAAACCTCTCATTGCACGAGTCAAAGAGAACCAAAGAAAGACATCCTATCCTATAGCAAATCAATATTTATTGTCCGACCACAAAAAATTCTAGCATTCCTCTCAATCCAAATTTCCTAAAAATAGCGAAACAAGCTAATCTCCAAAGAACCCTCCTATCACTCGTAAGGCCAAAAACCCTTGGTGTAAATATTTCTCTCTAAAATTTTGTTTTCGAGCCTCAACAAATTTATAAACATTGGGGTGTATATTTTTGAATTCTTATTTTTATTAATTTATAATGGACACTCACATGGATTTTGCCTTAATTTCTCTCCATTTTTTAAGATCTACAAACGAAGAAGAGTAATTTCTAGAGAATTAGGTAGATGAAGATGGAGTAGAGAAAAGGACAAAAAAATTGTTTTTTTAGATTAACTAGTATTTTTCTTTTTCCTTTTTGATAAATCAAATATTTATACACATCACTAAACTATCATGTCATCATTGAGGTGGAGTTTCTCTCTCTTAATTATCAGTCAACTCACATTTCCGTTAAAAGCCAAAGTACTAACGATTTTTGTAACGTTTTATAAGAAAAATAAAATGTAGCGAGTCGTTTGGTAGAAAAAAAAGTTTAATGAGTCATTTGATGGTCCGAGTAAAGTAGAGTCGGCAAAAAAACATTTAACCCGATTTCAATGTAATTAGTTTATTTAGTAGATAAGATTTTGATATATATATTTAATTATATTAGTAGAATACTCTAGAATATTAATTATTTAAGGTAATAGATAATTACTAGGATTTTATTTCTTTATTTAATTAGCTTACTTAATATTTTACTTAGCATCCAAGTATTTGGGTTTTTTCCCATTCCTATATAAACAATTGTAATCCATCATTATTACTCCCACCGTCCTCAAAAGGATGAGCAAATATTTTTCACACGTATTAAGAAAAGATAAAGTAAAGTAAGAGAATAAAAAAAGTTCAAAATTTACAAAATTGTATAAAGCGATTAGTACTTTTATTTTTTTATACTAATGGACCTCGCTAAATGACATACTTGCCCTCACTTTATGTACCTTTGCTCATTCTTTTGGGGACAAAAAAAATTGTACCTGTAGTCATCCTTTTGAGGACGAAGGGAGTATTAATTATTGAATGATTTAAACCTTGTGCTTTGTGGCTTTTAGCTTAATTATCTAATTTGAATCTCCTTTATTCTTTCCTTCATCCTTGTTCTACATCAGAAAGAACCAATGATACAAACCTTAACCCATTTGACCCATCTTGAAAAGCTAGTTGTCCAATGGGAGACTAATGTATAGATCCACATTCACCGCACCACCGCTAGGATGAAGCTGACATAGCTGGGTAAATGAGCCGACAAAGTAGTCAACTTTACAAGTTGAGTGTATTGATGTGAACTCCAAACTAAACCGTAAGTAATAATCTCCACATCGGTTACAAATTTTACTTGGTGTTAGATAGCTAACTTTTTAAAGTGGGTCAAAGTGACTTATATTTGTATAATTGATTCTTTCACCAAGAGCCCATTATCACGACTCGCTTGGAGGTTATGCCATGTCAGACGATTATTTAGCGTTTAATGGACGCTTGTGCAACACTTAGTTGGAGCTTGCATGGAATAGCCTCTAGAATGTTCTACACTATTCTTGTATATTGTATATTCCTTACTATCCTAGAATGTTCTAGAATATAGTAGAAAGGTGTAGAACTTGTAAATATCTAGAAAACTGTATATAGATCTTTCTATATGACAATTTGTAACCATATGATCAAAAGAGATCTCCACCATCCATTGAGGAGGTGGAACTAGTATAAATAGGAGGTGACCTTCATTTGGCCCAACCATCTTAGACATAAGCATTCACCAAGCATTCTCTTGTACAAGCTTTCTTATGTAATAAAAGTTTTCTTTCTTTCCAGGTGTTCTCTTGTTTTCTTGAGCGTTCTCTTGGTGTTTTGACGATTAAGGTTTACTACTAACTCTCATGCAGAGCAAGTTGTCTAAGGTTGCACGGTTGGCTTAGAAATCTCCAAGGTCGTGATAATTGGTATCGAAGTCGGGCTATCAAAAGGGTTCGAAGCTATTCAACATCTATTGAACGTGACCGAGGAGCAACAACAAAGGGGAAGGGACGAGGTACCCAACCCACCAAAGGGGGCAAGAGCAAATGGGACACTATGGCTAAGGTCGTGTGACGATGCTCGAGGTGGCTATAGTAGAATGTCAAGGAGCGTTTAGACCAGCTCGAACAAAATGTGGGCTATAGTAGATTTCAAGCCTTCACTTGGACGATGAAGACCCCAAGCACGACGAATCTACTCGTGCACCACCGGCCGTTACTACTTCCTTGGACAAGGAAGCGGAGTACATCTTTGCAGATCGTGTCATAAGGAAGAAGCATCACCATCCGAGTCACGAATACTTGGTGAAATGGAAAAACTTTCCGGAGTGAGACTAGCTGGGAAATAAGGGAATCTTTATGGCAATTTGAAGACAAGATCAAGGCTTTCCGACTCGATGAGGATGTCAAAGACTTAGATGGTGGAGAATGTCACGACTCTCTTGGACAAGGATGACTATTCTGAGGTTATATCATGCCAGACGATTATTTGGCGCCTAATGGATGCTTGTGCAACACTTAGTTGTAGCCTTGCATGGAATAGCCTATAGAAGGTTCTACAATTTTCTTATATATTCCTTACTATCTTAGAATGATCTAGAATATGGTAGAAAGGTGTAGGACTTGTAAAAATATAGAATATTGTATATAGATCTTTCTAGATGATAATTTGTAACCATAGGATCAAAAGTGATCTCCATCGTCCATTGAGGTGGAACTAGTATAAATAGGAGGTGGCCTTCATTTGGTTAAATCATCCAAGACAAGCATTCTCCAAGCATTTTGTTGTACAAGCTTTCTTGTGTAATAAAAGTTTTCTTTCTTTACAAGTGTTCTCTTGTTTCCTTACTAGTTTCCTTGAGTGTTCTCTTGGTGTTTTTGGCGATTAAGGCTTACTTAGCAATTCTCAGGCGGAGCCAGTTATCTAAAGTCGTGACACCATGCTTGCGGGTCGACGCACGTACGGGGCAACCTATGGAAAGGGCTAGCTAGCTAGAGGCCGGATTAAAATATTGATAGGTGTAAGGGCGTTGGATCAATGTCCCTAGGATGAAACCGTCATAACGGGATAGATAGGCCAAAGAGGTCATCGAATTTGCAATTTGGTGTTGATGCGAACTCCAAATTAGACCGTAAAGCATAGTCTCACATCGGTTACAAATGTAACTTGGCACTCTCCCCTTGATAACTAACTTTTCAAGGTCGGCCAAATGGACTAAGGTTTGTATCACTATCTTCCTTATACAAACCATTTAAATTAGATAGTGATATCATCAGCTATCAAGTAGATAAGACCTACGGACCTCCCCAGACTCCAACTCAATTTCTTTAACAAAACTTCTCCCAACTTAATGAATTGCAGTCCCCCTATTTAACCCACTTTGTTTTTATCTTCTGCCTCTAGCTAGCTTCTTCTTTAATAATAAACAAACTCATAATCTCATGTGAAACACGGGCCTTTGTTAAAGATTATATTGTTGATAATTTTTGTAAAGATATTATATTAGATAAAATGATTAATTTTATATTAAATTTTATAATTACATCATATGGTTAATGATTATGGTATATTATAGCAACACATTACTAAAAATAATAAAATAAAAATATTCTAGAAGGTTATTTTCATTTGAAAACCGATACCTTCTAAAATTGTATTATTCAACTATTAATAAAATTTTATATTATTGATCATTCATCTATTCATGTAATAAAAATTATAGAATATTCACCTTTTAAACTTAAAATTTATCTTTTTATATATTCATATATTAATCTATTTTAGATAATTAGATATTGTTAATAGTAAGAATATGAACTGTATTAAAATACTAAATAAAATCCCAACCTAAGCAACACCTCGGACTACAAAGATTCTAGGAGTCTATTAGCGAATAACATTAAAATTCAGACTGAAGTACCACCTCGGACTACAAAGACCACTGACATCAACTCCCGCCAAAGGTCAAACGCACCCTAGGAGTCTATTAGGACCATAAACTAAAGCGAACCTCCAGACACCATTACCACAAATGTCTAACAGAATAAGAAAAGAATAAGAGCCTTGTAAAATTTGGAACTTAGAAGCAACAATCTCCGACAAGATAATAATATCATCTGAACTCCCACGGATGGTAGAAACGCCCAATATTTATGTCAACTCCCAAAATCCTCCTAACAATACACCTATAAACTAACTCCAATAATACACCTATAAACTAACTCCAATTTGGATTCCTGAATGAAGACAACGTATAAGGTTGGCCTTATGAATCACTTCCCATATTAGCCTCTCTTACACCAATCTCCTAAACCCCTAACATTCCAAGTTAAAACCTTTATTTAGAAATTTTAGAAGAACCCTCCCCCTCCCCCTCCCCCTCCCCCAAACCCCAAACCCCAAACCCAAATAAGTTCCCCAATCTAAGTTAACCGATGTTTAGAGTCGCCTCAACTCAAAAAATCTTCTTTTGTTTTTTCCTACTCAAAGATGGAGAACCTCAACCCTCCTCTCTTCACCCTTAAAATTGACTAGCCTAAACCCAATTTTTTTAACTAGACCAGAGAATCCTGGTCGTCCTTCACCTCCCCTAGGGACTTAAGGAACAACATTTCCTTATGGCAACCTGACCGACTTTGGTAAACCACTGAAGAGACAATGTTTACTGGAGTGGGTAAAATACCTCTCCCATCCATCTTAGCTTCCTTGTACAATCTTGACAAACTATATCAACCAAAGCATCAGAATTTTTAGATAGAGAAGAGTCATAAACACATTTACAATTGAAGTCTGTAAAGACGGAGAATGATCAAAAGGAACCAAAGATGACTGATGAAGGAGCGAGGACGTCCTCTGAATTTTGACAATTTGAAGAGTTATCCACAATCTTGGTCGACTCTCCTTGCAACGGGTCTGAAGGATCGTTAACCCCTCCTAGTGATGTACATGCTCAATATCCTCTTTCCTAGTAGCGCTCATCATAAAATTAACATTATTTTGATAAAATAAATTAGTTTATGATTGAGCAATGTCCATATCAATAAACTAATCTGCATTTTCCTTCCTGATTGATCAATTAACAACTTGTCCCCTTCCTCATCACTTGGCCAGGAAGATTCCTCATCGAAACTTTTTGCCCACTTCACCAACGGCCTATCCTCTACACCTTTCAAAGCTTTTCGAATAGTAGACAAGGCTCCTTTGACTAGTCATAAAATTAATGGCAAAAAGCACTTTTATCCCACTGTGGTTGTAGTGTTTTAAGCAATTAGTCATTGTGCTTTTAAAATATTCAATTATCCCACTGTGCTTTTTAAAAATATACAATCAGCCCATTCCGTCCATTTTTCGTAACTGACGTTGACAAATCTACTTGGGTTTCTTACGCGTCTTTTTTAAAAAAAATAAAAAATTATGTGGTATATGCTTAATTACATGGTATATCCTTATGTGGCAACAAAATAATTTTTTTAACAAATCAGGCCATTCTCTCTCACGTTAACAAATCAGGCCATTCTCTCTTCTGAACTTATCTTCAATCTGTTTTTCTCTCTTCTGAACTTCATCTTCAACCTTTCTCCTACCATAGATTTTTTTTAAAATCAAATTAATGTCTCCCCTGTTCCACAATTAAAAATTCAACAAATTAATTTCTTCAATGACGAACATACATCCACGAGTTACAGTCGAAGGAGAAGCCTCATTCAAAATCATTGTCCCCTTCCTTTGATGAGTTCGGGAGTCATGATCTAATCAAAGGATTCTCATCAAAGCTCTTGGGTTGGTTACGATTTTGGTTGAAGGAACTTTTCAGATCTAATAATCAATTATTCTATATTGTTGATTTATTATTCCTTTAATCTGATTTGTGTTTGGGACTACGAAATCGTTGCATCAATTTGTCCTTGCCGGCTTCTAGGTTCAGTTTTGGGCTTGTTTGCTCTGGTTTGGATTTTATCCGGTGGTCTCATAACTTTTCGATCTAGATATTATGTGTTTTCTGCATATTTCTTAATGTCTTGATTTGGATGTTTTCGTTTTTATGAATTTTCTATTTCCGGTGTCATTGCCGGTGGTTTACATTGAAAATCATCTTATTGTATTTTCAATTTTGGTGAGAAAGAAGATGAATAGTAGGGTTTATCTTTCTACCAGGAAGAAGATGAACAGTAGGATAAATAATGCTTTATTTATTTATGTTTGTAATTTGCATTATTTCTTTTTTGTCTAAAAATCTCAAAAAAAAAATTGGACTTTTACCGTCAAATATAAAGTCAACATGTATTATACATGGCAAAATTGTATTTTTATTTATTGTTTTATTTTAGGCTTATTTATTCATTTTGAAGGAGAAAGAAAATAAGAAATTAAAAATTATTAAAAATGAATTAAAATATTTATTTTAATTTTATTATTATTATAATTATTTTTGTCATCATATAAGGAAATGAATATTTTGATTATTTGTATTATTTAGAATTAAAATAATTAAAAGAAAGGAAAAGAGATAAAGGAAAAGAATAAATTATAAAAAATAATGTTGTTTTAATTGTATAATTTTTTATGTCATTTGTTTAACTATTTTTTGCTAATTGTATTAATTTTCTATTTTATGTTAATTATGTACTTACCATTTTATATCATTAAAATATATATTAGTATTAATTTTTGAAATAAAAATAATTTTTAAAAGAAAGGAAAAGAGATAAGTAAAAGAATACAAATAAAGAAAATGAATTAAAATATTTATTTTAATTTTATTATTATTTTAATTAGTTTTTGCCACGTAATTAATAATTTTAATTTTTAATTTTGTAGAAATTAATATAATGTTGTAATAGATCTCATTGATACAAAAATTTTGATAAATTATTTGTATTATTTGGAATTAAATTTTTAAATAAAAATAATTATTAAAAGAAAGGAAAATATAAAAGGAAAAGAAAAATTATAAAAAGTGAATTAAAATATTTATTTTAATTTTAAATTTTTTTTTACCACATAATGATTTTATTATTTTATTTTTTTGTTTGAGAAGAAAAAATTATAAAGAAAATCCATTAAAAAATTATTTTGTTGCCACATAAGGATATACCACGTAATTAAGCATATGCCACATAATTTATTATTTTTTAAAAAAAAGACTTGTAAGAAACCCAAGCAGATTTGTTAACGTCACTTACGAAAATGGACGGAATGGTCTGATTGTATATTTTTAAAAAGCACAGTGGGATAATTGAATATTTTAAAAGCACAATGACTAATTGCTTAAAACACTACAACCACAGTGGGGTAAAAGTGTTTTTTGCCTAAAATTAATAGAAAGAAATATCGAATTTTGGAAAAGGAGCCGTCATAGCTGATTGATTAAGATTACTTTCAATACCCAGACCATCGATATTTGCCAAGTTAGTTGAACCATAATTATTAGTCACACTGACTATTAAGCACACCATTTTCTTGTCCTGTCATGTCCCTCTCCCTATCAGCCGACTCTATTTTTATCCCATTCAAGTCCCCATAAACACTTTTACACGCATTACTAGACTCAGGGGTGTTTAATAAAAACTGAATGAATTTGAATCTGAATTTGAATGAACTGAATCTGAATGAAAAAAATTGTTTGATAATTAACATATCTGAAACATCTGAATGACAGAATTTTATTATTTGAACCATCTGAAATAATTCAAAGTTGTTTTAAATTTATTTAATATTACTTAATATAATAGTTAATATTTTTTTTATAATTTTTTTACTTTATTCAAATTTGCTTCATTCGACCATTCAAAGAAAAAAAAATCGACTTGGTCATTCAAATTTCAAAAAATCTGACTTAGCCATTCAGCTCAATCATCTGACCGATTCAGCCATTCAGACGATTTTTTTCCAAAACAAACGCGCTTAATGGATGACCGATTCAGCCATTCAGATGTATTCAGTCCTAAACAAACTGCCCCTCATCAACTTCGAACTTGCTTTGAGAGCAAAAAAAATAATTTGGAATTGTTTTCAAGGATCTCTGTAGAGCAACCTTTCCTTGTTCTTCGAATGAAGGCTGCATAGTTGGCCCTTTGGCTTTTCCCCTCAATAGAACTTGAGACTGCAGGCACAACCACAGCTAAAGATAATTTATTAGATGAAAGTGAAACATGTGTTTTGGCCTTAGTCTAAATGTTAAAAGAAATCCTTCGAGTTGTCGATGCTCCTCCGTTACTACAAAATGTTGCATCTCTACCTTGTAGGCTAGGAAATCGTACCTCGCTCGATTAGGGTTTCCAATTAGCTAAGGAGAGAAATTCACAAAGAGTACGAAAAATGATCAAAGGTTCGAAGAGGGAAGAACAGGTATGCGATCACCATGGCAACACGAGGCAGAATTCTAGAGAGTCATCTTGTGATTTGGAATGTCAGAGAATCAGAAGTCCATTCCTCTGAAACGAAGGAGCTATATATAGAGGTAGCCTATCTGATAAGTGGTTATGTGCCTGACACATGACTGGGTTACATGCCTGGCATGTGACTTCAGGTCAAATACCAAAAATGACCCTCGCTGCCAAAAATGATGCCTAAATCACCCATTATTCTAGCCAGCAATCCAAATCCCTCAACCATTTCCCATTTGAAGTTGCCTCCCTAAGTCTTCTGTATAGGGACTTACGGAGCCCCCCCCCCCCCCCCAATCTTCGAATCTAATTATTGTCATATCGACCATAATTTGCTTTTCCTTCCGTTTCATCTTCATTATCGTGCCTTGATACGAAGATTTGCTGGAAAAGATCCTCGAACCACGCCTTGGTGGAGCCTTAGGGAGGCCTAGCCCTAGGGGGTGAACCCTAGGGGCAGAACACTAGGAGGCTCTACCTGAGCTTTGTGCCTCCTTCGATCCTCTTTGTTCACTCTTGCTTGTTTCATTCGTCACGATTCTTGGCTCTGAGTAGTTTTCCATGCCATAAAGAACTTGAGGGAGATCATCCCTAAGTCTCCATGTAATTCTTGCCTCTTTTCTTGGCTTTAATCACCTTTAGTTGTCGTTGCACTAAACCAAAGTTCGCTCGAGAAATCATTTCGAAGCTTGTGAAGGAGTGCCACCTAGGGGGGCGAACCCTAGGGGCCGAACCCTGGGGGGCACCCTCGAGCTCCTCTTCTTCTTTTGGTCATTTTTTTCGATCTTGTCCTCATTTTGTTCTGTAGCTTAACTCGCATCAATATGGGATCATTCATCTACATCATTTGGAGAGGTTTAACCTCTAGGGGGGGGGGGGGATGAACCCTAGGAGAGCACTCCCTAGGTAGTCATCCTTTCTTGCCCGGTTTCAGTGATCTAGTCTTCGTTTCGTTTGCTAACTCGAATCAAATCAAGGAGGCATCATCAATCGAACCAAGTTAAGGAGGTGCACCCTTTAGGGGGGTGAACCCTAGGGAGACCAAACCCTAGGAGGCACTTCCTAGTCGGGTTATTTTCTTTTTCTTAGTTTGTTCATTTCACCTTTGTTTCGCTTGGTAATTCAGATCAAGGCAACAAAACATCTTCGATCGGACCAAATCAGGAGATTGAACCCCTAGGGGTAGGGCTGAGCAAAAAAGGGATAAAACAGAATAACCAAATCAAACAGATTTTTTTAAGCAAATTATTTCAATTATTCGATTATTTGGGTTTATTCGATTATAACCGTTTTATATTTCAGTTCTGATTTCGAAAATAGAAATTCAACTATTCGGGTAACCGATTAACCGGATTAGAAACTTAAAAAAATAAAATATTATTTTTAATTAGAATTTAATAGACTGTCATATGGATTATGTACTTATGTATTGTTAATTTGAAATTAGTAAACTAGTTTATGAATTATTATGGTTGTGGATTCTGGTTAAATATTGTTTGGAAACTTTAATGTGCAATTTGTGAATTTTTTTGTAAAATTAAGTTCATATTTCGATTATTAACCGAATAACCGAATAGTATAATTCGGTTATTCGGGTTTCGATTATTCGGTTAGTACATATTTCGGATACTTATTCGGATAGTGAAATTGTATGAAATACAGTATTCGGTTATAACTGAATAGACAATTCAATTCGGTTATAACCGAATACTAACATAGGAGGTTGAACCCTAGGGGGTCTTACAACACTTGGTCATCTTGTTATCAATCTTGTCCAAGCTTTGCTCGGAAATATTTTGCTAATTCAATCAGGCCAAGAAAGCATAATTGGTTGGCCAGATATAATGTTGAACCTCTAGGGGGGCGAACCTGGGGGGGGGGATGAACCCTAGGGAGGGGAACACTAAGGGGTCCACCCACATTTGTCCGTTTTTTTCGACTTTTTCGTTTCGGATTGTCTAGTACGGGCAATTTGATTCAATTGGAACATTAAGATCCGCACATTGAACACGCGCCCCTCTTTCATATTTAAGGGTTCATACCTCTTTTCAGGGGGATTAAAAACATTGGAGGGAAAGGCAGTGACACAACAAAAACACCAAATCAGATTTCATTCATTATCAATGCTTGAACTTCCAATAGTTTAGAAGTGACTAAAAGAGTGATGGATTTTGCACGTTTTGAAGTGTAGAATGCAATGTGCAAAATGGGGTAAACTTGGGGATGTAAAGTTCATTTAAGTCTTAAGCTTAACTAATGATATATTGTGTATTTTTATAATTTTTTAAGTTATAGGTGCTAGATAGGTACATTTTAAGTAATATTTAACTTAAATTTGTATATTTGAAGTACAATGTTTTTTGTTTTTTAAAATATACTTAACTAGGTACTACGTAGATACCATACAACATTAAGTATAATTTATAGAGAAAAGTTAGTTCTCTTTGTCGTCTCCCTTTATAGCTTTCAACATATTCATTTTTTTTGTGGTGTGTCTCTCTCCTTTAGGCCGTGATTTCTTAGTCCTCTACGTTATCTTTGAGTTGCCAAAATTTCATTAGAAAATTACCCTTTACATGAATAATTCCTAATTTTACGATTTGTCCCAAGATTGCGGTTCAGTATTGACTAAAACCTAATCGATACACTGAAATTTCGGCGTAGCGGCCTATACTTTGAACGATGGGGCTAATTCTCAGCAAACCTAACAATAAGCTAGATGTCATAATAAATCATTATGTATCTAAGGACAGGTCTTATGAACCAAATAACATGCATACATTAAGATCCGCACATTGAACACGCGCCCCTCTTTCATATTTAAGGGTTCATACCTCTATTCAGGGGGATTAAAAACATTGGAGGGAAAGGCAGTGACACAACAAAAACACCAAATCAGATTTCATTCATTATCAATGCTTGAACTTCCAATAGTTTAGAAGTGACACTAAAAGAGTGATGGATTTTGCACTTTTAGCGACGGATTTTGAGTCGGAGGGTATTATGTGTCGGTTCGCTAAAAGTGCAGGATGTAAAGTATCACGTTTTGAAATGTAGAATGCAATGTGCAAAATGGGGTAAACTTGGGGATGTAAAGTTCATTTAAGTCTTAAGCTTAACTAATGATATATTGTGTATTTTTATAATTTTTTAAGTTATAGGTGCTAGATAGGTACATTTTAAGTAATATTTAACTTAAATTTGTATATTTGAAGTACAATGTTTTTTGTTTTTTAAAATATACTTAACTAGGTACTACGTAGATACCATACAACATTAAGTATAATTTATAGAGAAAAGTTAGTTCTCTTTTGTCGTCTCCCTTTTATAGCTTTCAACATATTCATTTTTTTTTGTGGTGTCTCTCTCCTTTAGGCCGTGATTTCTTAGTCCTCTACGTTATGCTGAGTTGCCAAAATTTCGTCGAAAATTACCCTTTACATGAATAATTCCTAATTTTACGATTTGTCCCAAGATTGCGGTTCAGTATTGACTAAAACCTAATCGATACACTGAAATTTCGACGTAGCGGCCTATACTTTGAGCCATGGGGCTAATTCTCAGCAAACCTAACAATAAGCTAGATGTCATAATAAATCATTATGTATCTAAGGACAGGTCTTATGAACCAAATAACATGCATACATTAAGATCCGCACATTGAACACGCACCCCTCTTTCATATTTAAGGGTTCATACCTCTATTCAGGGGGATTAAAAACATTAGAGGGAAAGGCAGTGACACAACAAAAACACCAAATCAGATTTCATTCATTATCAATGCTTGAACTTCCAATAGTTTAGAAGTGACACTAAAAGAGTGATGGATTTTGCACTTTTAGCGACGAATTTTGAGTCGGAGGGTATTATGTACCGGTTCGCTAAAAGTGCAGGATGTAAAGTATCACGTTTTGAAGTGTAGAATGCAATGTGCAAAATGGTGTAAACTTGGGGATGTAAAGTGCATTTAAGTCTTAAGCTTAACTAATGATATATTGTGTATTTTTATAATTTTTTAAGTTATAGGTGCTAGATAGGTACATTTTAAGTAATATTTAACTTAAATTTGTATATTTGAAGTACAATGTTTTTTATTTTTTAAAATATACTTAACTAGGTACTACATAGATACCATACAACATTAAGTATAATTTATAGAGAAAAGTTAGTTCTCTTTTGTCGTCTCCCTTTTATAGCTTTCAACATATTCATTTTTTTTGTGGTGTTTCTCTCCTTTAGGCCGTGATTTCTTGGTCCTCTACGTTATGCCGAGTTGTCAAAATTTCGCCGAAAATTACCCTTTACATGAATAATTCCTAATTTTACGATTTGTCCCAAGATTGCGGTTCAGTATTGACTAAAACCTAATCGATACACTGAAATTTCGGCGTAGCGGCCTATACTTTGAGCCATGGGGCTAATTCTCAGCAAACCTAACAATAAGCTAGATGTCATAATAAATCATTATGTATCTAAGGACAGGTCTTATGAACCAAATAACATGCATGTGCAGATGTCCAACTACCAAATTATACATCAATATACTTTTTTGGGGGGATAAGGTATACGTCATTTTTGTATTGGATATCAAGTTGAATACAGAACAAAAGGGAAATTAGAAAAATAAAACAAAAGAAGAGGGGCTTGTATGTGTTTTCATTTTTCAGCACATCACGAGAAGCTTTTAAGAAGTGTCAAGCCATAGCTAAGTCAATCATTAATCTAAGAAAATGGTGAAACACAAAGTTTAGTGGCACATATCTCACCATGTATTGACTCCAACAAATACCTATACAGACCATATATCTAGCCAACCATCTTATCAACAATAGAAGGGGCCTGAGTCACTATTCATCTGGTGCAATCACAAAAATTAACAGCAAAAACAAACCTGACCACCACGGTTAATCTTTTCGGCATTAGGAAAGACGTACTTCAATTCCTGCAATGCAACTGCATTAGAATTGCCCCAAATTGTACTCCCGCCTGGAAATGAGAGTTACTTTTTCTGTGATTTTTTTATATCTTAAAATTTGCATTATGACACATTTAGACATAATCAATTTCAATGATTTTTTAATAATAAATTTTAGTCTTTGAAGTTTAAAGTTTAATATGAAAAGAAATCATCCAACAAAATTATGTCCAAGTGTTTCTTATGCAAACCATCTTTTGCATAAGAAGGTAAGCAAGTAATCAGTCGGACCATCTTTACCAAACAGAAGGAGTGTAACTCCCAAATCCCAATGAATGAGGATTGGGGAAATGAAATAAAGGAGAGGGGAAAGGGGGCAAAAACTCAACAAGAGAAACAACAACAGATTTGAATAGATAGATGTAAAATTCAGGAATGAAAACCAGACCAACCTTTACAAACTGTGTCAAAGGAGCACTTGGGTTGCGCGATGTGGTTAGGAAAATTTTAGGATTTTTTTCTGCCGCATTTGCATACTCATCATCAATGGTTGACCTTGGAACTAGGTTAAGTAATACAGAAATCAAATACCAAAATAAAAACTACTAAACATGATATAGAGATAAAAAAAAAAAAAGGTGATTTTATAAGAAAACAATTGCCCACATAGGTAAGCAAACTATTACATAAATCATGCAACAACTTGTTTATACATAAACAAACACTACATCTAGAACTATATTCTTTTTTATTCTTTTAATACTGAAGCATCATTTAAAATGAATTTTTCTTGCATTAAATTTTGTGGTACAGGTAAACCTTGAACGCGGAGCATGATGCCTACATCTTTATTAGTTCACAATTTATTGAGCGTCTAATTTCATCAAGTGCAGCTATAGCAACACTAGTCGATGTTTGGCAGTTCACTACGACAACTGATGAAGCATAGAGACAACTACTTTTATTTCTTTTTCCCATCTATGGAAACAAATATGAAAATTTGAGACAGATGGAACAAGGCATAGTCTCAATTAACATATTAGATACTAGATCCTACAAAAGTAGGACAAAGACATGTCAACCAAGCATAATTGTTTAGAAGAAGTCTAGTATAGTACCTTGGGATACCAGAATAAAACTCTCAAAGAACTTGTAAATTTTATCATAATCAATGTTCTAAAAATCCCCGCCTAGATCCGCCTAGGCCCCGCCTAGGCCCCGCCTAGGCGCTAGGCCCCCCTGGCGCCTCACCTAGGCCCAAGGCGGCCAAAAAATCCCTCCAGAAAATTAGACGGGGCCTAGATGGAGTCTAGGTGGAGAGGTTTTTTTTATTTTAATAACTACCCAAACCAAAGCTTAATATATTTATTTTTCAAATGATTTACCATATTCATAATACATGTTGTAGCATATCAAATCACAATAAGAAATGAAAAATATCGAGTCAAAATGGATAATTTTATTATAGTGTAATTTTTTGAACTTGTACCAACTTCAAATTATATAAATGATGATACATTTGTAATATTTAATTTAATTCAATATAATTCTTAAATTTATGTTTAGTTTCTTAAGTTTTAATATTGAATTAAATTCTTGAAATTTTAAATTTTATTATTTAATAGCAATCTTGTTTATGAATAAAACTAATACGTTAAAAATATGTTTGAATTTTGAATAATTTCATGTTTGTGTTTGAACTTTGACATTAGCAATATGGATATGTGTTTGAACTTTAAGCAAATGCTTTTATTATCTTTATTATAAATTGTTTTGCTTTATATTATTGTTTTGTTTGGATAAATGTAAGATAAAATATTAAAATTAGCTTAAAATAAAAAATCTCGCCCAGGTCCCCTAGGCGCTAGGCCCCCCTCGGCCGCCCGCCTCCCGCCTAACGCCATTTAGAACATTGATCATAATCACTATGCAAGTAACTCTAAGTCAGATAGAGGCAGAAAAGGGACACACATAATTGTGTGTGAGTAATCATGTAACAATGTAAATTTGACCATTTATATGTCAACTTATCCCAAATAATTAAAAAGAATTTGTATCCTTTTTCCAAAAGTTACGAGGACTCGCCCTCTTAGGAAATACCTCACTAATAAAGTTTATATGTCCTGGTTTTTTGATAATATCATCAATCATAAATTCGTGAAGTAAACGGATTGCGTAATAAGCATACTAATCAAAATTACAATAAAATCTAAGTAAGCCTCAGATGTTTGTTCTTAATAGTTAACTAACATACAAGAAGCGCTTTCCATATTAAGAACATTATTTTTGAATTACAGATAAACAAGTATCAACATTGGTGTCTACAAAAAATCATTAGCTAATATGTTTCCCGCACATACTTGTACATTCTTACAAATCATGATAGTCTTTAAATTATCAAAATGTTCTCTAGAAACCTTAAACCCAAAATACTTGACCAACACATCCCAAGGTAGATCAACTGCATATTCAATCACAAACTTTACTATGTTTTTGCTTGCAATTTCATTTTAACAAAACAGAGCTTTCCGATTTCAGAACTACCAATACTAAACCAACACCCAAAATAATCATTTTTGAAGCTTCTTTACCCCATAGAAATATTAAGCATCTTTAAGCCATAGAAATATCCAATAGAAGGGGGTATTTTTTTGCCACTTTAATTTTGAAAATAAACGTTTAAATGTCCTTCAAAGGTAAATAAATAGATTCGAAACATATAAAATGGGGTTAATAAATGAAAACTAAATAGTAGTAATACAACCAATCTGCACAGAATAAAAGCTTACTAGCAGTATGTTCGTCCTCGAGGTCAATTTCTTGGCGAAGAGTTGCCTCTTCATTTCTGAGCTCAGTAGGTATTGGTTTACCCTCTGCCAAAATCAAAAACATAAAATCAATAGAGTAAATTGCATAAAAATTACGAGTTAATGTTCTAAACAATATCAAGAACGATGAATTAAAAGAACAAAAATGTAAAACCTTCCAAAGCTTCTTTGATTTTGCGCTTTTTCTCATATAGCACACGCTCTTTCCCTTCCAAGCTCTTCCTGTAGAGGAACTCCCTCCTCAACCTTACGTTCCTTCTCAACATAGCTGCTTCCGAGTTCCAATTGAGGCGAGAGAGACTGAGAGAGGGTTTAGGCGATTGAGAGGGTTTCGCGCTACGCTGGGCCGGGCTTTGGTACTGCGATTTTAAGCACTAGTCGTTGAGGTGTGTTAAACAATTAGTAAAAATATTAAAGAGAAAAGGTTCAAAAATGTCTCTGACGTTTAACGCGATGTTTATCAAGCACCTTATACTTTTTTTTTGTCCAAAAATATCCTTAATGTTACACTTTTTGGTCACCCGTGCCCCTGCCGTTAACAGAAGACAAACACGTGATTAAAATTGGCTGACGTGACAGACACATGGAGGCTTAAAGGGAGAAAGTTCAAAAATGCCCTTGACACGTGTAAATATGTTATTTAATCAAAACAAAAAATACTAAAATAAAAAATAAAAAAAGCATAACAGATTTACATCATTTAATCAAAATATTAAAATTCAAATTATTTTGTTAACTAATCAAAACAACTAATTAAATAAAATAAGTTGTATAACATATTTACATCATTTAATCAAAATACTAAAATTCAAAACATAGCATATTTACATCAAATACTAATTAAAAATTACTAATTTTGAACATTACTAAATAACGTTATCAATTTTTAACGTTAATATATAATTAATTTTTAACGTTATCAAAATACGTTATCAATTAGTATCAAAATAACTGCATATCTAGTGTTGAAATACTAATTTTAACGTTCTCAAAATATTAACGCTTTTTTAACATATCAACTAATATTAAAAAATGTTAATATTTTTTATATTAAAAAAAGTTAATATTTTTGATATTAAAAAATGTTAATATTTTTGAAATTAAAAACATTAATATTTTTAATATTTTATTAATATTTTTGATATTAAAAATGTTAATATTTTAAAAATATTAAAAAAATTGATATGAGGTTAATATTAAAACGTTAATATTTTTGATATAAAAATATAAAATATTTTAAATTTTTTAAAAAACGTTAATTTTTTGATCTTAAAAATATTAAAAACGTTAATATTTTATTTATATTTTTGATATTAAAAACGTTAATATTTTTTAATATTAGTTGATATGTTAAAAACGTTAATATTTTTTGATGATGTAATTAGTTGAATTTAAAAATATTATTTAGTTGAATTTTAAAATATTCAAAAATTCAACTAATTCAAAATAATTAACGTTATTTAGTAAAAAAAAAATATTAACGTTAACTATTTTTTGATGATTTTAGTTGAATTAACATTAATTGTTTTGAAATTTTGAATTAGTTGAATTTTTGAATTTTGAATTTTAAAAATATTAACGTTAATCATCAAAATACTAAAAATATTAGTTGAATTTTCAAAATACTAAAAATATTAACGTTAATTTTGTAATATTCAACATTAATTTCGATAACGTTATTTAGTAATATTAAAAATATTAGCGTTAATTTTTTTTTAATTAATTAACAAAATAATTTGAATTTTATTATTTTTTAATTTGAGTTTTTTAGTATTTTAGTATTTTTTTAATTAGTATTTTATTTTTTAATTAGTATTTGTTGTAAATATGTTATGTTTTGAATTTTAGTATTTTAATTAAATGATGTAAATATGTTATACAACTTGTTTTATTTAATTAGTTGTTTTAATTAGTTAACAAAATAATTTGAATTTTAGTATTTTGATTAAATGATGTAAATATGTTATGCTTTTTTATTTTTTATTTTAGTATTTTTTGTTTGATTAAATGACATATTTACATGTGAGGGTCATTTTTGAACCTTCTCCTTTAAGCCTCCATGTATGCTTATTGCTAGCCAATTTTAACCCCGCTTGTCTTTTTTGTTGGCTAGTAGGGCACGGGTGATCCAAAAAGTGTAACGTTAAAGGTATTTTTGGACAAAAAAAAGAATAAGGTGCTCGATAATCATCGCGATAAACGTTAGAGGTATTTTTGAACATTCTCCCTATATAGTTATTCTACTAGGTTTACAAACTCTAGATTTAGCTGATCAATGTACGTAACAGTTGTCTTAATTTTATACACGTGTTTTCCTTTGTATCTATTTTTAATTAATGAATCGATAAAATGGATTCTTACCAATTAGTCCTCACATAAAAAAGGCCTTCTTCATTACTCCCTCCATTCCTATTCCTATATGTAGATCGTTTTAGACTCTCTTTTTTATTCCGAATTATTTGTCGTTTGTGGTTATCTACGAGAATTGATTACTATTTTTTCCAAATTACCCCTTAGTACTCCACCTAATCTTTTGATCCATATTTATGAGATAAGTGAGGTGAAGGGTATTATAGACAATTGATACTATAGTTAATGTTTTTCAATTATTTTCTTAATTCTTGTGCACATATCTAAAACGACTTATATTAAGGAACGGATGGAGTTATTAATTAGTGGGTCAAAGGTCACTATTCCAAGTGAGAAAATAGATACAGTTCTTTGGAGCTTGCAGGAGGTAGTGTCTGAAGACAAAGCCAAACACAAGCAGATGTTTGGTAATTGGGGGGAGGTGCTCTACCGGTGGTTAACCGGTATAGTGTTATTTATTTATTTATTTTAATTTTTTTTTTCAACTACAATTATCAAAATAATAAATAAAAAATACCCTGAAAAAGCTTACAGGAATAGCGAAGAACTTCAAATAGAGAAACATGATATTTTGGATCAATAAAAACTGTAATTGCATTAGGGAAGTGAAACAACGTGAGCTAGAATTTACATGCTTACAAAATTTCATAATTAATCTCTTGTACAGAATTCAATTGTGTGGAGGCCTCTTCGTTTTCTGAAAAAATTGATATTAGTAATAACTGCGTTGTTTCTATTTCATTGTTTCTTAACAAATTATACTCCTTTAGAAATATATTTCCGGTTCCTATGGTGATAATCTATCATTAGCTAGCGCAGGAGTAACAAAACAACACATGAACATATCATACACACACAGTCGCAAACTAAGAAAACACAGAAACAAAGGATAAAAGTAATATTCATTAAATAAAAGTAGCTTGGACATAATAAAAACCAAATTATAACTTAAAATAAAAGGAACTTTCATGACCAGATTGAATATAACCCATGAAACATGATCTATCAAAAACAATAAGAGTTTGAAGGCATAGTTCTTAGATCTATCAAATACGTCGGCCACAACTAAGATTTTGAAGGCTTCATCTCATTTAACACCATTTGAGTTTGATCGTGAATCAACTCTAACCGCTTAGCAAACAAATTACATTCCATTACACGAATATCCTTCCACTTCTCCTCCAACTGGCTCACCTTCTCTCTCCCAAGCAAGCTAATTCTTTCCTTCACAAAATTCTTAACATCCTTTGGCAGTGATAAATAGACAGATGTCTCAGACTCCAGAGACTCGCTCAATCGCGGATACAGTGACCAAAATTCCATTCCTTCTTCCTTCGTGTTTTCCATCAATTTTGGCACGGTGTTATGAACCACTTTCTCATCCTTCTTATCTTTCCTCTTACTACTCTTAACCTTACTGCCATCCACCCCATTAATTTTAACTCTGCCACCCCAAATCTTTTTTGTTGAGAAATCAAGCTAACACAAATACACTAAGATAAATACAAACACACTACTGTATGAGATATAAAAATAATAACACAAGAATTTTACGTGGAAACCCAACTGGGAAAAACCACGGGAAGAGATCTCAGAAAATCACTATGAAAATAATATGGAGATTATAAATTTCAACCGGAGAAATAAACTAACTGCTTATTTTCTCTCTACCTCTCACTCTCTCAATGCTCTAACCAAGCTTCTCTCTCTAACTCTCTTTGACACTCAAACTAGAGCTTTGCTCTTCTTCTCTCTAAGATATACTCTATCAATTTTGGTGTGTCTTTCCTCTTCCATTTGGCCTCCTTTTATAGCCAAGAACTAGAGGGTAGAAAAGGAAATGAGTTGGACTCATTTTCACCAAAGGAGTAACATTAATGAGATAATGGTGATATGTTCCCTTGACCCATTAATATGTTCCCTTGACCCATTAAAGGAGTGAGGACCATTGACCATTGACCAATGATTAATGACCAAAGACCACAGACCAAAAAATAGGATTCAATATTCAACAATCTCCACCTTGGCTCATATTTTCCAAATACTGTGATCTTCTTTGTGTCTGTGAATGTATCCCTCTCCTGGATACTCCACTACGAACTCAACATTAGGCGAAGTGAATTAAGTCCAAACAGTGCTTGAACTTTTCTCAACAGAATCGACTTTGTGAGCATATCTGCGGCATTCTCCTTTGTGTGAACTTTGTGAAATCGCAATATCACCATTGTTCAACCACTCACGAATCTTGTGATACTAGAACATCTATATGTTTGGTTACGGCATGGAACACTTGGTTCTTTGCTAAATGAATAACACTTTGACTATCACATTGAATCTGGATCTTTGCTTGCTTGAAACCTAGTTCTTCAACTAGTCCCTTAAGCCACAAAGCCTCCTTGCTTGCCTCTGTCGATGCCATATATTCGACCTCTGTTGTTGATAATAATGCTCACAGTAGACGCAACATCGACCTCCAACATATACATCCTCCACAAAAGGTGTATACAAACCACGTCGTAGATCTCCTTGCATCTAGGTCTCAAAGATAATCCGAATCAACGAACCTCAGTAACCTCACTTTTGCGGTATCACGATCAAACATAAGACCGTAATTGGTTGTACTCGCTAGATAACGAAAAATCCATTTTTATTGCATTCCAATGCTCTTTTCTGGATTTGCCATATACTGCTAACCTGTTGATTGCTTGTGAGATATCGGCCTTATACATACCATGGCGTATATTAGACAACCCACCGCATTTGCATACGGTACTTTGGACATATACTCCACCTCGTCCCTCTGTTTGTGGGCTCATTTGTGAAGATAACTTTGAAATGTGCCGCTAACGGAGTGCTAAATGGTTTAGCATTGTTCATGTTAAACCTCTCTAAGACCTTACGCACATATCCTTTCCGAGTTAGCCACAACTTTCTCGCTGACGATCCTCGTGAATTTCCATACCTAGGATCTTCTTAGTGACCCAAGATCCTTCATGTCAAATTCCTTTCGCTTTCAACAAATTCTTTAGTGAAAAATATCGACTTCCTCTTTCTGTTGCTATCAACATGTCATCGACATATAACGTTAACAATACTAGAGAGCCATCGTGAGGATCTCAAATACACACATGGATCATACTCGAACGAGAGTAACCATGAGCCATCATGAAGTTATCAAACTTCATATACCTTTATCTTGGGACCGCT
Organism: Panax ginseng; assembly: GCA_020205605.1. Lineage (NCBI taxonomy): Eukaryota > Viridiplantae > Streptophyta > Magnoliopsida > Apiales > Araliaceae > Panax > Panax ginseng. The sequence goes on from CM035150.1 coordinate 20,698,659, forward strand.
TCAAACCATAGAGGACTTCTTCAAACCGCAAACTAAACCCTCTTTCCACGGTTCAATAAACCCCTCAGTCGCTTCATGTAGATCTTTTCTTCTAAATCACCGTGGAGAAAAGTTGTTTTCACATCGTCGTTTCTAACTCCATATCTGTGATGCTACAATAGATAAGATCAACCAAGATCGATGTGTGTTTCAACCGGTGAGAAGATCTCATTGTAGTCGATTCTCTCTCTCGAGAGAATCCCTTTGCCACTAATCGGCCTTGAATCTTTCACCTTCTTTATCGGTGAGCTTCCTTTTTCACGAACACCCCACCGCATCCTATAGCCTCGATCCTTTTGGAAATTGAACTAACTCCCATGTCTGGTTCTTTTGTAAAGACTCCATCTCTTCTGCCATAGCTATCGCCCATTTATCATTATCATCGGATTGAATAGCATCCTGATAGCTAGTTGGATCTCCACTACCAGCAATCAAGGCAAAAGCAACCATGTCTTCAAACCCATATCTCTGCACTGGTTTGCTGACTCGCCTTTCCCGATCTCTAACAAGATTATAGGACCTCTCTTGGGGATCGAAGGTTGATCATCTTCAATCTCTTCTTGAAGCTCCACCTCAATCGGGTGTTTCGCAACTCACTACTGCAGATTCTTCATTCTCAGACTTGTTCAGCATGTGTTTCTCATTGAACACCACATCTCTGCTGACAACCTTCTTCTTGGATACTGGATCCCATAACCTGTATCCCTTGACACCATCTTCATATCCAAGGAAAATACACTCTTTTGACCTTGGATCAAGCTTGGACTGTCGCTCTTCAACTGGCAGATGAGCATAAGCTGGACAACCAAAGATTTTCATCACAGAAAAATCAACTGGTTTCCACCCATGCCTCTTGGGGATTTTGTAATCAATTCCTCTTTGAAGGAGATCGATTTATCGATAACATTTGTGTTGATTGCCTCGACCCGTAAACTCTTGGGTAATCCCGCATTCAACCTCATACATCCGCACGTTCCAATAGAGTTCATTCATCCTCTCAAGAACCCCATTTTGCTCGGAGTTCTTTTGATTGAGAAGTGCTGGTGATACCTTCATCCCTGGCGAGAATTGTAGAAATGACTTGTCCTTGTATTACGTGCCATTATCTCGATCGAAAAATACTTGACTTCTTTCCGGTCCGTTCTCTACTTTAGCTTTCCTTTGCTTGAAGATTACGAAAACCTCGGATTTACGCTTCATAAAATACACCCACACCTTTTCGGAGTAGTCATCTATAAAGCTAACAAAATAATGGGCTCCACCCATTGACGATGCTTGATCGGTCCCCACACATCCGAATGTACATAATCAAGTACATTCTTCTTTGGTATGTGCTCTGCCTTGAAGTCGACCCTCCGTTGTTTTTGCCAGACACGCAAAACTTGCAAAATTCAAAGCGCACGTTTTGACACCTTTCAAAGAATCGCCTTTTGTGAAGTTCTTTCATTCCACCTTCACTCAAATGACCAAGTCGCATGTGCCATAATTCTGTGCTATCACTGTTGGAATTATCCTGCATAGAATTTGCTGCTCCACCAACAACTGTGTCCCCTATCAACTTGTAGAGGGTGCCCTTCTTCTGGCCCTTCATAATTACCATCGAGCCCTTGGTAATTTTCATGACACCATCTCTGACTGAGATACTGCAACCTATAGAGTCAAGTACTCCAACCGATAGCAAGCTCTTCTTCAATTCTGGAATATACCTTACATCACCCAATGTTCTAACAACTCCGTCAAACATTTTAATTTTTATGGTGCCTATCCCAAGTAACTGCGACTGCATTGTTACCCAATAAAACTGTACCACCATTGCAGGATGTAAAAGTATCAAACCAATCCCTATGAGGGGACATATGAAAAGAACAACCGGAATCCATGTACCAATCTGTAAGGCTGCCACTGTCTCTAACAGATAAGAGATCACCTTGTGAAGCTTCATTTTACACATCGCATACGACTCTCCGTCACGCACACATCTCGCTTGCTTTCAAGAACATTAGCAGAATTTTCAATCTGCTTTCCTTTCTTCTTGTTATCCTTCTTCAACAATGGACACTGATTTTTGTAGTGGCCCTTCTCGTGGCAATGATAACATTCAACCCGAGATTTATCCTTTTGCACGGTCTCGATTCGAGACCTTTCTCGCTTCTTGGGAATACTTCTTTTGATTAGGACCCCGCGCGCCTATTTGAAAAAAAGTAAAGAAGGCATCTCCTTGATCTCTGGAAGTAGTGCCCTTGAACTTATCTCGGTCCAAGATCTGCGACATCACATCGTCAATCGCAAGCTTTTCCTTCCCTACAAGGAGTGTAGTCCGGAGAGTTGAGTATGAATCGGTAGAGACAAGAAGCGATAAGGCTTTATCTTCTTCGTCAACTTCACATCAATATGGTTAGTTGGGTCACCAATCTATTAAACTCATTAATATGATTGGCCAAATCGACCCTTCTTCCATCCGGCCAGATAATTCCTTCTTCAAATATAACCGATTTGACAGAGACTTTGACTTGTAAACTTTCTCAAGTTTCTCCCACAAGTCCTTCAAGAGGTTCTGTCAAAACACGATATTTGATCGTGGCGCCAAACTCAATCGATTGTTGCCACTACGCTTAGCTTCAAGTTCCACCCATTTTCATCAATCGTAGTCATTTGGTTTCTTCCCTTCTAGTGCCTTTGTCAATCCTTGTTGAGCCAATACATCTTTGGATCGTACTTCGCTAATCATCGAAATTTGACTTATAAATAAATGGTTCAACTTCATACCTCGCACTTGTGCTTGCCATCTTCGTATTTGTGACCTGCCTAATTTCTCTTTAAACTGATCGTTGGTGTGAACCGAGAGCTTTGATACCAATTGTTGCGGAATTGAACGATCCATCCCACATCAATTCATCACCTAGCAGCGCATACCTGTGTAGACGACCCCAATAAGTATGTTGGACCACCTCTTTACCTAAAAGGTTAACCTATTAGGTTGATGTTCTACCATACTTATTAAGCCATCTACACTCTTGAATTTAACCGATGTGGGATTCATGTGAAATCCCAACAACTTTCACTTGAATACTCATCACAAGTATCATACTAGAGTATCTTATCATTAAGCACACCTTCTTTGAATCCTTCAAGAGCTCTCTACTCGACTCTAATACTACTCCCAGCAGTTTTTCCTAGAGCCATCCCAAGCCATGCTCCACCCGATTCAAATACTTTTTGAGTCCTTCAAGAGCCTTGCTTGACTCTAATATTACTCCACCACGTCCTGGGTGTCTCACCACGTCCTGGGTGTCTCAGCAATTTCCCTAAAGCCTTCCTTAGCCTGCTCCACCCGACTCAAATCATCCCGTGCTCCACCTGACACGAGGCCGTGCTCCACCTGATTCAACTCTATTTACTCCACCCACGAGGCTTGCGAATTGTACCTCTCGCGCACCCCTCGCACCTTGAAGTTGATACTTGGACTCCCACCGAACCATGGGCTTTGATACCATTTTTCGAAAGCTCAAAAGTTTTATGTTCATGTGACTTAGAAAAGACATGATCCTCGCCATTCTCCCCTTTCTCAGCATTGTTTTGATACTTTTTCTTCAACCTCCTAATCTTTTCAGCCAACTGACTCTTCGAAACATCAACACTAAGTGAATCCTTAACAAACTCATGAAACACAGACATATCAGAATACGGGTCAGCATCTTTCTGTGTCTGGTAATCAATCGTCCCTTTTAATATCACAATTTCATCATCCTCACTCCATAGCAGATTAAGCGTAGACTTTTTCCCTGGACCGTCCCCATTTGAGACCCTACTCTTCTTATTCATTGAACCACTACCATTTTGCTCAGTCTCAACTGGGCGCTTGGCAGATGGTTGCTTTAATTGGATGGATTTCGATATGGGTTTCTTGAGTTTTGGGGAAATTTCCATTGGCTTAGAAGCAATTGGTTTGATCGTAAAAGCATAGGCAGTGGGAGAGTTTTGGGTTCCGTCAGAATCAGAATCAGAACCGGACCCTTCGCTTGGTTCGGATTGTGAAGGCGATGGGTACTTTTGAACGGAGTGTTTGTGAAGAACGGGTTCTTCTTCATCATTAGACTCTTCGGGTTCGTCTTCATCTTGATCAGGTTGTTGTTGTTGCTCTTCATCACTGGAGTCTTCCTCTTGTTCTTCTTCTGTTTCATCATCAGACTCTTCCGATTCGTCTTCATCTTGTTCAGAGTCAGTTTTTTGGGGCTTGGATTCTTCATGTTGTTGTTCTTGATCGCTGGAGTCTTCCTCTTGTTCTTCTATTTCATCATCAGATGAAGCAGATGAAGCAGCAGCAGCAGGTAGGTCATCAATATGAGGGTATCGCTTTGGTGCCATTTTCGCTCGGGGCTTCTGAAGAGGAGATGAGGAGGGGGAGACAGTAGGGGTTTTAATGTTGGAAGACTGGGGGATGAGGCAATTGTAAGGATTTTGGATTTCACTCTGGTATTATATACAAAGAGAGGCGTGGTTATTATTAGGGAATGTACTAGTGCTTCTACGCGGGATTTTGGAAAGGAAATGGGACCGTGGGTCCCATAACATTAAAAAAAGCAACCCCTTCCCATTCCCAACTTAATTTAATATTTCAGTCCTAAATAAACTCCTGAAGGTTAATGACATTTACTTAATTTAACATTTCACCCAATTATTTCCCAAAAAAAACATGGGAGAAAACTATAATTATTCAATATTTTTCTATGTTCCAAAATATAGAATTAAATTAATTTAAAATATTTTTAAATATTACTACAACATAAGAAATAAATTTTATATAAAAGAAAAAAAATAAATAGAATAAAGATATAAGGGTCACATGATCTTATTTTTAACAATCAACTTAAGACTATGGATAAATTTATTAAATCCAACTTTAATATTTGTTATCCTGAGAGCATAAAATTGTATAGGTTTGTTTCCGCCCTAAAATATTAAATCATGCAAACTCCACATCTACTGTAACACGAGCCACAATGCGCTTCACGTTATGACCTACAATAAATTTGAACTTGGTCAAGACTTTATTTTTCCATGAAGGGCTTTCTTGGATAAACAGCTCAAGAAAATTTTACTTCAGGAAAGTAGAAACTAAGATTCTTCAACTCCTTCAAATTGAGCACCTCCTTTGCCACGGATTCCACGCCACCGCTGATCTCCTGGATAGACATTAATGCTCAGTTCATTCAGCTGAAGAAGCCTTGAAATAATTCCTTTAGAAATTAATTCGGTTGGCAGCTTGGCAAACTCGCTACTGTTGCTAGTTCCGTAGAAAGATACAAGCAAATGCTTTAGACAAATCAAACTAGCAATAGCATTGGGCAAGTTATAGATCTCAGTTTCTCGGAGATCAAGCAACTCAAGATGTTGTAGAGCTCCAATAAAGCGTGCAGGAAAAACGTTTACAATCATGTAAAAGGATCCTTTGAGTAGCTTAACCTTGAAGAGTGATGGTGGCAGGGAATTGATTATGGTTCCAGATAGATTCAGAATTTGCCTACTCTCGACCGATTGTTTCTTTGGAAACACAAAGTCAATATCTTGGGGCCAGATAGATTATCAGGTAGACTGGATAAGTCATTGTCCATCAAAAATATATATCATCTTGGCTTGTTCCCAGAATCCCATTTATCATTTGCTGGTGGTTCTGTTAATCCTGCACTAGCCCCCAACAAGAATTAAAGGCCTTCTAAAGCAGACCTATTTAATACTTCCTCCGTTCCATATTAATTGCTCAGTTTTGATTTTTTTTAAGTCAAATTGACTATTTTTAGAATTAATAATTAAGCATATATAAATATATTTCTAAAATTCTAAAAATTGGGATTAGTAATAAATTGTATATATTTCTTTTGGTTATAATCTCTTTCACCTATATTTTAGCAAAAATAGTAAAAAGATTAATTTTAAAAATGGTCAATTTGATTTTAAAAAATCAAAACTGAACAATTAATTTAGGACAGAGGGAGTAATTCACTTTCAGCGTTGACATTAACAACGCTACAATTGGGGTCCTCAGGTTCCAATGTCAATCTTATATCGGTACGTACCAAAAATTGGCATTCTTCTTCTGGTGACATAATCACTAATGCTAATTCCCGAATTACACTACAAAAAAAAATGGACTGTGATGGCTTAAATCCATCATATAAATTCAAAAAATTATCACAAAAAATTTTTGTGATGACTTTAGCCGTCACAAAGATCATCTTGTAGTGTTATATCATGCATTTTCATAAAAACACTATCATCCTTCCTCTCCAAAAGAGAGACGTTTAAAAGAATATTTACAATAGTACTATACGCCTTCTCATATAAATTCCTTAAAAGTGTCACGCTTTTGAAAAATTTATCAAAGCTTTGAATTGAAGTACATGTATGGGAGTACTGAATATTTCATTTACCTTAACTGAAGTGTGCATGATTTAATATTATAGGGCGGAAACAAACATATACAATTTTATGCTCTTAGGATAGCAATTAAAGTTGCATTTAATAAATTTATCCATGAAGTCTTAGGTTGATAGTTAAGAATAAGATCATGTGACTCTTATATTTTTATTCTATTAATTTTATTTTTTTACATAAAGTTTATTTCTTATTTTGTAATATTTGAAACTATTTTATATTAATTTAATTCTATATTTCGGAACATAAGAAAATGTTGAATAACTATAGTTTTCTCCCATGTGTTTTCGGAAAATAATCGAGTGAAATTTTAAATTAAATAAATGTCATTCACTTTTATGGGTTGTGTTGGACCATAATATTTTAGACATGTTGAGGTGGGTCTTGAAAGTATTAGGTCGGCTCATTGGGTCAGCCCATTGGGTGGATATTATCTTTATTTTGGAACCTATGAAGTTTTGAAATTTGGAAGCAAGTAATGATTTACTAGATGAGTATGGTTTCACTTGGGCTTTGACCGGTGTAGATTGGGGATAGAACTTTGACTGTCATCTCTGCATTGCATTTAATGAGGATTGGACAGGGCTTAGTCGGCAAAAGGCTGTGGGCTCGGGAAAGTCAGTTGCATACAAGACAAACCGGACTTTGGAGATATAAAGCAAGGATGACACACGGTGAAAGGTAACTAATTCATTATTGCTCTCAAGTCACTAGATATTTATTCCTCCATTGTTAACCTTGTGATCGTAAATCATCGACTCTCACGCCGAGCTATCCCTCGACAATCAATGAAATCGAGCTTTTGGTGTCGATCGTGTTTATCATGCAGATCGTAACGTCTTACGTGATTGGGACGTGGCAGAAGATCTTGGCGTTAACATTGGCGCTAGAAGGAGGGCTGTGTTATAGTGTTCTTAAAGTTTTCAATCACAAATTGTAGCTGCTCTACGTCGGAATCCATGGTGAAGAAGAGTAGAACAGTTACTTCTAAAGGATAGCTGATGGCTATGACTTCGTCTACACAATGAGTATCTGTCAAGGATTGATTGGGTCCTTCAAAGAGTGCTCATGCTGGTACTGCTTCCAAGCAGGTTTCTGAGGGTTCTCGTTCGAGAACCCAAGGTGATGATAGAAGAAGATTGATTTTTGCTGCCGAGAAAAGACCTGACCATGGTCGGAAAAGGGTAGAAGGCATACTGCTTAGAATCCTATATCGAAGTGGTCAGACTGACAGACCGATCAAGTTAGAAAGAAGTCTACACTTTAAAGACATGTCTCGAGGCCGTCCTCAGGATCGAAGCAGACCCAATAGCCATTTTTCTGATTGGCCGAAGAAGGGTATTCCTCCCTATTGGTCTTCGGGATTATGGTCGAAGTAGAGTAGATGAAGGCCCAACAGCCATTTTCCTGATTGGCCGAAGAAGGGTATTCCGCCCTATTGGTCTTCGAGATTATGGTCGAAACAGAGTAGATAAAGACCCAACAGCCATTTTCCTGATTGGCCGAAAAAGGGTATTCCGCCCTATTGGTCTTGGGATTATGGTCAAAGCGAGTAGATGAAGACCCAATGACCATTTTTCTGATTGGTGAAGAAGGGTATTCCGCCCTATTGGTCTTCGGGATTATGGTCGATACAGAGTAGATGAAGACCCAACAGCCATTTTCCTGATTGGCCGAAGAAGGGTACTCCACCCTATCGGTTCACGGGATCATGGTCGAAGCAGATCCAGAAGCCGTACTCTTAAGAATTTATTGAGGGTATACTGCCCTGTGGATACTCGTCTTCGGAGATGCCCGTCTAAAGCTGCAGGTTCGAATGGAAAAGACAAGACTATTCAGAAGAGACTTTGAGAAGGTTTATGTCCAAATCGGCAGAAAGATGTTTGCCAATCTTTGAGTGCGTGGAAAGGTACAAGAATGCTAAGACGTTCCAGTGGACTTGAGTACGTGAAGACGCCTTTCTAGGAATAAATGACCAATCTTTCTTCGGTGCCTTTGTTGGTGAAGCCCGCTCCTGCTGAGCTATATTATTTGTATCTGGCAGCTAGTTCGTTGGCAGTGGGAGCAGTTTTGGTGTGAGAAGTTGGGGGTAAGCAGCACCCGGTTTGCTATATAAGCCGTGTCCTTAGGGATGAAGAAATAAGACGACGATAGTTATGGAGAAGCAGATGAGTCCGACAAAACCGTTGCAGTGCTTCGGCAGAATCAGAACTCGTGGGCGTTGTTTGCAGACGGGTATTCTACTTTGGACTCATCTCCAACTATTGAGGAATTTTGGGTGCCGTCCGAAGCTGCAGGTGTTCTTCGGAGGGTTCATGTGGCTATTTGTGTCAGCTGAATAGTTCGATCCTGCATCAGCCACCAAGAAGGCTATATTCGATTTTATCTCCTATACCTTTTGCTGTCTGGGGGGTATTCGTACTGGGTCCATTGGGTCAATTGCCTAGGGATCAGGTTAACAGACGTCAGTTAATGGGATCGAAGTTTGAAGCATTCAGTAAGGATTTCAGTAGCTCATCCGTAGTCTGACAAGCACAACAAATGCCACCTCGGTGTAAGGAGGTTCGGGTGGACTCGCTGACCATTCGATGGTAGCCTTATTGGCAGGTGGTCCTTATGGATTTGTCAGGCCCTTCGTGGTAGGCAATTGTCGTCCTTATGGGTTTGTCAGGCCCTTCGTGGTAGGCAATTGTCGTCCTTATGAGTTTGTCAGGCCCTTCGTGGTAGGCAAACGTCATCGGTGTAAGGAGGTTCAGGTGGACTCGCTGACCATTCGATGGTAGCCTTATTGGAAGGTGGTTCTTAGACTTTGTCAGGCCCTTTGTGGTAGGCAAATGTCATCCTTTAGACTTTGTCAGGCCCTTCGTGGTAGGAAAATGTCATCCTGTGGGTTTGTTAGGCCCTTCGTGGTAAACAAATTCCCTATGAAGCAGATCTACCTCACACTTCAGTAACGAATAAGTATTGCATTACTTTATTACCTGATTTTTAAGTGTTGAGTTCGGGTCGCATTATTACTTGATCTTATCTGTTATATGACTTGCTTAGTTATTGACTAATAGTTTAAGATTATACATTTTTCAAAATCATTAATATTAAAGTATTAACAACAAGTAACTGCACCGAGGTCATAAAGAACGAAGCCCATATTTCATTAATATTTAAAATGATTACAAAAGATGGAGAATTTTACAGAAATCCTATAAGCTATAAGAAGGGAAACTCGTCTTCAAACATCAGCTTCGTCTTCGGAAGAATCGAGTATGGTCGGATCAACCTTAGATGTGACAAGATTTGCTTTGTCCTTGCTTCGGCATTCATAGTACCCATCAGAAAACATCTGGACCACCTTCTCATTCAGCTCATTGGACTGACGATATTCTTCCTGGATTTGCTTACGAAGCTGATCAGTTAGTGGTGGGCCCAAATCCCTAATAGCTCGGAGTTCTCGAAGTTCCTCTTCAAGTTTTTGACGATAGGCCATTTGCTCTGCATCTTTAGCTTGATTATCTTTATTTTGCTTCGACAGAACTGAGTTGGATTGGGCCAGATCTTTGATTTTCTTCGCCAGAATTTCATTTTTCTTCAGAAAATCGATATTTATATTAGTGATGACTTGATGAGTGGCCCGGTATGTCTTCAAATCTTCTTTGGTTTGGGCAAGGTCTTTCTGAAGGCACTCTTTGTCGCGAAGAGCAACTTTGAGATTACTTCTATCTTTCGCCAAAGTAGATTTAATCAGGGTATTCTCTCTTCGAGCGACTTCCTCTTCGGCTTTGGCCTCTTTATATTTTGGACGGAGGCGTCCGAAGACAGCGTTTGCCTGCAAATGATCAATGTTAGTCAAACAGTTCAAAATTAATGGGTCGGGACGTAAATAAATAAGTTAAGCTTACTCTAGCTTGGTACTTCATTCCCTCGTCGATTAGGTCCATGATAGAGCTGTTGCCTAACCGATGATCATCTGTGTCACGGACGAAGGAGTTGTAGAGCTGAAATGAGAATTTCTCATTGAGTTCTGGCCAGAGAGTGGGGTATCCCATGGCTTCAGGCCTAGATTCCGAAGAGTTTGGTTTTCTTTTGCGATCATGTTTGGGTGTTTGCTCTACCTGTTCTTCGGCCTCTTCGTCAGAAACAACGATTTCAACCGGGATATTCGGTAGAGGAGCGATGTCTGTTAGAGGTACTTGTGGCTCTTCGGAGGCCTGAGGATTCGCTTGGGTTTTCCTCTTTTTGGCACGAAGGATTCGGATCCGTTCATCGTGAGGTTTATCGAGGAGGCACTCGGTATGAGTTTGTGTGGTGGTTTTGTGTTTTCGGCCAGCTTGCTTTCTTCGGCGAGGTTAGCTTGTACCTTCAGTAGGAGTTGATTCGGTTGCTTGAGCTTCGAAAGTTAAAGGCTCTTCAGTTGGTACTTCGGTAGGGGTCGGTGAAGATAAACCCGAAAGGAATCTGTCTAGATCCCTTGATAATAATCGATTGACGCATGCGATCGTCGAGTTACTACGAAAGATGAAGAACAATTATTCAAAATAAATTACTGACGAAAATTGGTTAAGTTATACATTCCTTTGGGTTCGGAACTTACATTTATGGTCGTACAACCATGCTTTCTTGCTTAGAAGTACGAAGCTCCATTCCTTGAGATGGATCTTCTCTAGAAAGCTCGCCATTTCTCTTACACGTTCCTTTGAAATATCTCCGAAGTTTGCAGAGATACGGTTAGAAATGGTCCAATCGGGTATGGAGGAGATTTCGGGTCCTTTAACAAAGAACCACTCCTTATGCCATCCCTGGTTGCTCGAGGGAGTGTCCATCAGGGGTCGCTTCTCGAACCTGGCATTAGGTTTGGGAGATTGTTTGCTCAGCATCTTGAAGCCTCGTTCTCGGGATTTACCGGCTATGAACATGGTGAAGAAGAAGTCGACAGCAGGTGGAATCCCTTGTTCGTGGCAGAAGGCGATAAATGCCAGGATGTGGATATAGGAGTTCGGCACTAACTGGACGAATCTCACGCCTACAAACCCTAGTAGAATGATGACGAAGGCATGGAGAGGTAGGCGAACTCCCTTTTCGAGAAGGGTCATCGGCATGGCGGTCCACCTTGGTGTTGGTACATTACATTCGTCAGTAGGAGCTGGAGCCTTACCATATGGGTGTCCTAATCTAGTAAGCGGTCCGAAGGTTACCCAACTCAATCTCAGTGACGGTGGAAGGAGTGTTGGCATGGGGGAAGTATTCTTCACTCTTGAAGAATTCTGAAGGATTGGGAATAGTTTTTAGTGGTTGATTCTGACTATGAGTATCAACAGATTTGGGATTTGAACTCGGAGCCTCTTTTTTGCTAGAGCTCGGATTGGGAAGAACAGTAGTAATGGGGGTTATGCGAAGTGGGGAACTTTGATTAGTATTCTGAGAAGCCATTGTTAATTAGTTGCAGAGAGAAATTTGGAGAAGAAGAGGAGCAAGGAATATCCGAATTTCAAATTGAGTTGGTAAAACTGTCAGATTTGGGAGAAAACAGCTTTTATACTAGAGTTCTCTTCAACTTTTCACGAGGTTCAAGGGCGGCTCATTTAAAGTCAGCAGTGATTGTGAATTTGAAGAGGTAGCGTGCAGTTTTGGCCTTCATTATTAACCGGAGTGGGCTTCTCTATTGGGCTTCCGGTTTCTATTTGAATTGTTGTTTGAGATTTACCTATTGGGCCTCCTTTAAGTTGTATCTTGGGCCTTTGTTGTCTCATTATAATTCCTTTTATTACGGGACCGATTCCATTTTATACTCTTTCATTAAACCTCCTGCTTAATAAAAGACCGGGGCAATATTGGGCCATAATACTTTTTAGACATGTTGAGGTGGGTCTTGAAAGTATTAGGTTTGGTTCATCGGGCACCCATTGGGTGGATATTATCTTTATTTTGGGACCTATGAAGTATTCAATGGAATAGCAATGATTTACTAGATGAGTATGGTTTCACTTGGGCTTTCAAAGGGTGTAGATTGGGGATAGAACTTGATTGTCATCTCGCATTGCATTTAATGAGGATTGGATGAGGCTTAGCGAGAAAAAGGTGTGGGCCGGAAAGTCGATTGCATCTGAGACAAAACCGGACTTTGGAGATATAAAGCAAGGATGACACACGGTGAAAGGTAACTAATTCATTATTGCTCTCAAGTCACTAGATATTTATTCCTCCATTGTTAACCTTGTGATTGCCGATACTGACTCTCACGCCGGAGCTATCCCACGACGGTCAAGCCGTCAAGTTTTTGGTATTATCTGTGTTTATTGTGCAGAATCAAAATGTCTTACATAATTGGGATGTGGCAGAAGATCTTGGCATTAACAGGTTGATTTAGGAATGAAATATTAAATTAAGTTAGGAATGGGAAGGGGTTGTTAAATTAAGTTTGGAATGAGAAGGGGTTGCTTTTTTAAAATGTTATGGGACCCACGGTCCCATTTCCTGTCAAAAATTACGGTATTGATATTATCTTTTTGTCCAACGAAGACAAAAGGTCCATTAAGAAATCAATAGTGATACAATTTAATTTTATTTTATTATATTTTTAAATTCGATCATGTCAAAAAATATTACCTGTTTGAACATATTGTTTTGTAAACTTATTATCTTACACAATTTAATAATATTACACTTCATCAATATCTATATTATAATTAAATAGACAATTTAGTTCTTCTTTCTTTTTTTATTGGACATTTGACTTTTATTAAATTAAGTTCACCTTTATTATTTAAAAATCTAAATTAGAAACTGGAATTAGATATATTGTAGTTTTATAAAAATATGAAAATTAGTAGTATAGCATTATAAGAAACAATCAAAATAAGATCATCTTATATAATATTATTTTATTATTATTCTTATATATATATATATATATATATATATATATATATATATATATATATATATATATATATATATATATATATTTAAGTTTATTTAAAATTAGAATTAGTATCATAGTTTTATAAAGAGATGAGGGTTAATATCGTAGTTTTATAAGGAAACGAGAATTTGTAATCATACTTCATACTACCTCCGTTCTTAAAAGATTGTCGTTTAAGGTTTTGGTACATGGATTAAAAAAGTGTCATTTACCTAGTAAAATTTGTTTGAAATTTTATCACTACCTTTTTATGGTAAGTTGAAAACTATTAATACAAGGGAGAGAATTTCTTGAGACAATGAGAGATGATAGGAGTAATATAGGAAAGTAAATAATTTATTCTTCTCGAAATTTATAAACGACAAATATTTTGGAACAAATTTTTTCTTCCAAAATGACAATATTTTAGGAACGAAGGGAGTACTATATACTCCCTCCTATTCAGATTAAATGACGTTTTAGGGAGTTTAATTGTATTCTATATAAGTGTCGTTTTGGAATCTCTATGCAATATTGCACTATTTTTTCCTAATTTACCCCTCTATTTAATATGCTTAGTAAATGCAATTGTGGAGAGAGAAATAATTAATTAGGGACACTTGTGAAGAATGAGAAGAGATAATTGTGGAGAGTGAAATAATTAATTACGGACACAAAATATTTTGTGTTATTTCTTAATAAGTGTGCTTAACTCTAAAATGTCATTTAATCTGAATAGGAGGGAGTATAAAAGTAGAATACACTTGAGCTTTATTTTTCCCTCCAAAACAAAAAAATACAGTTGACATACAATTTCCCCCCCAAAATCCTTTCTTTATTTTTCCCTCCAAAACAAAATCAATTCTCTCCAAAATAAAAAAAAACAATTGACACACAATTTTCCTCCAAAATCATCTGATGTACTTTTACACGTTTAAAAAAAAATTCTTCATTTCTTTTATATCATTTCCCATTTTACAAGAAAATATCACACTCCCTTACTTAATGGTATTTATCACCATCAATAGCATTTATAACCAGATTCTCTTTTTTTGATGAATACAACACAAATTGGTTATTTGATGATTTGGCTTACACGTTATTAACTCTTCATTGCCCTAACTCAACCACAATCCTTTCACATTTGACTTATACATTTCATTTTTGAAGATTTCCTAACTCAATCAGCCTCATTCACAAATCTTTTCATCTTCTCTTCTTGCATAATATTTATTGTCGAGAATACAAAGGGGTATTCTGTTAGATAATTTTGTGTATTTTGAATCAATCTTTAGATGAAATGATCTATTCTATTCGTCTTCTATCTTTAATTCGGAGGAGTTTTCTAAAAATCCCTCGATATTTGTTGTGACGCCCCCAAAATATGTATACATCACCTATTCTGAGTTGCCAAATACATGGTACAGAATACAAATACAACCTTAAATATACAACATGAGCTGTGAGTTTTAATACAAATATTGTCTTCTAGACAATATTCAAACTCAAAATAAGTCCTCAATACATTTATTATCACACTATTTCATAGAATAGTGAGGACTACTAATGCTATCATCTAGATCGTCACTCCGTTCCCCGACTAGTCCCTGCTACGTTCTCATTTTCTGAAGAGAACAATGAAAGCAAAAGGGTGAACTCAACTAGCCCAGTAAGAAATATTATGACTAAGATAATGCAGAATAAATTATCATTAGCCTTCAACAGTGTTAAACTGATAAAATATAACAAATATCAAGTTTAACTGCAGCGGAACAAGCAATCCATTAGAAGAGTCAAGCAGAGAATAAAATCTACTATCTTCTATGATTTAAAAGGGTTTTCATTACTTTTATCGCTGAGACTCAGCTTAATAAATAATTCACATCATCCCTGCCCTACGGCCAAGGATATTCATTAGTATCACGACCACAAATTATCCATGCACTACGGGCCAAGGATATTCGTGTATTCATCAATGGTCATGATCATGCCAACAACTGTCCATCAATGCACTACGGGCTAATGATAACTTTTTTCACATCATTTGTAACATTACGGTCATGATTACACCGAATAATCCCTGGTCATAATCATACCAATTCCATCTATGCACTACAGGCCACATATGACTTTCAACATAATATAAACATGAGGATGATGACAATGATATAAGAATTCAATAAAACAAGTTCAAGAATTAATTTATCCAGGAACTAATAACGTCCAAATTGTCAACATGATACTTCTTTGTAGAGTAACACTCAAGAATGCTCGGAAGAATATTTCCATGAAAGATATGGATGAAGCGCAAATATCAAGGATATTCCACTAATTTCATGGAGTATAGAAGTCAAAACTTTAACCAACCGAGTATAATAAAGAATGAAATAACAAAAGAAATCACCGTGCATGCGATAGGCCGCATGCAAATGAGTTATTCCAATGTAATAATAAATAACGGAAATCAGTCATGCGCAGAACGCACAAACAAGATATTCCAATGTAATAATAAATAATGGAACCAGTCGAACGTAACGCACGCGGACATGATATTCCAACAGAATAATAAACAACGGAATTCAGTCATGCGTAAACGCATGTGCATGGGATGTTCCAACAGAATAATAAAGAATGGAATAATGTAAGAATTTCACCATATATGCAAGATTTTCATGTAGGCAAAAGTTATTCCAACATAATAATAAAGAATGGAATACAGAAAAATTTCACCAAGTATAGGGTAGCCCGCGTATACAGGTTATTCCAACAGAATAATAAAGAATGGAATAACAGAAGTTCTCTTAATGAATAAGAAAGAAATAATACCCCTTACGAGTACAACAAATAATATCCTTTACCGTAAAAGAAGAGTATTTCGACTGGTAGGGCGAGGATATTCTTGAAGAAAACTTGCACTACGCTCAAAGCTTCTTAAAACTCTAAAGAAATATGCTCAAGATTATAGAAGAATTCTCCGAACTTCTGGTGTGGTTTTCAATTCTAAGTAAGCGTCCTATTTATAGGAAAATAAAAAGGATACTATGCTACACTATGCAATAAAATATAATATATTCTATATATATATTATTTAAAATCTAATAAAACAAATAACTTTATAAAAGTATTCTGTTTTATATAAAAAGATTTTACTATGCAAAACACTATGCAGACACTATGTAACACTATGCATAATAAAATATAATATATTCTAATTATTGTCTAATAAAACAAATAACTTTATAAAAGTATTCTGTTTTATATAAAAAGATTTTACTATGTAAAACACTATGCATAATAGAATATTATATATTCTATTTATAATCTAATAAAACGAATAACTTTATAAAAGTATTATGTTTTATATAAAAAGCTTTTCTATTTTATTACATTAATAATACTAATAAAACAAAACTCATCATCATTATTATAATTCACACTATTAATCGACCAGGTCGTTCCCAGGAAAGAAGGGGCTTTCCGATAAGGATTTCTCTCTATTGGCGCGCAATTAGGTGACCATACCTCTCATTGGCAGAACTTCTAGACATCGTTAATATTGCAAATAATAATATTAATAACTCTGTCATCTCAATATATAAAATATCGACAATAATTGAATACAACTGAGCGACTTCTCATGTAAGCATCAATAATCAATACCGTGTGATACTATGCAACCACGCATATTACTGTACTTTTAACACCGGGTGTTTCAACAGTTAACGGTAAAACTTTCGCCGTTATTTTCTAAAATATTTTTGTCATTTTCTCAATCCGACAATAATTCCGTTGTGGGGGTCTACCAATGATTGCGCCGTTGTACGAATATTACCTGTTAAAACGAATATTCCTCGACCAATCGAATATTATATAACAACTTGCGTACTTTGCAAAATTTATAAATATTACCCACAACTATAACATTATATCAAATTCATTCCATAATATTCAAAAATGATATTTATAAAAAATCATCTTTATTAAAAAAAATTGGGGTGTTACAACCTCCCTTCTTATGAAATTTTGCCTCGAAATTAGGGTACGCACGGTATGTCGAAGAGGTAAGGATACCTTGATTTCATTTCGATTCTAACTCCCAAGTTATTTCCTCAACATCGTGGTTTCTCCACAAAACTTTGACTTGAGGTATAACTTGGAGCGTAGAATATGTTCCTTCTTATCCAAGATTTGAACAGAACCTCTTCATACGTCAAATCTTTCACTATTTCATCCGGTTCTAACTCAATAATTTGGTTCTGGTCTTCCACATATTTACGTAACATGGATATGTAAAAAACGTTATGAACACGAGACATACTTGGCGGTAAAGCGAGTCTATAGGCCACAATTCCTACTCGATCGAGGATTAAAAATGGGCCGATGAATCGAGGATTGAGCTTTTCTCTCTTTCCAAATCTCGTAACTCCTTTCCATGGAGCAACACGTAACAACATATGATTTCCTATATCGAATTCCACGTCCTTTCGATGAAGATCATCATAACTATTTTGTCGATCTTGTGAGGTTTTTATACGTTGTCGGATCGTTTGAATCTTTTCCGTAGTCATACGTACCAACTCTGGTCCCAACAAAGTTGCTTCACCCACCTCATCCCAGCATACTGGAGAATGACACTTTCTTCCATACAACGCCTCAAATGGAGCCATGCAAATACTTGCTTGATAACTGTTGTTGTAGGAAAACTCCACCAATGGTAAGAACTTGTCTCAACTTCCCTTGAAGTCAAGGACACAAAGTCTTAATAAATCTTCCAGAGTTTGAATAGTCCTCTCTGATTGTCTGTCCGTCTGAGGATGATATGCCGAACTAAATCGTAAGTCCGTGCCATAGCTTTTTGCAAACTAACCCAAAATCGTGAAGTGAATCTTGGGTCTCGATCAGAAACTATGGATACTGGCATACCATGCAATCTTATAACCTCGTATATGTACATACGAGCAAGACGTTCAAGTGTATAAGTTTCTCGTATAGGTAAGAAGTGAGCAGACTTGGTCAATCTATCAACAATGACCCAAATTGCATCTATGCCTTCAGAAACCTTGCGAAGACCAGTAACGAAATCCATGGTAATGTGCTCCCACTTCTATTCTGGAATTTCAAGTGGTTGCAATGGACCTTTTGATACTTGATGCTCCACCTTGACTCAATGACACGTTAGACACCTTGAGATAAACAACGCTATCTCTCTCTTCATATTGCCCCACCAAAATGTATGTCAAAGATCATGATACATTTTGGTACTCCTAGGATGGATTGCAAACGGTGTGTTGTGCGCCTCCATCATGATTTTATACTTTAAATCGGGGTCGTTAGGAACACAAGTCTGGAGTTGACTCGAAGTATTCCTTCTTCATTGATTCTTACTCCTAAGATATCACCTTCTTGCACTTTCTTCCTCATACGCATCACCGACTCCAGTGCGTAGCTTGAGCGGCTTTAACTTTATCAATTAAAGTCGGTTCTACTCGTATATTCGCCATCATCACATGGGTCCCTAGAGTCTTTAACTCTATCTCCATCCTTTGCAAGTCACACAAAATGGGCCTTTGCGTTTACAATATCGCACTCGTACTTGCATATGATCTTCTACTCAATGCCTCAGCTACCACGTTCGCTTTCCTAGGATGGTAATATTTCAACAGTTCAAGCCAACGTCGTTGTCTCATGTTGAGTTCTTTTTGAGTGAAGAAATATTTGAGGCTTTTATGATCCATAAAGATCTCCACTTTCTCCCCATACAAGTAATGTCTCCAAATTTTAAGTGCGAAGACAACAGCTGCCAACTCTAGATCATGAGTAGGATAATTCCTCTCATATTCTTTGAGTTGTCTTGAGGCATAGGCTATGTGTGACACCCCCAAATCTCGGTACGTTATTACCTCAAGATTTGGTGTTCACTTAATCAAAACATTCATATCTAACTACCCAATCATAATATAATTGAATAAATAAACCTGCCCATACAGGATTACATTAAATAAAATCTCCCAGGTTATCTAACCTTTACAAAAAGCATTCATGCGGAAAATTAAATAAACTTCATTATAATCTTTAAACCAAAGTCTGATAATAAAACTATCAAAACTATTACAAGTCTTTAGTACTTGTTTATCTTTCCCTTTCCCTTACTGGTGCTAGGTACGTCACCCTTTTCAGCTTTAGCTGTAAGAAATTTTACAGGCAAGAGTGAGCAAACAAGGCTCACTTGGAATAACAATAAATAAAACTTTAACCTTTACATCACTTGCCATATACTAGGCTTAATAGAACTGAACAATACGTTCTATTAACATTCAAAAAATCATAACATTCACTGAGGGTCTAATGACCACGAACCATGCCCACATTTATAAGTAATCTTTCAACTTTAACTCTAACAGTCATACGACTATAAGGACTCAAAGGTACTTAGGGGGATCAATCTTTCGTACATGTATTGTATACAAACATTTCAGGACAAAGTATAAAACTAAGTGCAACCCCTAATAATAGGGTTATTCATCTCTCAAGATTTAGAGTACAAGTCCGCACCAAAAGTCATTTGGTTTGGATACACTTCAATGTAATTTGAATTCAACGGACATCAACTAAGGATTAATTGAATAAAAGATAATAACACTATGTTATTGAATAATCATAATCGAATAAACATTTCGATTTCTAAGTTCATGCTTTAGGAATAATCTAATAGCATAACAATGGAATAATTTATCATACCTTGCGTTGAACAACATTAAGTTAAGGTTACATCTTAGAATTTAATATTAAGCATGCATAACAAATAATAACTTTTAACGGTAAATTGTTCAATGTAATAAAGATATTTGCAGATGCTAATATAACAAGTTTAGATTTAGGAAAACTTGCATAATCATAACAAACTAACTCAACGAAGGTATGGAGTTGTAAGATTTACTCAATGTAAACAATAGATTTAGATACTTGCATAACGAAGATTTAGGATAAGAAAACTTGCTCAACTATTATAAAAGTAGAGTTAAAGAACTTGCATGACAATAAATCGTTAAACAAGAGATTAGAAATATAGAATTTGCATAAGTATAACATAACAGTGAAAAGTAACCTTACTGAATAATAAAGTAACAAAGGTTAGGGAACTTGCCTCGTGCGTAGGTTAAACAATCACTACTCACGTTCACCCAAAGTCCTACACATACCATATGTATTGACAATACACATTAGTTACACTAACATTACCTTCATGAGTTGCTTTCTTACTTTTAGTATAGCTACCATCTAAGTTTAAGTTTAAATAACATTGCATCTTTTCATGAACATTACTTTTTAGCTTTATTACAACTACTTAAGTGATCATGTCATTGCACCACATACACATTAACAACTTGATACAACATCCTATTACATGTCCAACATGTTATCATTAGGTTATACTAATACTCAAAGGATTGCACTTGCATTCGCGCATCCCAGCGCCCTCCGATTGGCTCCAAATACACAAGTCCTAAAGATGGCCATTTTGACCCTTCATAACGATTTCAAATTGAAAACCTTAAAGAATAAAAGTTATAGGCCTATTCGTCCTTATTCTGAATCATCTTGAATCACCTCAATCGGAGTTCGTATGAAAAGGTTATGGTTATTTTACTACATGAGGTCAAAACTTTCCACCTGCACTACTTTTTCAGTCCAAAGGTCAGCACGATGTCGTTGGGTGCAAATTCCATCTTTGGGCGTGAACGTGAATTTTTGCCTATTTTTGGCGTCGAGGCGCGAGACTTGACGTTGGAGCGTGGATTTTGGCGCTGGGACGCCAAAACTCACAAAAACCAAACCAAGAACAGAACAAAGCTACTGTCTTTATTTTTAATAGCAATTAACCCCAATTAACATGTATATCTTCACGTAATTTACACATAAACGCTAATAATCATTCATATACCAATGACCAACAATTAAACAATGAATTTTTTAGTAAACTTAGTTCTTTGAAAACACTGTTTTACATCAAAACTCCATTACTGATAATTGGTGAACACAGTGAACACTGTAAGTTCATGTAAAATCCAATTTGATTCCTTTAAAACACAAACATACTAACATATAAACCAATTAACATGCATAATTCAATTTCCCAATTAGCATACACTAACTTTGTTATCATACAAAATTTACAATCACAGTTCCTACAGTTCATGTATGTATATATATACTGTAAAACAAAATTTCCTATCTTTTAAAACGTAATTTATCATACAACACATAAATACATATATGCATGCTAGTTGTATCAATTACAATTATAATTATTCAGGATTTCAAAATCAATTACATAAACATGATTTACAGACAACATTTGTAAAAACTCATATACAGTGAAGTTGAGTTTCAAGAAACACAGAGGCTAAATAGTTATACTATAAAACCTATGTTAATATTATAAAACATACCTTTTTGTTGCTTTTAGAAAACCTTTCACCGAGAATAGCTTTTGATTTAACAATCGAACTTGTTTTTGGAATTTTCTCTCAAACTCTCTCGAACTTCTTTCTTTCTTTACTCAGTAAACCTTTCTTAGGCTTAAGCCAAAATACACTATACATAATATTAACTAAAAACCAACGCTTACCTTTGAAACGTAAAAACTGAATCCTTAATAAATAATGCTAATATGTTATCAGTTATAAAAATTAATATATATATATATATATATATATATATATATATTATACGTATTTTATTTATATAACAATAATTCAAAAATTAAAACCAAAAGCCATAGGGCTTTGTTTGGCAAACCATTTAAAATAAAGGATTAATATACTTAAACCTTGTTTGGCAAAACTAAATTAAAATTACTTTAATTTATTTTAATAACTCTTTATAACATAGTTATTTGTCACACTTTATTTAATAACAATTTATTAAATAATTCACTTAATCACATAACTCAATCCACATAACACATTAATTATTTAACAAATAAATAATTAACTAAATCAAATCAATCAAATTGAACAATTATTTATCCAATAATAAACACATCCAATAAATATTTATATAAATCAATAATATTTATAATTTATATTTAAAAAAATATGGAATGTTACATCATTCCCCTCTTATAAAGATTCTGTCCCTAGAATCACAACTCAAACAACACAGTCGTTACATTCTTCCCTACTTACAAAGATTCCGTCCCCAGAATCGAAGACACAGATTAAACAAATAACTTAGGTACTCTTTTCAACATTTTCTTCGAGTTCCCACGTAGCTTCTTCTCGCATTGTGGTTCCTCCATATCACCTTCATGTAAGGTATTACTTTATTCTTGAGCACTTGTTCTTTCCTCGTCAACTATCCGGATAGGAATCTCTTCATAAGACAAATCTTTTCGAATCGCAATGGTTCGTATCGATCACATGTTTGTAATCGGGTTTATATGGTCAGAACATCAAATATGAAAACATTGTGAATGTTTTCCAACTCGGAGGTAGAGCTACTCGTAAGCTACCTCTCCAAATCTTCGCAAAGACTTCAAAGGGTCCAATAAACCCTGATTAGTTTTTCCTTCATCAAATGAATTTTTCCTTCCAAGGAGAAACTTTTAGGAATACGAGCTTTCCTACGCCAAATGCACGATCTTGCACGATCTTGCCTCGTGTTGATCAAAGATACTTCTTCCGCTCGGCCTTGAGTCGCTACATTAATCTTGTCCCGATGAGTTTGATAACCTCGCAGCTTTGTTGCACTAGTTTTGGTCCTAGCAATTGACGTTCACCAACTTCATCCCAAAGATGGTGGAGTTCGCACTTTTCGCCATATAACGCTTCGTAAGGTGAAATGCCGATGCTCAGATGATAACTATTATCAGAAAGTAATTCCACCAACGATAATTATTCTTCCCAACTTCCTTTGAAATCCATGACGATGCTCCAAGTATATCTTCCAATGTCCGGATCGCTCGTTCGCTTGGCCTTCTATTTGTGGATGATAAACCGTACTCATTCAAGAATCGAAGTTCCCATGCATTCTTGTAGTCTCTTCTAGAAGTTTGACGTGAATCGCGGGTCTCTATCGGACACAATTGACACTGGCACTCCATATCTCGAAACGATCTCCTTAATGTACAATCTTGCCAATTGATCAAGATTGAACCTAATCTTTATTGGTAAAAAGTGTACCGATTTGGTTAATCATTCACTATCACCCAAATCGCATCAAGATCCTCTCTCGAGTAGTTGGAAGACCCACCACAAAATCCATCGTGATGTGCTCCACTTCCATTCTCGTATTTCCAACGGTTGAAGTAATCCACGGGTCTTTGATGTTCGACTTTTACTCTTTGACATGTCAAACATTTCGCCTTGCATTTTGCAACATCCCTTTTCATATTAGACCACCCAAAATGTCTCACAGAATCTTGATACATCTTCGCTTCCCGGATGAATTGAATATTTTGAGCTATGAGCTTTTGGCCAAAATTTCATCTTTCAGCCTCGTGTGTCATTGGACCTAGATTCTTCCCTCATACCGTAGTAATCCTTCGGTATCAATCTTGTATTTCGTATCGCTATCGTTAACCATAATCTCTTTTATCTTCCCACATTCTTCATCTTGTAATCGAAGCGTTCTTCACCTTGTCCAAAGAAAGTTGGACCGCTTCTAATCGAATAGGCGTTCATTTGATTCTCGTGGAAATTTGATTTCCAGCTCTAGCTTTGTCATTCTTTAAATGAGCTCCTCCCGAGTTGTTATCAAGATCAACTTCTCCCGACCTTTTCTCGCTTAAAGCATCTGCAGAACCACATTCTCTTTGCTCGGATGATAAAAGATCTCACAATCATAATCTTTTATCAATTCCATCCACCTTCTCTCGACGCATGTTCAGATCCTTTCGAGTGAAAATATACTTCGACTTTTTTGTGGTCGTGTAGATCTCAATTTTCTCCATAAAGATAGTGTCTCCATATCTTGAGAGCAAATACTATCGCAAACCAATTCCAAATCATGAGTCGGATAACCTTTCTCATAATCCTTCAATTGTCTTGATGCATAGGCAATAACTTTGCCATGCTCGCATAAGAACACAACCCAATCCTTTGTGTGAGGCATCACTATACACCACAAAATTTCTGTATTATCCTAAGCAGGTTAACAGAGGTGCCACACTTAGCTTCTTCTTCAAATCTTGAATTTCACATTTCTCCGTCCAAACGAATTTCATTTTTCGTGTCAAATTTGTTAATGAGTGGCTATATCTTGAAAAATCTTGAATGAATCTTCTATAATAATTGGCCAAACCCCAAGAAACTCCTCACCTCCAAGGTGTCCTTGGTTGTTCCCAATTTATTACAACTTCCACTTTCGATGGATCCAATCGAAATCCCATCTTTGTCAATCACATGACCCAAAAATTGTACACGATCGAGCCAAAATTCGCACTTAGAGAATTTCACAGACATCTTTTCCTTTTTAGTGTCTCCAATGTCAAACGAAATGTTCCACGTGTTCTTCTTGAGTTTTGGAATACACCGTAATGTCGCCGATAAATACCACTACTTAACTTG
Organism: Panax ginseng; assembly: GCA_020205605.1. NCBI lineage: Eukaryota > Viridiplantae > Streptophyta > Magnoliopsida > Apiales > Araliaceae > Panax > Panax ginseng. The sequence goes on from CM035150.1 coordinate 20,723,595, forward strand.
TCTAAGAATGGTTTAAATACCCTTTTCATCAAATCCATGAACGCAAATAGGGCATTTGTTAAACCAAAGACATCACCGTAAACTCGTAATGTCCATACCGAGTTTCAATGTCGTTTCTAGGTATATCCTCCTTTCTTACCTTCAATTGGTGATACCCACTTCTCAAATCTATTTTCGAGAAGTACTTAGCACCTTCAATTGGTCAAACAAGTCATCTATTCTAGGCAACTGATACCTATTCTTAATAGTGACCTTGTTTAACTCCCTATAATCAATGCAAAGACGATTGATCCGCCCTTCTTCTTCTTTAATAATATCTGGCGCCCCACGGTGATACACTTGGTTGAATATATTTCTTGTCCAAATAGTTCTTGCAGTTGCACCATCGGCCTTCATTTCTATCGAGCTATTTCAGACGGGCCTTCGATATTTGCAGTGCAGCTTCTCGGCGCTAAGTCGATTACTTAACTCAATCTCTCGTCAAATGGAAGTCCCGCAAATCCTCCTAAAATACATCTATGAATTCCCTAACCACTAGTATCTCCTCCAGGGCCACACCTTTTTTCGAGTATCGACTATGTAAGCCAAATAACCCACACACAGCCTCTTTACTTAACAACTTTCGTCTCAAGATAATCGCCGACATTTCATTTGTCTAGCGATTTGCTACCATAGAAAACTACCTTTCGATTTGAGTCATAAGGTTTACACACTTTTGTGGCAATCAATTATCGCTCCATATTTGAACATCCAATCCATTCCCAAAATAACATCAAATTCTCCAAGTCCAATTGGGATTAAATCTACCATTAGGATATTCCCTTTAATGTTCACCCTACATTTCTTGTATACGAACCTAACAAGAATCACTTCCCTATTTGCAATTTCTATGTTCAAAAGGAAATTCAGTTCTTCTCTAGGTAATTCTAACCTCTTAGAAAATTCATCAGATATAAACGAGCAAGTAGCACCTGAATCAAATAATACATAAGCATTAATATCGTTGATTGGGATAATACCTAACACCACATCTTTTGATTGCACAAAGATCCTCGCATACCATGTTGAATGTTCCGCTATGGGTTTGTTTGATGTTGAGGTCCAACAATGGCCCATGTTCCTCCACTGCTACCTCCCTTGCTTCTTGTTGTTTCTCCAACCTTCTTCTGAGGGCATTCACGAGCAAAGTGATCCTTGGATCCGCACGTGAAATAGACATTCTTCTTAGGTTGGGTGCAATTTGGGGCCATGTGACCTTCCTGGCCACAGTTGAAACATGCATGTTTCCCCATCAAGCACACCCCCTTATGAAACCTCCCGCATGTAACACATGCTTCAAACTTCCTAAATTGTTGGTTACCCCGTTGGTTTCAAGATACCCCATTTCGCTCCACTTCCTCTTCAAATTGTTGTTGTTGTTGTTGCCATTTCCATTGCCTCCGCTTACCATTCTTCACTTCCCCTCATTCTTCTTCTTCTTCTTCTTCTTCTTCTTCTTCTTCTTCTTCTTCTTCTTCTTCTTCTTCGTTTTTGATTGAATTTTGTCACCGCTTCGCTTCCACCTCGCCGAGTAACGCTTTCTCCATCATCACGTAAACGTCTTCAATCGAACATGGAAACCTCATCAGACATCCCAGGCTTCGGTCCTCGCTCAAATCTCTTCGCTTTACGCCGTTTGTTGTCTTGACCTCGATATGGTGCAAACCTCGCCAATTTGTTGAATTTCGCGACATACTCAGATATCATCATCGTTTCTCGCTTCGGGGCCCAAAATTGAACCTCTAATCGACTTCTTCAACTCTCTCGGGAAATAGGTCTCAAGAATAACTCCTTGAACCTATCCTGTGTCATCACTCCCGGTCCTTCCCGGATTTTATTGGCCTGCCACCAATAACTAGCTTCTTCTTTCAACATGAACGTTGCAAAAGCAGTCTTCTGTTCATCCCCTACCCTAGCGACTTCAAACACCTTCTCAATTTCCATAATCCGTGTCTCCGTGCCTCGAATCGGATTCATGGACCCACTAATTCGTGTGGTCCAACCGCTTTGAAAAATCCTTAAACGCTGTGCTTGGTCTCGAGGATGATTCTGCAACGTTCCTGTTAGTAACGTTACTAGTTGTTGGACGGGATTATCTTCAACATCATTATTGTTAGTTCTCTCATTGGTTCTCTGTCGGGGTGGTTCACGTCTGGGAGGTATTTTCTATTAAAAAAACATTTATTAGACTATTACTCAACTTCTTTAAGTATTTGCTAATTACTTGCCTCCATAAAAGAAATAACCACATAACACATAACACTTTGAATAAAATAATAACTTTTATTTATTCATCATTACTTTAAAAAACATAAAAATAATAGCATCACTGCTATTTATATTCCTTCCCTGAACTATAAAAGTTACAAGACATCATTATCATTCTCATATCCCATGGTTACTTAACACTAGGGATTTACACATTATTTAACACTTATTACGTGCATAACAGGCACATTTACTACGATGATCTATTAAGATACTCTGTAGCCTTTCGACGCTCTTCTTCCATAACTTGGAATATTGTTTGGCGATCTAACACATATGATGGCAGAGTCTCGAACTTAATTGGATAACCCATGACCCGATCTTGAGCTCGATTGATCACAGATTGAATACTTTATCCATTTCTTCCATCTTCATCCTCTTTGCTTCACAAGCGCCCCTTATCGCTTCTTCCAGATTCATTGATAAGCTTCCTCAGATGCGTCTTCGCTTCTCTCCCTCTTGGTAGCTTCTTCCTTCAAATTTTGTTTTTAGTTCCACGACCATCTCGATCATTGTTCCTTCTCTCCTTCACCGCATGATCGCTTTCTTCAACATTAGTTAGACGCTCATCTCGATCCCGGATATCGTCGTCCTTCCGCGGTCATTGCGATACCGTTGTTCAGCCTACTATCTCCTCGCAACTCCTCAACTGTGTCTCGAAGTTCCACGTTACGGCCAGAGACTTCATCATACATACGAAAGAAACCATCGAGGTTAGTGGAGTTCTTCCTCCTCGCCTCGCCATCCTCATCCTCCCGTGGCAACTCCACGGATCCTCCTCATCCGCCTCCACATCATCATCCTCATCTTCAACCACTATGACCAACGGGTCGACTCCGTGGCGAGAGTTGTTCCCAAACAACTCCGAATGTCGCGAGGCTCCTCCTCTATAGGCATCTGAGGTCCTTCCTCCCTAGCCTGACTGGATTCTCCGATATTAGTCATCCTGACAACAAAGTTTTTAAAATTTTAATTATTAATCATTCTACTCGACACTCACGAGCACATAAGTTATACACACATAAGCACATAAGTGTGTTATTGCTTCTTCCTTAAAACTTGATAAGAGTTATCTCCACTATCTTTTCAAAGGTTACTTCCTAAGACTTTTACCCCACCTAAGGTTTATAACCTAAAGCTTTGATACCAATCTGTGACACCCCCAAATCTCGGTACGTTATTACCTCAAGATTTGGTGTTCACTTAATCAAAACATTCATATCTAACTACCCAATCATAATATAATTGAATAAATAAAACTCATTTACTTACTGTAGGATTACATTAAATAAAATCTCCTGTGTTATCTAACCTTTACAAAAAGCATTCATTCATGGAAAATTAAATAAACTTCATTATAATCTTTAAACCAAAGTCCGATAATAAAACTATCAAAACTATTACAAGTCTTTAGTACTTGTTTATCTTTCCCTTTCCCTTACGGGTGCTAGGTACGCCACCCTTTTCAGCTTTAGTTGTAAGAAATTTTACAGGCAAGAGTGAGCAAACAAGGCTCACTTGGAATAACAATAAATAAAACTTTAAACTTTACATCACTTGCCATATACTAGGCTTAATAGAACTGAACAATACGTTCTATTAACATTCAAAAAATCATAACATTCATCGAGGGTCTAATGACCACTAACCATGTCCACATTTATAAGTAATCTTTCAACTTTAACTCTAATAATACATACGACTATAAGGACTCAAAGGTACTTAGGGGATCAATCTTCGTATATGTATCAGTATACAAACATTTCAAAGACAAAGTATAAAACTAAGTGCAACCCCTAATAATAGGGTTATTCATCTCAGTATTTAGAGTACAAGTCCGCACCAAAGTCAGTTTGGTTTGGATACACTTCAATGTAATTTGGAATTCAACGGACATCAACTAAGGATTAATTGAATAAAAGATAATAACACTATGTTATTGAATAATCATAACTGAATAAACATTTCGTTCTAAGTTCATGCTTTAGGAATAATCTAATAGCATAACAATGGAATAATTTATCATACCTTGCGTTGAACAACATTAAGTTAAGGTTACATCTTAGAATTTAATATTAAGCATGCATAACAAATAATAACTTTTAACGGTAAATTGTTCAACAGAATAAAGATATTTGCATGCTAATATAACAAGTTTAGATTTAGGAAAAACTTGCATAATCATAACAAACTAACTCTAAACGTAAGGTATGGAGTTGTAAGATTTTACTCAATGTAAACAATAGATTTAGAAACTTGCATAACGAAGATTTAGGATAAGAAAACTTGCTCAACTATTATAAAAGTAGAGTTAAAGAACTTGCATGACAATAAATCGTTAAACAAGAGATTAGAAATATAGAATTTGCATAAGTATAACATAACAGTGAAAAGTAACCTTACTGAATAATAAAGTAACAAAGGTTAGTGGAACTTGCCTCGCATGAGGTTAAACAATCACTACTCACGCTCACCCCAAGTCCTACACATACCATATGTATTGACAATACACATTAGTTACACTAACATTACCTTCATGAGTTGCTTTCTTACTTTTAGTATAGCTACCATCTAAGTTTAAGTTTAAATAACATTGCATCTTTTCATGAACATTACTTTTTAGCTTTATTACAACTACTTAAGTGATCATGTCATTGCACCACATACACATTAACAACTTGATACAACATCCTATTACATGTCCAACATGTTATCATTAGGTTATACTAATACTCAAAGGATTGCACTTGCATTCACAAGATCCCGACGCCTCCGATTGGCTCCAAATACACAAGTCCTAAAGATGGCCATTTTGACCCTTCATAACGATTTCAAATTGAAAACCTTAAAGAATAAAAGTTATAGGCCTATTCGTCCTCATTCCGAATCATCTTGAATCACCTCAATTGGAGTTCGTATGAAAAATTATAGTTATTTTACTACAGGAGGTCAAATCGTCTCCATCCATGCACTCACTTTTCCAAATAATTGGGAGACGGGATATTCCGGTACTTAGCTAATTCCAAATCTGTCAGCACGAACTTCTGGCCTATTTTTGGCGCTGAGGCGCAAGACATGACGCTGGAGAGTGGATTTTGGTATTTGGGGACGCGAAACTCACATGTAAACCAAACCAAGAATGTAACAAAGCTATTGTTTTTATTTTAACAAACAATTAACCCCAATTAACATGTATATCTTCACGTAATTTTTACATAAACGCTAACAATCATTCATATACCAACGACCAACAATTAAACAACGATTTTTTAGAAAACTTAGTTCTTTCAAAAACACTGCTTTTACATCAAAACTCCATTATCGATAATGGTAAACACATTGAACAATCGTAAGTTCATATAAAATACAATTTGATTCCTTTAAAATATGTTATACTAACATATAAACCAATTAACATGCATAATTCAATTTCCCAATTAGCATACACTAACTTTGTTATCATACAAAATTAACAATCACAATTCCTACAGTTCATGTATGTATATATATACTGTAAAACAAAATTTCCTATCTTTTAAAACGTAATTTATCATACAACACATATATACATATATACATATATACATGCTAGTTGTATCAATTACAATTATAATTATTCAGGATTTCAAAATCAATTACATAAACATGATTTACAGACAACATTTGTAAAAACTCATATACAGTGAAGTTGAGTTTCAAGAAACACAGAGGCTAAATAGTTATACTATAAAACCTATGTTAAGATTATAAAACATACCTTTTTGTTGCTTTTAGAAAACCTTTCACTGAGAATAGCTTTTGAAAAACACGAACTTGTTTTTGGAATTCTCTCTCAAACTCTCTACGAACTTCTTTCTTTTCTTTACTCAAAACTTTTTCTTAGGCTTAAGCCAAAATACACTATACGTAATATTAACTAAAACCAACGCTTACCTTTGAAACGTAAAAAACCTAATCCTTAATAAATAATGCTAATATGTTATAGGTTATAAAATTATATATATATATATATATATATATATATATATATTATATTTATTTATTTATATAACAATAATTCAAAATTAAAACCAAAAGCCATAAGGTTTTGTTTGGCAAACCATTTAAAATAAAGGATTAATATACTTAAACCTTGTTTGGCAAAACTAAATTAAAATTACTTTAATTTATTTTAATAACTCTTTATAACATAGTTATTTGTCACACTTTATTTAATAACAATTTATTAAATAATTCACTTAATCACATAACTCAATCCACATAACACATTAATTATTTAACAAATAAATAATTAACTAAATCAAATCAATCAAATTGAACAATTATTTATCCAATAATAAACACATCCAATAAATATTTATATAAATCAATAATATTTATAATTTAAATTTAAAAAAATGTGGAATGTTACATCATTCCCCTCTTATAAGGATTTTGTCCCCAGAATCACAACTTAAACAACACATTCGTTACATTCTTTCCTACTTACAAATATTCTGTCCCCAGAATCGAAGACACAGATTAAACAAATAACTCAGGATACTCTTTCAACATTTTCTCTTTGAGTTCCCACGTAGCTTCTTCAGCATTGTGGTTCCTCCATATCACCTTCACAGAAGGTATTACTTTATTCCTGAGCACTTGTTCTTTCCTGTCGACTATCTGGATAGGAATCTATTCATAAGATAAATCTTTCTCGAACTGCAACGGTTCGTACTCGATCACGTGTTTGTAATCGAGTTTATATGGTCGTAACACCGAAATATGAAAAACATTTTGAATGTTTTCCAACTCTAGAGGTAGAGCTACTTCATAAGCTACCTCTCCAAATCTTCGCAGCACTTCAAAGGGTGCAATAAACCTCGGGCTTAGTTTTCCCTTCTTACCGAAATAAATTTTCCCCTTCCAAGGAGAAACTTTTAGGAATACATAGCTTCATACGTCAAATGCATGATCTTGCCTGTGTTGATTAGCATACTTCTTCTGTCAGTCTTGAGTTGCTACCAATCTTGTCCTGATGAGTTTGATAACCTCAGTAGTTTGTTGCACTAGTTCTGGTCCTAGCAGTTGATGTTCACCAACTTCATCCCAACACAGTGGAGTTCTGCACTTTCTGCCGTATAACGCTTCGTAAGGCGGCATGCCGATGCTCGCGTGATAACTATTATTGTAGGCAAATTCCACCAACGGTAATTGTTCTTCCCAGCTTCCTTTGAAATCCATGACACATGCTCTTAGTATATCTTCCAATGTCTGGATCGTTCATTCGCTTTGGCCATTTGTTTGTGGATGATAAGCCGTACTCATTTGCAACTGAGTTCCCATGCTTTCTTGTAGTCTCTTCCAGAAGTTTGACGTGAATCGCGGGTCTCTATCGGACATAATTGACACTGGCACTCCAAGTCTCGAAACGATCTCCTTAATGTACAATCTTGCCAACTGATCAATATTGAACCTAATCTTTATTGGTAAAAAGTGCGCTGATTTTGTCAGTCTGTCCACTATCACCCAAATCGCATCGCATCGTCTCTGAGTAGTTGAAAGACCCACAACAAAATCCATCGTGATGTGCTCCCACTTCTATTCCAGTATTTCCAACGGTTGAAGTAATCCGCTGGGTCTTTGATGTTCGGCTTTTACTCTTTGTCATGTCAAACATTTCGCCACGCATTATGCAACATCCCTTTTCATATTCGGCCACAAAAAATGTCGGCGTAAATCTTGATACATCTTCGTGCTTCCCGGATGAATTGAATATTTTGAGCTATGAGCTTCGGTTAAAATTTCGTCTTTCACTCGTGGTGTTCTTTCATTGGGAGATGCATTCTTCCTTCGCATCAGTAGTAATCCTTTGATGATCGATCTTGTATTTCGTATAACTACCATTAACCATAATCTCTTTTATCTTCCCACATTCTTCATCTTGTAACTGAGCGTTCTTCACCTTGTCCAGTAAAGTTGGACTAGCTTCTAACTGGAATAGGCGTCATTTGAGTTCTCGTGGAAATTTGATTACCGACTCTAGCTTTGTCATTCGAAATGAAATGAGCTCCTCCCGAGTTGTTATCAAAGATCAACTTCTCCCGACCTTTCTCGCTTAAAGCATACGCTGAACCACATTCGCTTTTTTCGGATGATAAAAGATCTCACAATCATAATCTTTTATCAATTCCATCCACCTTCTCGACGCATGTTCGAGATCCTTACGAGTGAAAATATACTTGAGACTTTTGTGGTGCATGTAGATCTCAAATTCTCTCCATAAAGATAGTATCTCCATATCTTGAGAGCAAATACTACTGCAGCCAATTCCAAATCATGAGTTGGATAACCTTTCTCATAATCCTTCAGTTGTCTTGATGCATAGGCAATAATAACCAGCTAAACTGAGAAAGCTACGTACTTCAGTCACTGATTTAGGTTGCTCCCATCTTTTAATAGCTTCAATCTTATCTGGGTAAATAGATATTCCATGATTTGATACTATGTTCCCAAGGAATGCTACTTCCTCAAGCCAGAACTCGCATTTCTTCAACTTGGCATAAAAGCTTGTATTCACGAAGCTTTTGGAGTATCAGCCGCAAGTGTTGCTCATGATCTTCACGACTTTTGGAATAAATAAGGATGTCATCAATAAAGACGACCACAAAGTGATCCAAATATTCCTTGAATACTCGGTTCATCATATCCATGAAGGTAGTAGGAGCATTAGTCAATCCAAAGGACATGACTAGGAATTCATAATGTCCGTACCGAGTTCTGAAAGCTGTCTTTGGAATGTCATCGGTTCTAATCTTCAATTGGTGATATCCGGAACGAAGATCAATCTTTGAAAAGAATTTGGCTCCTTGCAACTGGTCAAACAAGTCATTAATACGTGGAAATGGGTACCTATTTTTGATGGTGACATGATTCAACTCCCAATAATCAATACAAAGTCGCATACTCCTATCTTTCTTCTTCTTCACGAATAGAACAGGAGCACCCCAAGGAGACGTACTAGGACGAATGAAACCAATGTCTAACAATTCCTGTAATTGGGTCTTTAACTCCTGAAGTTCAATAGGAGCCATTCGATATGGTGCTTTAGAAATGGGTTTTGTACCAGGTTCCAGGTCGATACAAAATTCAATTTCACGCTCTGGGGGTAGGCCAGGAAGTTCTTCAGGGAATACGTCAGGAAATTTATTAACAATAGAAATATCATTCAAATCTGACGTATTTTTGTTTAAATCTGTGACATGAGCTAAGAAAGCTTGACATCCGTTTTTCAATAAACGAATAGCTTTATGGCTTGAGATGACATCGATTGATTTTAATGGTTTGGTTGCTTGAATTCGCATAATAGGTTGGTTAGGAATATGAACGCTAATAACCTTACGAAAATAATCAATTTTTACATGATGAGTAGTTAACCAATCAATCCCTAGAATCACATCAAATGCAAGTATTTTTAATGAAATAAGATCGACAGGTAATGTGAGGGTACCGATTTGAACCAAACAAGACTTATAAACAGTGGATGTAGTGAAGGTTTCTCCCAACAGAGTTTCCACACATAAGTCAAAGTCTAATTTCTCCGGAGTCAAATTTAATTGTTGAGCGCAAGTAGGAGAAATAAAAGAATGGGTAGAACTGGAATCAAATAAGATATATACTTCACTAGAGTTTATGATAAGCTTACCCGTGATGACCTCGTTCGGGTTCCTTGCTTTCTGGGAGGTCACAACAAAAGCTCTCCCTTGAACTACTAGTTTTGACTTGTCTGGGATGGTATTTTGTGTCACTGTTCCAACTGGACTTATCTTCGTTGCACGACAAAATCGGGCTAGGTGACCTTCTCTTCCACAATTATAACATGCTTTGGATGGCATCGCGCAGTTTGGACTGATATGTCCCTCCCCTCCGCATTTGAAGCATATGATAGGTGGTCGTTCTCCTTCCTTAACCACGGGTGCTGATGCTGACGTCTTTCCATCATTGTTGAATCTCCTCTTTTTGAAATGTCCATTCTTATTGTCTTGGCCATGATTACCACCAAAGTTGTTACCATTTCTGGCATGTTGATTCCCTCCACGTTTGTTGTCACCGCTTCGATGACTGCTACCACTGGTATTATCATTTTGTCAGCTGCTTTCTCTTGGTTGAGTTGACTCGTTATCGCGCTCCAATAACTGAGCCCTATTTACAACATCTGAATTCAAACATAATTTATGAGAAATTAGATATTGACGTATTTCGGGTTTCAAACCTCTTAGAAACATCCGCGTCATTCTTTCCTTATTATCAACCAAGTGAGACGCAAACCGGGACAACTCGGAAAACTTAGCTTCGTACTGCGACACGGTCATATTGTTCTGCTCCAACTTGATGAACTCTACCTCTTTCATGTGACGAATACTTTCGGGAAAGTACTTGTCATTGAATAGTTCTTGGAACTTCTCCTAATACATCTTCATGCGGCGAGGTTGAGTACGCGCCACCGATTCCCACCGATGTCTGCCTCTCCTCCTCACAACATAAAAGGTGGCAAAGGAACCTTTTGCTCTCTGAGCATCCCAAGACATCAAATATCTTGGTGATCTCGCTTTATCCACGTCTTCGCCTTAAGTGGTTTTGGCTCTCCAATAAACTCCGGTGGTCCCGGCTCCTTGAATCGGTTAGCGGTGACCGTCGAGAGTTTTTTCGATGTTTCCACCTACATTTTGGACAGAGCCACTCTACCGATGTTGCATAAATTGCATAAAGCCTCCGAACATTCCATCATTCATCATTTGGTCGGTGTTGTTATTTGCATGAGGATTGTCGCCTTCGATGCACATTCTCCGATTATTGATATATGGAGACTCAACGGTCTCTCTGTGCTCCATTGTTATTCTCAACAGTTTTGGATGTCATTTTAGACATCGCCACAAAACAAGGTTAGTTATCATATCACATATTATCCCTATACTCAACCGACCAATTAAATACCAAATAAACTTAGGAAGATCATACTAGCGAAGGAATTTCTGCCTCCCTCCTAGTTCTTGTCTCACATCTCGATCGGGGATCATATCCTAAGCTTTGATACCAACTGTGACGCCCCCAAAATAGGTATACATCACCTATTCTAAGTCGCCAAATACATGGTACAAAATACAAATACAACCTTAAATATACAACATGAGCTGTGAGTTTTAATACAAATATTGTCTTCTAGACAGTATTCAAACTCAAAATAAGTCCTTAATACATTTATTATCACACTATTTCATAGAATAGTGAGGACTACTAATGCTATCATCTGGACCATCACTCCGTTCCTTGACTAGTCCCTGCTACGTACTCATTTCCTGAAGAGAACAATGAAAGCAAAAAGGTGAGCTCAACTAGCCCAGTAAGAAATATTATGACTAAGATAATGTAGAATAAATTATCATTAGCCTTCAACAGTGTTAAATTGATAAAATATAACAAACATCACGTTTAACTTCAGCGGAACAAGCAATCCATTAGAAGAGTCAAGTAGAGAATAAAATCTACTATCTTCTATGATTTAAAATGTTTTTCATTACTTTTATCGCTGAGACTCAGCTTAATAAATAATCCACATCATCCCTGCACTACGGCCAATGATATTCATTAGTATCACGACCACAAATTATCCATGCACTATGGGCTAAGGATATTCGTGTATTCATCAATGGTCATGATCATGCCAACAACTGTCCATCAATGCACTACGGGCCAATGAGGACTGTTAGTTCCCAGAGGGCACAATAGATCTAGAAGGGGGGAGGGGGTTGAATAGATCCTTTTTCTTTCAAAGACTTTTTTGGTTTATATTATTTTGTTCATAATTGACATATGACAAACATAAGAATCTTTTCAAGCACAACGGAATAAGTAAAAGATCCCCTTCATTGATATATCCATAATCATACATACATTATTCGTAGAGTAAGTTTAGTTATAAGCAGTTAAAACATACATAGCAGTTATAGCAGTTATAGTACATAATGTAAATGACATAATGTAAAAGACACAAGGGGTTTTAAGTGGTTCAGAGACTCAAACTCCTAATCCACTCTTCTGCTTTCAACTAGCAGGATTTCCACAAAGGAAGGGCAGCACCCTGAATCACTAAGATTCCTTTAAGGCCAACAGCCTAGGGACTTCAGTTCATTAAGAACTCTTCAAGGCCAACATCCTTGGAACTCCACTAGTTCCCTAGGAACTTTTCAAGCCTAGTAGGCTTGGAACTTCATTTAGTCCCTCTAGACAAGGACCCTTTGGCCCTGCTTTGTTTAGTCCCTCTGGACAAGGACCCCTCAGGCCCTGACTTTGTTGAGTTGTTTGTTTGTTGTTGTTGGAGTCGGTGCTGAGCTGCTAAGATGTCTTCATGCTCTGAACATCTTCTATCCTTAGCAGCTTTGCTTGATCAACCTTGTGTCGACGTCGGGATTTTTGGGTGTCCCTTTCCGTTACTTGTTCTTTGGTGTTCTCATTTTAGGTGAGATTTGTTTGAAAAAACAAGTGAAAAAGGTCCGACATGTATGATGTCGATGATGGGACTGTTAAGAGTCACCAGTTAGTTTTTTAAATGGTTGTACCAACACAACCGAGAAAAGGTTTGCACATTAACCCAGTGATGTGACACTGATATACGGGTCGGCGAAACCGAGATTCATTTAGGGTCCGGGGACTTGGTTATGTGGGAAGGTGTTAGGCACCCCCCGACATCCGTGTTACCACGGTGACCGCCTCTTTTCAAGAAACTATTATCTGAGTGTGTGTGTGTGTGTGGGTCAATGTGCTGTTATATGGAAGTTGTGCGAGGCCTCGTTCGAACCTATATACACAGGGTTTGAATTTATGTAAAAATTTAATTTTTAGCAAGATATGGCAATAATATTTTATAAAAGAGCTTTTTCAAACCCTGATGCTCAATAGGAATTGAGACCTTTTACACTTCCATTTTTATTAAGTGAGCGGCTGAATTGATTTTATTTGACGGATGCGAGGCATCCGTATGAAAAATAATACATCCAAAAATAATGCCGACTTCCTCGTGGGTATGGAAACCATCTTAGGAAATACAGACATCGCAGAATAATTTACAAGCTACTTACAGCTGAAAATGTCCATCACGGGAATCGAATCTAGATCCAATGAGATGAATCTTTGATCGCATGATTCCTAGGCTCACAGAATATTGTAATTTGTATAAAAGCAATAAGCAGGTATATATATAAAAGCGGTAAATATATATATACAGACAGGATCACCAACCACGAAGCACCTCCATGGGGGATCAGAAATGTAAATAAAGCTGTAGATATGGTCAACCGCCACGAAGGAAACTCCAGGCGGGACAAAATGTAAATAAAGCTGTAAATGCGGTCAACTGCCACGAAGTAAACTCTAGGCTGGACGAAATGTAAAGAAAGTTGTAAAAGCGATCAATCGCCACGAAGGAACTCCAAGCGAGGACAAAAATATATATATATATATATATATATATATATATATATATATATATATATATATATATATAAAAGCAATAAACGCATATAGGATGTAAAATCTGTGCTCATCGAACATAGCTCGACCACAGTTCATATATATATATATATATATATATATATATATATATATATATAAAAAAGAAACGCACTGCATCAAGTCTCAGGCTCATCGAACAAAGTCTCGACACACGGTTGATATATATATATATATATATATATATATATATATATATATATATATATATATATATATATATATATATATATAAAAGCAAATAAACGTGCATTGCATCAAGTTCAGGCTCATTGAAAAAGTCTGACAGATAGTTAATATATATAAGTATATATACATATTAAAACAGTAAACGCTCCAGACCGAAGTTTAGGCTCAATCGAGGCATAACTCGATAATGTTAGTCAATATATATATATATATATATATATATATATGTATGTATATATACAAACTAGAATGAAACCACGGACCGAAGTCCGGGGAAAAGCACGCAACACGACTCTCAACGTGTAGAAGGGTGTGTGCAAAGATGAAGAGAAAGACTCTAAAGTGTATGAGAAGGCTTACAGTTAACTGATAAAAAGGGCTTCTATATCTTTAGAGTGGGTAAAAATTGGACTTTTGTGGGTACAAAAGAGGCTATATATGAGCTCACAGGTGTTTAAAAGTGGGAAATATACTCAGATAAAGTAAGCGAGTGCAGAAAATTAATGTGTGTAGGTTTCCCGTCTTTTTTCTTAGAAAATCAGCACCCCAAGCCCCATATTTATAGAGGTGGGAGCCGCAGGTATACCTGCGGCACCTAGTAGCAGGTGTACCTACGGCTGCCGGGGTGCCCCAGGCAAATGTGGGTCCCGCTAGGTGTCGAGAAGACGTCTGTATTTTCGCTCTGGCCGCTCATAACTTTCAATCCGGGAGTCCGATGGAAGCGTGCCATACCATTCCGGAAAGCTCTTTCCGAGAGCTACACAATGATATATGATTTGACCCTTTTTGATTCCAGAAAGATGGGTTCATGATCGAAATGGCATTCCCGGGTTTCCGTCAGGCAGTTCGTTGAGTCGTTTTGCGTAGTTTACGCTCGAAAGTTAAGATATGGTTCTTGTGGGACTTCCTTTGAAGTAATTTGAGTTGAGATGAGTTGATTTTATGTGAGTTGAAGTTAAGTTGGCAAATGACCATTTTGCCCCTCCCGGGGTTATCTTCGATTTTCAGCAGCCATAAAGTGATCGTTTCCAAAGTTTATCTCTCGAGGTTGGCTTCTTTGTTGACTTTGACTATCCTCAGGGTCATCTCTGAGGTTTTCTTGACCTATTCTCATGGTTGGGATTGAGACTAGATTCCTCGGGGTCATCTCCGAGATTAATCGGTCTTCTCCGGTGTGTGGTCCGGTATTGTATCTGTAGGCCTCGGGGTTATCTTCGAGGTTGGATTTGGTTACTCCCAGATTGCGATCCGGGGTTTGATGATGAACTTCCGGTAGTATCCGATATGAATTTGGATTGTCTTTCAGGGTTCCCTCTTAAAAGACGAATTTGTCCTCCTGCAATGTTAAGAATGAAGAAAAATTTTGAGTGTCTACACCTTGAAGAGCAGTTGAGTGTTGCATGATGCTTAGCTTCTTAGGTTTCTCAACTACTCCGGATGACCCGTTGTGGATCGGCTTGAAGATCCTTCTCTTGGTACTTGATGTACGCATACGTGAGAGGCTTCAAGTCGACGATGAGCTCTTCTTTTAGGTACTTGGAAGCTTTCTCATGCTTGACACCAAGATGGCTTTTGTGATCTCCTTTTGCTACTTGATGCCTTCTCATGATGGACTTGCTAAGATGACCTGAGGCTCTTCTCTATTGTACTTAGAGTCTTCCCATGATGGACATCAAGATGTCATGATGCTCTTATTTCTCTCGGCAGTTCTGAACACTCTTCATGTAGTAGAGCTCTCACTTCTACATAGTAGAACTCACACTTCTACTTCTTTCTTTATCTGAATTCTGAGTGTTCTTGGTGGATCGTAGAGTGAGCCTTCAGACTCACTGTTTCATATGGTTTAGATCAGTCCACCTTCTCTCCAAACTCGGCAACTCCAGCAACCTTTGATCTTTGAAGCTCTTTCTCATTTATACTCCTTCCCAATCCTTCCGTTGGAAAGTAACCGTTGTATCTATAGGCCTCGGGGTTATCTTTGAGGTTTTATTTGGTTACTCCCAAATTACGATCTGGGGTTTGATGATGAAATTCCGGTAGTATCCGGTATGGATTTGGATTGTCTTTCAGGGTTCCCTCTTTAAAGACGAGTCTGTCCTCCTGCAATGTTAGTAACAGTAGAAGAAAATTTTGAGTGTCTACAGATGCCCCTCTTTATCATGTTCATGCAATGCAATGGAATGGACATGATAAAGATTAGTAGACACTTGAAACATGACAAGGTATTTTCAATGATGTAAATCGCAATGTAGTGAATGTTTATGATGAATGTGACAATGTTTTCGCAAATCGCATTTCGCACATCGCCATCGCATTTCGCACATCGCACATCGCTTTTCGCATTTGGCCAAATCGCACTTCGCAACTCGCACATCGTATTTCGCGATATCGATTTCGCGATATCGCATTGCAAATCGCGATATCGCAAATCGCATATATCGCATCTCATAAATCGCAATGTAATGAATATTATGATGCATGTTAAAATGTATTCATGAAATGTCTTTACCTTTTACCGATCATTCTTTGATGCCTATCTTTGGTGTTGACTCAACGGTTTGGCATTTAATCCGATGCTTGTTTGATGAAGATAAGTTGAGATGTTTTCCACATCTCTAATGGGTATGACGCTCGAAATCACGAGACCCTCCCGATGTATTATTTGGTAGTTGCAATCTGGTGACTATCCTGCCGATCGCTAAACTTTTCCAAAGCTCCCACTCGAGCGGTGGTATACGAAGATTTCATCACGAAGCTGTATTGATGTCATATTTGTATTGATGGAAATGGTTTAGAATACCAGATCTTCCGATATCTTCGCTGAAGTAATATTCCACGAATTACTACACTAGATTTTGCCTGATGTTAGATTGATGACAACCACCGGATGTCTCATCCTTTTGAGGTGATTTGGAGTCTCATTTATTTTGGGTACTTGTGCCCCATTTCTTAAACATTTGATTCGCAACTAAAATTTGAACTAATGGCCTGAATGTCGCTAAAATCCCTGGAGGGTGTAATTCATTCTTTCGCTGCCCAGATTTGAACATCGGTGTAGAGGTCTCGATTTATGAGAATTTGGCGCCGGTTGACAAATTTGATAATGAGGATTTCATTCTCTAGACTTTTTGTTATTGGGCTCCTACTTTTACTGAGAGACTTGATCCCGCCTTAAGATCATTCCATTTCTTGGAATTGGACAAATGCCTCAGTCCTTTCGCATGTTGATGCCGAGGGTTCATATGATAAACTCTCTTTGTTGATGAAGTCGCGAGTGAATAATATCTCGAATCGCCATTGAGATCTTTGATGGACCATCTTGATGGCGCTTAATCGGTGCTTTTTCCATTTTAGGATGATTGATAAATTCCCCAGTGTTGAGTTGTCGCTGCTTTCGAGATTGCCCCCAATCTTGTTGTAAGGGATCCACTATCCGGTTGTCGCCAATTTTGAAATTGCCCCAGCCTCGCTTGTTGTCTGAGATAGTTGCTTTGATAGATGAGCTGATAAGACGCGATCTATGAGCTGATAAGATGCCGAGATCGCAAGAGGCTTTTACATCTGTACCATCTGGTGAACAGGTAGTGGATGTGGGCTTTGCTGTTGACAGCTCTTTCTGGTAAAGACGCTTTGTTAGAGAGATGATGCTCTAACTTATAGGGATATCGTTGTTGCTGAGCGGGATGACGTTATATCTGTCCGAGATATCGCATGTAGTTGGCAGTGGATCTGTTGGCTCGTGTAGAAACCCTTGGGTAGGAGATCACAGTGTTACCTCCTTCTTCTGAGAAGGAATTCATGTTGGACTTGATACCCCGCATATACACTGATTTATAGATGGGCTTGTATTTTCCTGCACAGACTAGCTTAGCCATTTTGTCATGTACAATACACATTGTATATATCAAATATCATTTTATATGGCAGGGAAATATATGTTAATTCACTTCCCTTTTAGTTGTGCCTTGGTACTTGCTTAATATTCGCTTATTTCTCCAGGACTTTGTGATCTGGATGTATTCTGAACTCCTCCTTGATGGATGGACGGTGAGATGTCTCAGGATTTTCAGAACGGATCGTTGATCTTTATGTATTCCCTACCATCTTTGGTGTCATGGGACTTGTTTTTGTATGTAGTTATGGATAAGAGTATGTTTGTTTTTGTTTTTTTTGTGGTGAGACCGGACCATATAACATGGCTGCCTACGTACTCCCGTGTATTGGGGAGATTAGGTCGACGTAGTTCGCCCTTCAAGGCGAGTTGAAAAACGTGATCCCATGAGCACGTCAGAGTGCGGGGAGGAGAAAGTTTAATCCTAGGTTGAGGATAAATGGCAGGTATGAGAAGTTTGATCCTAGGTATGGGTAGCCAAACTGCAAGTGTGAGAGGTTCAATCCGCGGTGGGATGACCTAAGTCATAGGAACACAAAGGAGAAAGCCAGGCTGCTGGCTTGAAAAGTATGTTTCCGTGAGGGGAAAAGTGTAAGAAAGTTGTATGTGGTAAAGGGTTAAAGAACCGGAATGACTGGTGATCTGATGATCCAAAATCAGTATGTTCGCTTGATGGTACCCTTAGACATAGTACCGTTTTAAGGTGTCCGACATGATAAGCTGTGGAAATTCATCGACGTCCATTTCTTGTAATCTGAAAATGACTCCTGTCAATACTTCCTTGACAACAAACGGGCCTTCCTAGTTTGGGGAGCATTTTCCTTTAAACTGAGCTTGGTTATCAATGATCTTTTTCAAAACCAAGTCGTGTTGTTTAAACTGCCGTAGTCGGACTTTTCTGTTGTAGAATCTTCTTTACAAGTAGAGGAACGCTCATGTGTGGGCCACATACTCCCCCATGGATTTTATCCATGAGCCTCTGAGCTTGGTCCTTGTCCAGACATCTGAGGAGACCTCGTTCTGCATCTCTTTTCGTATAGTGCATCTCCGTTCAGGTAGAATTTATAGCAAGTTGATGGATCCTCCCTTTCTCAGTCGGGCGCGCCTCAGCGGGTGTAGATCCATCTCATAAGTACTTCTTGATGTGTTGATACCAAGGATGCTGGATGGGAGGTAGGTCATCCGATACTTTTCAATGGAATTTCCATAGGCTGGAGCTTTTTGTTGCGCAAATGTGAGGGTTGGCATGTCTTCCTTGTCATGTATGTTGATCAAGGAGTCCCAAGTTGCTAGAGCATCTGTAAAATCATTCCTATTCCGAGGAATGTGGAGGAAGGATTTTTCTTCAAACTCCGAAGCCATCTGTAGAACCTGCCGATGGTAAGGCAGCAACTGTAGAACCTTTTGAAGAGATTTTTTCTTTTTCTTTTTTCTCTTTTTATTTTCTTTTTTCTTTTTTTTTTCTATTAGATCGTGGAAAAGAGCCATATGGCTCACTGATAGGTAGCTCCGACATTGATGAGGCCGAATGACAATCGTTTGTAGCAAAGGGCTCCCCAAGGCGTGAAGAATGAAGTTTTCTCATGATCATCTTCAACAACCATGATTTGATGGTACTCCGCGGAGCAATCAACAAAGGAGTACATGTCGTATCGAGCTGTATTGTCAATGAGTATGTGGATGAACAACACGTGAAAGCTATCTTTGAGGCAAGCTTTATTCAAATCTCTGTAATCCACACAAACTCGCACCTCCCTTCCCGGTTTCGTCATGGGGACTATGTTGGATAGTCATTTAGGGTATGTTGACATCATGATGATGCTGGCTTGAAATTGTTTCACAATTTCTTCTCTAACTTTTAACTTCCACTCAGGTTTCAATCGCCTGAGCTTCTGCCTGAATGGCTTGAATCCCCCTTTGATGGGAAGGCGATGAATGATAATGTCCGTGTATAAACCGACCATGTCTTCATGAGACCATGCAAACACATCATGGAATAGGGTCAATAGAGTAACCATGTCATTCCTTTGGTTTTGGAGTGAGGTCCGTACCAATCTGGACTTGTTTGGGGTTTTCAAAGGTTCCGAGGTTTAAAAGAGGTGATCAAGATTTGGCTTGGGTTTGTCTTCGACCCATTCTTTGATCTCCTGAGGTATCTCATAGTCCTCTTGTATTTCCATCAAGTCTGAGTCCAACTTTACATCAAAGTTACAGTCCTTGTGGAAAATAGGCACCTCATCAGCAAGTACAGGCACATCTAAATTCAGAGTCCTGAAACAAAATATGCTTTCACTTAGTATATAACACTGTTCAATCACACAAAGTGTTAGCCTGTAATGACAAAAGTAACTCATAATACTGTTCAGAAAAAGTAAGAAGTTATTGCTATCTACAAGGTAGAGAGAGTTTCTTCCCTTTTTACCCTCGTCGGCTAATGCGAGGAGTGTTGCTTCAATTGTCAAGGGAAAAGTCTTGGTGGACTGCAATGATGGAGGGGCTATCATCAACCTCCTTCTCCCGAATGATGACCATTACGCTGGGCAATCATCGTGCAGGGGTGTATCTATTTGAGAAGGGTTTGTTTGGGTTTTGTTTGGTTTGACCGTAGCACCATTGATGGTCGCCACGTACTCTATTGAAGAGGAGATAAGGTCTTTCGTAGTTCAGGCTTTGGTTTGAAAAGGTTCAAAGGGGTAAGTGGTGAAAAGAGTGCAGAGATGTTTTTCTGTTTTGTTTTTTTTTTTTTATGTATTACATGCATGGAAAATAAAAGGCATACTACGAAGAAAGTGATACCGTTCCAACATTTTCTGGAACTCACAACTTTATCCCCTGGATCTACATCTTCTTGGCTAGTTGAGGCCTGATAATCCAGTTGTCAGCGGTTATGTTGCCTTCAGGGCTCATGATAGAGGTTACCCCTTGATTCTGAATGTCTTCACTTGTGGCCATAACTTGATTGCTTCCTGATTCAGTATATTCCTCAGGGACGTTTGCAATGGATGCATCGTAAAAAGGGATGAACTCTGGATTCTCTAATGGGTTGGATTCCCCAACAATCTCACTACATTTCCCTTCATCTATTCCTTCGCCTTCTTCATGGGTTTCAAAGGATTCAACCACGAAATCTCCCTCGAACGGTTGTGTCATTTCTTGCAAAGAACTTTCCTTTTTGGTTTTTTCTTCCTTGGAAAGGATTAGTATTTCCTCCGCATCATCCAAGGTGATAAGATCAGGAACGTGGTTGATATCTTGGAACCATGGGACGTTTGATGTTGGCGGGGGAATCTCCTTTGTGGATGCCTTTGTCTCTTTTGTCACTTCTTGCATTAGGATCAGTCCACCTTGTGCTCTGGTAGAATTGTCGCTCATAGCCTTCACCTCATTTGAATTGCCTGTCTCAAATAGACATCTTAAGCTTTTTATTTCCTCTTCGCCTTTTTTGGTCATGGGAAATTCTATATCCAGCTCTCCATTTTCAATGAGATCCTGGATTTTATGTCGCAAAGACCAGCATTCTTCAGTCGTATGCCCAAGTGAGTTAGAATGGTAGAGACATATCTTGGTGGAGTCATAACTCTTTATCTTGGGTTTTATAGGAGGAAGCAACTCAGTAATCCTTCCTTTGATTATCAGAAAGTGTAGCATTTCTTCTTTGGATTTGCTCAGAGGGGTGAATTTTTGGACTCTTTGGAGGTTGTTTGATCTTTCATCTTTGAGAATTCGCATTCCCTCGATTGGTTCTTCCGTTGGCGAGATCTTCTAGCAATTTTATCATCCCCATTTTCTTGTATTTTCAACCTACTTTGATCTTCTTCATTTAGCTGGCTCTTCGTGGAGTCCTTTTTCTCTTGGCTTTCTGATAGTTGAGTGAAAAATTGCCTTATTTCCTGATGTTGGCGCACTATTAGCTTAGCCAGCAGGTTCACTTGATTCTGGATCGCATCCAATTTTTGCATTACTGGCATACCCTCCTCCGAGTTTTCCCACTTTAGGACATTTGTTATGTGCTTTTGGGGATATTCCTCCATCCTTCGTATGTACTTACGAATTGGATACATTTCAGCACTTCCTGACCCGATCATGTTTACTTCTTCCGTATAATGTCGCAACGGAAGGTTGGTGTTGACATTTTGTTGGTCAGGTTGTTCGACCACAATTCTGCCACTTTCGATCAGATTTTGAATCTTATGTTTTAAGGACCAACAATCCTATGTATCGTGTCCTGGAGACCCTGAGTGGTAAGCACATCTCTGGCTTGGATTGTATCTTTTGCTCCCTGGTTCCAGAGGTGGAGCTAGTTCGGTAATTTTCTTGTGATCCATTAATATGGCCAATACATGTTCAAGGGAATCATCCAGTGGAGTGAATACCCGATTTTCCGTTCTTTCAAATTTTCTTTTCCTGTCTGGGTATTGGTTGAATGCAGTCTGTTGTTGAGATGGCATATTATCTTGCATTTTCCAAATGGGGGGATTGTAGTTTGGCCTCCTAGCTTGCCCCTGTACAACAAGGGATACATCATCATTGCCTTTATCGGGTACCCCTTTGGGATCGCTCACATACTTGCCAGTCTGTATATGTTTGGCGACTGCTTCCAAGGCAGTGAAGTCTTTAATCTTGCTCGCCTTGATCCCATCTCGCCATTTTGCCGTGTTTGATCATTTCCATAAATGGCTTTCCTATACTCGCTAGGATCCTCTCATAGTAAAGAGCCTCTTGGATATCAATAAATGTCATTACCATCTCGGTTTACATCATTGATGGAATGACTTATGACTGCTAGATGTCTCCTCCTTTGGGCATATTCTCGAAAAGATTCAAGATGCTTTGCTTTTTCACTTTAGTCACTTGATATCGATCTGGTGCCATTTGTAGATCGAAAATCTTCGATTTAGGAAGGCGTGGGCCAATTCTTCCCATTGTGGATTTTGGCATTGTCAAGTCGAGCATACTGAGCTTTAGCTTCTCCGGTGAGACTCTTTTGAAAAAGTTGCATTCGAGGCTTTCATTTTCAAAGATAAGACCCTAGTTAGCCAATGTACACTTTTAGGTGCGTATAGGGATCGCCTCGCCCCATTGTACTTTTCAAACTCGGAACTTTAAATTTGGTAGGATATTGAGCCCTCAGGAATATCTGAGAGATCTCGAATAGGTGACACTCCCATAATTTCCGGTCCCTTTAATTGGCCGGATGGTATCCTCCATTTGTTGGACTTTCTTTCTTATATCCCTAGTTTCTCGATCATCCCTGAGATTTGTGATTTCTTTATTGGAATGAGGTTTAGGTATCTGGGTTTCCATCTTTTTACCAATGCCCTGACTGCCCCCTGGTGTGAAGGACTCTGGTTGAGTAGGCATTGTTTGGCCCTGCGTATTTTTGCTTTGTTCTTTTAGAAAGACAACCAATTCTGCTATCTGATTCCTTAATCCTTCAAACTCCTCTCGGGAAACAGGAGTAGGATCGAGTTGGCCGGTGTAGTAGCCATGCCTAACGGTGGGATCGATGCCTTCTTGGACTTTAAGCGGGTAGCAGGACCGATTGCTTCCTTGCGTAAAGACTTACATAGTTTAGTCTTTAGGGAATGTATATAATAACATGCTATGTGGCGTGTTCATTTTAGGAATTTTATCCTCGCAAAACCGATGTCATTTGTTTTGTAGCATGTTAAATATGTATGTGTACACATTTTTCATATTTCTCATTACATGGAGATAGATATGGAATGAAATTACAAGTAATTGTGTTTACAAGTAATTGAAATGAGAGAGCATGAAGAGACTTTCCTTCGTTTTGGGTTTATCAGAGGCTGATCTACCTTAGGTTACTCTCGCGGCTTTTTGGCATGAAGGTTCCTAAATCATCGCAATCTACTTGACGGGAAGTTAATCCGGTCTTTCAACTGGAGCGAATTTGGGTGGTGCCTTTCACGAGCCTCGGAGAATTAGTCTTCTCACGAGTCCGAGAATCAAACAACCGAGGATAGCTTCACGGTGGAGGGACCACACAACATACATTCACAGACATCGCGTCTCACCGTATGAAAATGATGACATGTGCGAAGCACTAATATCACTGTCGAGTTATGGTGCGAAGCACTACTAGCATCACAAGCGATTATGGTGCGAAGCACTAAGTGCAATAAGGAAATGCATTCGTACACATTCATCAAATGTAAATGCAACATCCACACACAAGCAGATATATGAGTTTTGAAAAGATTGTAATAGCGGCTTAAGTCTCTCTTATCTGAGAGTCGGCAGAGTCGCACACTGTCGGCGTTGGGATTTTTGGGTGTCCCTTTCCGTTACTTGTTCTTTGGTGTTCTCATTTTAGGTGAGATTTTTTGAAAAAACAAGTGAAAAAGGTCCAACATGTATGATGTCGACGATGGGATTTGTTAAGAGTAAATTGGTTGGTTTTTAAATGGTTGTACCAACACAACCGAGAAAAGGTTTGCACATTGACCCGGTGATGTGACAACGATATCACTGAATTGGAAACAAGAGATTCATTTAGGGTCAGGGGACTTGGTTATGCGAGGAAGGTGTTAGGCACCTCCCGACATCCGTGTTACCACTGTGACCAGCCTCTTTTCAAGAAACTATTATCTGAGTGTGTGTGTGTGTGTGTCAATGATGTTGTTATATGGAAGTTGTGCGAGGCCTCGTTCGAACTATATATATTGGGTTTGAATTTATGTAAAAATTCAGTTTTTAGCAAGATATGGCAATAATGTTTTATAAAAGAGCTTTTTCAAACCCTGATGCTCAATAGTAATTGAGACCTTTTACACTTCCATTTTTATTAAGTGAGTGGTAAATTGATTTTTTTTTTGACGGATCTTGAGGCATCGTATGAAAAATAATACATCCAAAAATAATGCCGACTTCCTCGTGGGTATGGAAACCATTTGAGGAAATACAGACATCGCAGAATAATTTATAAGCTGCTTACAGCTAAAAATGTCCATCACGGGAATCGAATCTAGATCCAATGAGATGAATCTGTGAACACATGATTCATAGGCGCACAGAATATTTCAATTTGTATAAAAGCAATAAGCAGGTATATATATAAAAGCGGTAAATATATATATACAGACAGGATCACCAACCACGAAGCACCTCCATGGGAGATCAGAAATGTAAATAAAGCTGTAGATACGGTCAACCGCCATGAAGGAAACTCGGTGAGGCGAGAATGTAAATAAAGTCAGAAAAAGAAAGTCATAAGCGATCAATCGCCACTTAACGGAACTCAGGTGAGGACATATATATATATATATATATATATATATATATATATATATATATATATAAAAGCAATAAAGCATATAGGATGTAAAATTCGGGCTCATCGAACATAGTTAGACCACAGTTCATATATATATATATATATATATATATATATATATATATATATATATATATAAAAGTTTAGTAAACGCACTGCATCAAGTTCAGGCTCATCGAACAAAGTCAGATAATACACACAGTTGATATATATATATATATATATATATATATATATATATATATATATATATATATATATATATATATATATATATATATATATATATATATATATATATATATAGAATAAACGCACTCAAATAAAGTTCAGGCTCATCGAACAAAGTCAGATAGATAGTTAATATATATAGTATATATATATATATATATATATATATATATATATATATATATATATATATATATATATATTAAAGCATAAATGCTCGAATCAAGTCAGGCTCAATCGAGGCATAACTCGATAATGTTAGTCAATATATATATATATATATATATAATATATATATATATATACTGATATAATGAAACCACTTGATAGAATTGCAGGTAAAAAAGCACATGAACACGACTCTCAGCGTGTAGAAGGGTGTGTGCAAAGATGAAGAGAAAGACTCTAAAGTGTATGAGAAGGCTTACGGTGGTCGATAAAAGGGCTTCTATATCTTTAGAGTGGGTAAAAACTTGGGCTTTTGTGGGTACAAAGAGGCTATATATGAGCTCACATGTGTTTAAAAGTGGGAAAATACTGATGAAATGATGGCGAGTGCAGAGGCTTAATTGTGTGAGGGTTTCCGTCTTTTTCTTAGAAAATAAGCACCCCAAGCCCCATATTTATAGAGGTGGGTGCATGAGTCTACTACATGGCACCTAATGTGAGTGTGTGCTTGCATTGCCAGGTGCCCAGGCGGTGTGGGGTCCCGCCGATGTGTCAAGGAAACGTCTGTATTTGTTAAACGATCGCTCATAACTTTCAATCCGGAGTCCGATGGAAGCGTGCCATACCATTCGTAAAGCTCTTTCCGAGAGCTACACAATGATATATGATTTGACCCTTTTGATTCAGAAAGATGGGTCCATGGCCGAAATAGCATTCCGGGTTTAGTTAGGCGATTCGTTGAGCCGTTTTGCGTAGTTTGCGCTCGGAAGTTAAGATATGGTTCTTGTGGGACTTCCTTTAAAGTAATTTGAGTTGAGATGAGTTGATTTTATGTGAGTTGAAGTTGAGTTGGCAAAATGACCATTTTGCCCCTCCCGGGGTTATCTTCGGTTTTCGCGCAGTTGTAGTAGTCGTTTCTCAGGTTTATCTCTGAGGTTGGCTTGCTGTTGACTTTGACTATCCTCAGGGTCATTTCTAAGGTTTTCTTGACCTATTCTTATGGTTGGGAAGATTCCTCGGGGTCATCTCCAAGATTAATCGGTCTTCTCCGGGGTCCGGTATTGTATCTGCAGGTCTCGGGGTTATCTTCGAGGTTGGATTTTTTTACTCCTAGATTGCGATCCGGGGTTTGATGATGAACTTCTGGTAGTATCCAATATGAATTTGGATTGTCTTTCAGGGTTCCCTCTTAAAAGACGAATTTGTCCTCCTGCAATGTTAGTAACAGTAGAAAAAAATTTTGAGTGTCTACACCTTGAAGAGCAGTTGAGTGTTGCATGATGCTTAGCTTCTTAGGTTGCTCAACTACTCCGGATGACCCCTTTGTGGACTGGCTTGAAGATCCTTCTCCTTGGTACTTGATGTCTGCACATGAGAGGCTTCCAAGCTGACAGTAGGCTCTTCTTTTAGGTACTTGGAAGCTTTCTCATGCTTGACACCAAGATGGCTTTTGTGATCTCCCTTTTGCTACTTGATGCCTTCTCATGATGGACTTGCTAAGATGACTGTAGGCTCTTCTCTATTGTACTTAGAGTCTTCCCATGATGGACATCAAGATGTCATGATGCTCTTCTTTCTCTCGGCAGTTCTTAACACTCTTCATGTAGTAGAGCTCTCACTTCTACATAGTAGAACTCACACTTCTACTTCTTTCTTTATCTGAATTCTGAGTGTTCTTGGTGGATCATAGAGTGAGCCTTCAGACTCACTGTTTCATATGGTTTAGATCATTCCACCTTCTCTCCAAACTCGGCAACTCCAACAACCTTTGATCTTTGAAGCTCTTTCTCATTTATAATCCTTTCCAATCCTTCCGTTGGAAAGTAACCGTTGAAGGTTATTCAAATATCTTCACAGATCTCGAGTTGCTTGAGGTAGACTGCTTGATGTGACTAGTCATACTTTTTTTGACGCTGAAGTCTACTGTTTCACCTACCCTGTCAGATGTATCACTTTAATGTCTTGGGTAGGTCGAAGACTTTATTACCTCTTTCTGATTTCTCGATCAGATGTTGTCCTATTGCATCGATGCTCTTAATAAGCACTTTTCTGAATATTACCCTTCAGATTGAACCTTTGCAAATGCTTCAGTCTTTAGCTATTTGAACTCTACGATTCTGATGCACGTCTTCAAGGACCTGATCGTAGTGTCTTGTTAAGTGTTGCTTGTTGACTAGAAGAGTTAACACTACGATCTTGAAGAGTGTTGATTGGATCTTCAATGTAGAACACCTCTTCCTTGTATTGTGTAGTGCTTCAATACTTCTGTTTGCTTTGACTGTTCTCAAAGATTGATGGCCTAATTCCTTGCTCTGGTCCCCTTCTGAATATCAAGACACTTCAGATTTGTGGCGCATCCAGCTTCCTTTCTCCTTGTGATCTCCCGTTCACTTATCATCAATGAACTGACCTTGCACTTAATCACTTTAGCCTTGCTCTTCAGAAGCTGACATGTATCTCGGTTCACCTTCCATCAGTTCCTTCTTTGTTTGGAAAACACTACGATCTTGGTTGCTTCCAAGATCGTTGTCTTCTGTTCACTTGATAGCTACTGCATTAG
This sequence comes from Panax ginseng, assembly GCA_020205605.1. Lineage (NCBI taxonomy): Eukaryota > Viridiplantae > Streptophyta > Magnoliopsida > Apiales > Araliaceae > Panax > Panax ginseng. Next base: position 20,751,783 of record CM035150.1, read on the forward strand.
CTGACTTTCCTTAGTCAGCTTCTGAAGTCGTCTTTGGATCTCCTTGTGGAAGACTTCATCACGAATGGCCTTACAACTCAACCTTGATGCTGATTGGGTTGGTGCTTAGATCTTCTGTTAGCCTGCATACCATTCGTTGAGTGCTCTCTGGTTTCCTTGGATGTAGCTTGTAGCTTGAACAAGAGGCGTCGTTCCTTTGAATGTTCTGGGAGTGCTCATTTGTTGAGAACCGTATATGCTCTACGATTCATCCTTGGCATTGTGAGCACTTCTTCTTAGATCGTGGTTCTGCATTCTACGATTCAGCTTCGGCTTGTGCAGACACTACGATCCCGAGATCAGATCTTGACACTACGATTTTTGCCTTGTGCTTGTTGTCTTCATCTGATCTTGCTTGACTACGATCTCTGCATGTAATCAATAGACTCTACGAACTCAGAGTGTGATCTACTATCCTTGACTTGGCTTTGGCATCAGTAGACTCTATGACTCTGAGTGTAGTCTACATTTCTGTCTTGGCTTCAAAGAGGATGGCCCATTTACCAGAAGGCGGTATCTAAACGATTCTGAACATGACTGCCTCAGCACACTACGATCCCGAGGAAGCTCTTCTTGACACACTACGATCCTTCTTCGTTTCCCCTGGCAGTCTACGAACTCCGAGATCTACTATCTTGCATGCTCCTATTCTGCCTTGATAGCTCTCGAGTTATCCTTAACTCACCTGGCAGACTACGCCTTTTGGTACAGTGCTCGACGATCAGACTAGCCTATCTATTACATCATAAGATCAACCTAACAAGCTTAATCTTTCTATATTTATAGTCCTTGTACATTATTTCTTTTTAAGGACTTTACAAAGCTGTTTTGCTTATGTAGGATCAACCTAACATATTTGATCAATTCATTCTAAGTCCTTGTACATATACTTCTATCATCTATCAAAGGACTTTACAACTTTTCTTAATGCAAGCATACTTGCATATTGTTCATTCATATATATATATATATATATATATCATAATCAAATCATATATAAATAGGAATTGCATTCACATGTTTATTCCTGACAAGGACTTTTTCCACATCATTTGTAACATTACAGTCATGATTACACCGAATAGTCCCTGGTCATAATCATACCAAGTCCATCTATACACTACATGCCACAGATGACTTTCAACATAATATAAACATGAGGATGATGACAATGATATAAGAATTCAATAAAACAAGTTCAATAATTAATTTATCCAGGAACTAATAACGTCCAAATTGTCAACATGATACTTCTTTGTAGAGTAACACTAAAGAATGCTCAGAAGAATATTTTCATGAAAAGATACTGAATGAAGCGCAAATATCAAGAATATTCCACTAATTTCATGGAGTATAGAAGTCAAAACTTTAACCAACTGAGTATAATAAAGAATGGAATAACAAAAGAAATCACTAGGCATGCGATAGACCGCATGCATAAGAGTTATTCCAATAGAATAATAAATAACGGAACGGTCGTGCGTAAAGCGCACGCAGACATGATATTCAATGAGAATAATAAATAATGGAACCGGGTCATGCGTAACCTAAGCGGATAGGATATTCCAATGAATAATAAAAAAAGCGGAACCGGTCATGCGTAAACGCACGCATGTGAGGATTCCAGCGAGAATAATAAAGAATGGAATAATGTAAGAATTTCACCATGTATGTAGTACTTTGCATAGACAGGTTATTCCAACATAATAATAAAGAATGGAATAACGAAGAATTTCACCAAGTATAGGGTAGCCCCGCGTATACAAGTTATTCCAACAGAAATAATAAAAATGGAAAAACAGAAGTTCTCTTCATGAATAAGAAAGAAATAATACCCCTTACGAGTACAATAAATAATATCCCTTACCGTAAAAGAAGAGTATTCCGACTGGTAAGGCGAGGATATTCTTGAAGAAAACTTGCACTACGCTCAAAGCTTTTTAAAACTCTAAAGAAATACGCTCAAGATTGTAGAAGAATTCTCTGAACTTCTGGTGTGATTTTCAATTCTAACTAAGCATCCTATTTATAGGAAAATAGAAAGGATACTATGCTGCACTATACAATAAAATATAATATATTCTATATATATATATATATTATTTAAAATCTAATAAAACAAATTACTTTATAAAAGTATTCTGTTTTATATAAAAAGATTTTACTATATAAAACACTATGCAACACTATGCATAATAAAATATAATATATTCTAATTATTGTCTAATAAAATAAATAACTTTATAAAAGTATTTTGTTTTATATAAAAAGATTTTACTATACAAAACACTATGCATAATAGAATATTATATATTCTATTTATAGTCTAATAAAACGAATAACTTTATAATAGTATTCTATTTTATATAAAAAGCTTTTTTGTTTTATTACATTAATAATACTAATAAAACAAAACTCATCATCATTATTATAATTCACACTATTAATCGATTGTGTCGTCCCCGAGGAAAGGGGGCTTTCAATAAGGATTTCTCCCTATTGGCGCGCAATTAGGTGACCAAACCTCTCCTTGGCAGAAATTCTAGACATCGTTAATATTGCAAATAATAATATTAATAACTATGTCATCTCAATATATAAAATATCGACAATAATTGAATACAACTAAGCGACTTCTCACATAAGTATCAATAATCAATACCGTGTACTACTATGCAACCACGCATATTACTGTACTTTTAACATCGGGTGTTTCAACAGTTAACGGTAAAACTTCCGTCGTTATTTTCATAATTTTTTTTGTCGTTTTCTCAATCTGACAATAATTTCGTTGTGGGGTCCACCAATGATTGCGCTGTTGTACGAATATTCCCTGTTAAAATGAATATTCCCCGACCAATCGAATATTATATAACAATTTGCGTACTTTGCAAAATTTATAAATATTACCCACAACTATAATATTATATCAAATTCATCCATAATATTCAAAAATGATATTTATAGAAAAATCATCTTTATTAAAAAAAATTGGGGTCTTACATTTGTATATGAGCTATGTATATATATGATGATTGGATCCAGTCTAACTACCAACTTATATTTTTTTCTTCTTCTTCTATTGCCATTTTTTTACTGTTAATGACTCGAAGAGTGGACTTCATTTCTTCTATAACTCCAGACAAACAGGATTAGAAGTTGAGAGTCCGAATAATCTGCCTGTGGACAATCCCAAATTTTGTGAATCCTTAATATATTAATATGATTGAGATGATATTACTCGATGAAAATGTATCATTTTTTATAATATTTCATATACTAAGTGTAAATCAAAATTTAGTTCCCTTTATTTGTTAAAATAATCATATTTAGTTAATCATCTGTGTTCCTTTCTTCATAATAGTGTGGTAGAATTCATGCATCAGTCAAGAGTTCTTTACTAGGAAGGTTCAAAGAAATTCTGGTAGAGGGTGTTGGATACTGTATGACAAATTTTATTGTTGGTTACAACAATGCTAAATTTAAATCCACCCGTCATAAGTTTAAGTTAAATTTTATGGCAACAACTGATGTATCTCCTCCAATAACTAAAGCTGAATATCCCCAAGGAAGGATTCTTATTTGTTTCATTTGCTGATTTAAGCTCGAATATGGATCGATGATTCGTATCTTATTAGTATGATCATGATATAATTCGACCTTGATTTTATTTTTACCTCAATCTGTTATTTGTAAGTGTCTGATCCTTTTATTGTTTAGATATTATTGGGGAGATTGTAGAAACTAGTGATCTTATTCAGAGTACAAAGGAAGAAAAAATCACTAAGAGAGTTGATATTGTCTTGGAAGATGCAGAGTGAGCATGATATATTTGCAGTAAACATTTATTAATTGCATATACTATTTTACTATTATTTTATTCTGCTTGTTTATTCTTTATTTCCAGAAAGGATCAGTTGGTTTGTACATTGTTGGGTAATTTTGCTAAATAATTAACACACAGGTACTTCAATCATGTAGAGTTAGGGAGTACCAAGCTATATAACCAATTTCTTTTTGTTAAAGTATTATATTTGAGATTCTTATATGTACAATAAAATTAGAAATATTTTAGCACTATTACCCTGTTATCTTCTGTGTTTATTTTGATCCATAATTCATGTTGTAAGCTTGATTCATGTTTCTGAACTGCTTATGTTATAATTGTGACTCCCCCAAAATAGGTATACATCACCCATCTTGAGTCACCAAATATATGGTACATAATCCAAATACAAACTTAATTTATACAACTGTTAAGTGTCGTGCAGAATATGACAAAACATAAGTTGTGAGTTTTAATACAAAAATTGTCTCCTAGACAATATCCAAACTCAAAATAAGTCCTCATTACAATTATTATCACACTATTCTTATAGAATAGTGAGGACTACTATAACAATCATCTTGGACCATCACTCCATTCTCTAACTAGTTCCAGCTATATTCTCATTTCTTGAAAAGAACAATGAAAGAAAAGGGTGAGCTCAACTATCCCAGTAAAGAATATTATGACTAAGATAATGCAGAATAAATTATCGTTAACCTTCAACAGTATAACAACTGATAGAATACAATAGACAACAAGTTTTAGATCAACAACTGCAGCGAAAATAACAATCCATTAGAAGAGTCAAGTAGAGCATGATATCTACTATCTTCTATGATTTAAAAGTTTATCATCAATTTTATTGCTGAGACTCAACTTAATAAATAATCCACATCACTGAATTATCCATACACTACGGGCAAATGATATTCATTAGTATCACATCCACGAATTATCCATTCACTACGGGCCAATGATATTCGAGTTATCATCAATGGTCATGATCATGCCAAACAACAATTCATCTTTGCACCCTTGGCCGAAGAGAACACATGGTCATGATCATACCAACATCTGTCCATCAATGCACTACGGGCCAATGAGGACTTTTACCACATCATTTGTAACATTAAAGGTCATGATTACACCAAATAATCCCTTGTCATAATCATAACAATCAACAGTCCATCTATGCACTACGGGCCAAAGATGACTTTCATCATAATATAAGCATGAGGATGATGAGAATGATATAAGAATTTAATTAACTGAGAGCAAGGATAAATTTTAAAGCTTTATAATTTAATTTATCAAGAATTCAATAATGTCCAAATTGTCAACATGATACTGCTTTGTGGAGTAAAATTCAAGAATAATATTATATCAAAAATAATTTGGACAGAAAAGAAATGAATTTTTGTCATGAATAGTACCCCGGATGAATAGTATCTGAGTGAATAGTACCCCGTGAATAGTACTTCGTGAATAGTCCCCCGTGAATAGTACCCCAACATGAAAAGATTAAAAATTATCAAGAATATTCAGAATAATATTTTTGTGAAAAGATACTAGATGAAGCGCAAATTTCAAGGATATTCTACTAATTTCACGGAGTATAGAAGCAATACTTAACATAATGATTTTTCATAGTATGGAAGAAAATATTATTTCTTACGAATATTGAACAAAAATAACATCCTTTACAACTGTTGAACGAAAATAATATTCCTTACGAATATTGAACGAAGATAATATTCCTTATGAATATTAAACGAAGATAATATTTCTTACGAATATTAAACGAAATAAAATTTCTTACGAATACGAAAAATAATATCGTAAGCAAATATGAAATAAATAATACCTCTTACCTAAAAAAGAGAGCAATTCCGACTGGTATAACGGATATATTCTTGAAGAAAACTTGCACTATTTTCTACACTCAAAGCTTCCTTAAACTCTAAAGAAATACGCTCAATATTATAGAAGACGAATTCTCTGATTCTGGTGTGATTTTCATTTCTAAACTGAATATCCTATTTATAGGAGAATGACATGATACTATTTGGACGCACAGTAGGAGAAATCACGGGTGAACAATAATTATTATGGACGAATTCTGAAATTTTCTAATTTTTACTATGCAAACACTATGCAGACACTATGCATAATAAAATATAATATATTCTTTTTTACATAAAAAACAAAACTTATTATAATATATATATATATATATATATATATATATATAAAATAAAACTGAGATAACTTCTTAGGACATGTCATTGACCAGGAGGGGATTTCAGTAGATCCAGTCGGAGATTTATTTAGGATTTTTCAAAGATAGCTACTCCATTAACTTATTTAACAAGGAAGACGGTGAAGTACGTGTGGACGGAGAAGTGCAAAGATAGTTTTCAAGAACTGAAGAAAAGATTGAGTGAAGCGCCTGTTTTGTCATTACCCGATGACACAGGAAATTTCGTAGTTTATAGAGATGCTTCGCATAGAGGACTAGGTTGCGTGCTCATGCAGCATGGCAAGGTCATTGCGTATGCATCTAGACAGTTGAAGGATTATGAGAAAGTTTACCCTACTCATGATCTGGAACTGGCCACGGTGGTGTTTGCCTTAATGATATGGCGACAATATCTTTACGGGGAAAAGTGTTAGATATACACGGACCATAAGAGTCTAAAATATATTTTCACACAGAAGGAGTTGAATATGAGACAGAGGAGATGGCTGGAGTTGATAAAGGATTACTACTGTGAAATCCTATATCACCCTGGAAAAGCTAATGTAGTGGCCGACGCCTTATGTAGAAAGGTCGGGAGAAGTTGTCTATGTTAACAGCTCAAACTGAGTTAATAACAGAGATGGCTAGTATAGAGATAGAGGTGAAGTTTTCGAGTAAGGCGGATCAGAGACTGTTTACGACGAAGATACAATCTACCATCGTAGAGAGAGTTAAGAAGGTGCAGCTCAAAACTGGTGCGTGTGACCAAATGAAGAAGCGGTTGACCAATGAAAAAAATATTAACTTTAGTCTTGATAATAAGGGATTATTAAGATTTGAAGAAAGAATTTGGGTTCCGAATGAGACGGAATTAAAGGAGCAAGTATTACAAGAGGTTCACAGTTCGAGGTACTCGATTCATCCTGGTAACACTAAGATGTATCAAGACCTTCGACAAAGTTTTGGGTGGCCGAACATGAAGAGAGAAATAGTCGAGTATGTGAGTAGGTGCTTAACTTGTCAGAAAGTTAAGGCCGAACATCAACGACCAAGTGGCTTGTTACAGTTATTGGAGATTTCGGAGTGGAAGTGGGAGCATATCACAATGGACTTTGTGGTGGGACTTCTGACTACTCAGAAGGGGTATAATGCGATTTGGGTAATAGTGGACCGGTTGACGAAGTCAGCTCACTTTTTGCCAATTCGAGTTAAGTATAATCTAGATCAATTTGCTAAACTTTATGTTAAGGAAATTATTTCCAGACATGGAGCACCAGTTTCAATTGTGTCAGATCATGACCCACGATTCACATCAAACTTTTGGAGAAGTCTTCAAGAGCAGTTGGGGACGCAGTTGAAGTTGAGTACGACATATCATCCACAAACTGATGGACATAGCGAGATGACAATTTAGACGTTAGAAGATATGTTAAGATCTTGCGTCATGGATTTCAAGGGTAGTTGGAATGATCATCTACCATTAGTAGAGTTTGCGTATAACAACAGTTATCATGCAAGCATAGGTATGCCGCCGTACGAAGCTTTGTATGGAAGGAAATGCAGAACACCATTATATTGGGATGAAGTGGGTGAACGCAGAATGCTAGGACCATAATTGGTGCAGCAAAGAACGGAAGTGGTGAAATTGATACATATGCGTCTCATAGCAACTCAAGACAGACAGAAGAAATACGCAGACTTACATCGAGAGAATAGAGAATTTGAGGTAGGCTCGTATGTCTTTATAAAGGTATCTCCCTAGAAAGGAAAGATACGCTTTGGAAAGAAGGGAAAACTAAGCCCAAGGTTTATAAGACCTTTTGAGGTATTAAAACGAGTAGGTGAGGTAGCGTATATGGTAGCATTACCTCCAGACCTAGAGCGAATACATAACGTATTTCACGTTTGATTATACGATCCTTACAAACCGGATTATAAACATGTGATAGAATTTGAGCCTATTCAAATCGAGAAGGACTTAACATACGAAGAGATGCCGATTCAAATCATCGATAGAAAAGAGCAAGTTTTGCGAAACAATGTTATATCGTCAGTAAAGGTATTATGGAAGAACCACGATGCTGAAGAAGCAACGTGGGAATTGGAAGAGAAGATAATGGAGGATTACCCTCATTTGTATGTGTAGTGTAAGGCGAGATTCTGGGGACATAATCTTTATAAGGGGGGAAGAATGTAACGACCGAGAAATTCGAATCCTTTGTAAAATACTTGAAAGAATTAAATAAGGAATAAAACAATATTATTGGTTATTATTATGTGAATCAGATGTATATCGTTCTATAACCTAGAAACGTCAGAACATCGTAGTATTTGAACCATGTGAAGAAATTAAAGTGTTTGAATTTCCAAGACAAAAATAAAAGTTTTCCGAGAAAGTTTTCGAAAAACACTATTCACCATTTACCACTCGAGAATTATTTTTGAACTTCCGAGAAATACGTAACGTTATAATATCAAGGCGAAATGGATTATGTAATAATAATCTAAGTATGGAAAACACTATATTTCGCATGCGGACTTAAATTGAGAACGTTAAGGATTAAAAATTCAAATGAATTAAACTTGTGGATTGTGTATGAAGTGCAAGTCCATAAGCTTTAAGGGACAAGTCCAAGGGGGTACTAATGTTTAGTCCAAGTATGGGTTAATATAAAGTCTAAAGAAAATTAAAGAGAATCCCTATGTAAATTAATACAAGCCCACAAGAATAATCTAATTAGTTAAGTCTAAGCCCATAGGATGATCCAAGGGGTAAAGGATCCATGGGGCAACCCATGGGTGAAGTGGTAACCAAGTACTTTGTGTGATGGGCAAGAATTAAGGGTGATGGCCAAGTTTACTTAGGGATTAAGGAAGGAATAGTAAGGAGGTTAGTTAAGGAGGTGGATGGTCCTAATGACCATTATGTCCTAGCTTAGAAACTTCTATAAATAGCTAGCTCACATTTCTATTGTTGCTCGTTATTTTATCCAACAAACTTTCCTTACAAACAACTTATTTGTTAGAGCTAATAAGCACTTTGAAGCTTAACCTTCCATTGTTAGATTTCCAAAGAAAGAGAAGTTAGTCTTCAAAGGTAATTGATCTTGTCTCTTCTATCTCTATCATAGTAGGGTGATAAGAGAAGTGTAACTTAATGAACTTATATGCTAAGAACATATGAGAAGTGAATAAGCAATGGACTTAAGCCGAGTAAGTCGTAAATAAGTAACTTAAACTTAAATAAGTCATGAACTTATGGAATACACATATGAACTTGTCATATGATTAACTTAAGAATTTTGTATGGATAATAAGATGTAAGCATGTAACTTAAATAACTTAATTAAGAATAAGTCATCATGAAATAAAAATCATGTATTGAAGAAATTGTTAAGTTGTGAACTTATGAAGAATAAGCCATAACCTAATTTTAATATAAGTTGTTGTATCATATAAGTTGAGATGTATAGATAATGAAATGAATGTATTTGGAATGATGAACAAATCACTAGTAATGAAGTTTTGCCGGAATTCACACGATTGGACGATAATCGTCAAATTCGTGAAATTCTCGGAATGGAAGTCGTATTTTTTATTTGAACTAGAAAACGTTGGTTTTCGAGGGAGACAAGTCATAGTTGGCATTATAGAGTTGCGGACTCGAAAATGGTTGGGTTCTGACTTAGAACGAAGAAACGAGTGTTGAACATTCGCGAACGTTTATCGTTTTCGTTAAAAATGGACTAATAGGTGAAATTTTAGCAAACGAAGTTGAATAGATAAAATTCTTGCATGAACACGTAGAGTATGTAATTTGTGAACCGTAGGCTCTTGAACGAGCCAATTCGGACTTATAACGAAGAAGTTACGAGTCCGGGAATCTCACAAGTTTGAAAATCATCAAACATTTACGTGGCTCGAGAGTGGCCGTGCGCGACTCAAACAAAAAGTCCGCCGCCTTGACTCCAAAGTAGCCATAGTCCCTTGCAAACTCGGGCCGCAGCGCGACAAGTAACAAAGGGACTCGCGCCACAACGCCGAGTCCGGTTTCAAGGCATTAATATATGGTGCCGCAGCGCGGTACAAAGCGTAATTGTCGGCGCCGCAACGTCAACCTTAGGGTCTAGATCATGAACAAGGTTTCCATGTTAAGCATGGATAGTAGATGTTTAAATATCTTAATGAAACATTATTAAGACATAATTTAGCCTTAAGTATGACCATTTAGGGTCAAAGAAAGTCAGTTACATGTAAATGTAAGAATGATGTAACGGAAAGCCGGAACTAATAATAACAAATCTACTACATAATTAGATTGAGAAGAAGGGTAAGATTCTTTAGGAACCATGTATGTTTATTCATGACCTAATGTGCTATGTGATGTTATCATTTACTGTAGAGACCTTAAAGACTTAAAGTGCACGTGTTATATCTGTAAGCAGACGCTAACGGCAAGTACTCTAACCCTTGTTCCAGTTCGTTTTGGACAAGTCTTTGTGATTCATGTATTCTTCGCATGAGTTAATGTCTAATGAAGTCAACGCTAATTCCCTCGGCTAGACTTGAAATATGTTGGATTCTTTTAATCTTTCAAGTATGTGCAATGATTTACCAAACTAATATTGTTGTGGTTTTCAAAAGGAGACTGAGTATGCTAAATTGTTTTGTCGTCAAACGACAGGCACGTGAGGTTACCACAACTTAAACGTATACACGCTTAAGGAAAGTAGTGTTGATCAACATAGAGTACTATAGGCTGATCACCTAGACATGCTCGTAAGCTATGCTGAACTTACGGACTTAGTGCCGGGATGTCCTTTTCAAAGTACTTATGAAATGCTCACTGTCTTGAACCGGAATTGATGTTTTACTGAATATTGTTGTTGTAAAACGTTTTAAAAGAAAAGAAGTGCTATTTTAAATTATCAATAGTACTTCGTAACTATTGTTTAGTTATTGAAGATATATGATTCCTATGACTCAAGCATGCTATTTTCCTAGAATTGTTGTAGTTGCTGAGCTAGTTAGGCTCACTCTTGCTTGAACCATATGAATGTAGCTAAGACCGAACGGACCGACGGATCCGGCAAGGATAAAGGGAAGGCTAAGGCGAACCCGTAGATTACCTATGTAATAGTATATGTTTTGTAATGATAATATTTTATATTATGACAAGAACAGATGTAACGATTATAAAGAACCTAGGAGAATGTTAATATCATTTTGAATATATATATAAGACATATTCATTATTTTGAGGTATTTCAATTGAATGATTGTGTGAACTGTAGCACCGTGTAGCACCATCTGTCGGGTTGGAAGATACCCGGATTTGGGGGCGTCACAGAATTCCTCAGAATATATATCAGAATGCATATAATTAGGGGAATAGGAATCATCCGAATTTGTCGTGCAATAATGATCAGAATTAGCAAGCTCCACGACCATCATACCCCCTAGATTTCAGAATCAGCAACAACCAGTTCAACGTCAAGAGAGGAAATCAAATTTAGAGGAATTGCTATCAAAATACATAACACGCAATGAGGCAGCAATGAAAAACCAAGCAATGACCATCAAGAATTTGGAAAATTAGATGGGACAAATTGCCTTAGCATTGAACAATAGACCACAAGGGACTCTACCGAGTGACACCGAAAGAAATCCAAAGGGAAATCATGAACAGTGTCAGGCAATCACCTTGAGAAGTGGAAAACATTTAAATGGGAAAGATGCAGAAAATTTAGCTATCTCGGATGATAAAATTAATGACAACAAGGTGGTTGAAGAAAAACAGGGTGAGAATACGCAAATTGAGAAAACAAAGTTAGATGACAAGCCAGTTGTGTATCCTCCACCACCGTTTCAGCAGAGAGTCCAAAAGCAGAAATTAGATAAGCAGTTTGCGAATTTTTTGGAAGTTTTTAAGAAACTTCAGATTAACATCCCGTTCGCAGAAGCCCTAGAGCAAATGCTAAGTTATGCAAAATTCATGAAAGGGATCTTGTCTAGGAAAAAGAAGTTAGAAGATTTCGAGACAGTGGTACTAACAGAGGAGTGTAGCGCGGTTTTACAGTGAAAGTTGCTACCAAAGTTGAAAGATCTGGGGAGTTTCTCCATTTCATGTATGATCAGGAACATGTCGTTTAATAAATGTTTATGTGATTTGGGGGTGAGTGTGAACCTTATGCCGTTATCTGTTTATACAGAATTGGGTCTGCCAGCTCCAAAGCCTATGAACATCTCATTGCAGTTAGCGGATAGGTCAGTCACGTACCCGCGAGGCATTGTAGATGACATATTGGTCAAGGTTAACAAGTTTATATTCCCCGCGGATTTCATCATTCTAGATTTTAAGGAAGATAAAAACATCCCGATTATCCTAGGGAGACCATTTTTGGCTACGGGTAGGACAAGTATCGACGTACAAAAAAAGGTGAACTAACGATGAGGGTCCAAGATCAAGAAGTTAAGTTTAACATTTTTAAAGCCATGAAATTTCCTACGGATGAAGAAGAGTGTTTTCGGATGGATATCATTGATCAAATAGTAAGTGAAGACATGGGGAAGAGTTTGGTTAACGATCCATTGAAAATGACTTTATTGGGAGATGAAGAATCAGATGATCCAGAATTTGTGGACTACCTGCATATGCTAGACTCCCTGCCACGAGTCAGTAGATTTAGAGCGCCATTTGAACCATTGTACACGGAGGAAAGATCAACAATCAGAATGAAACCGTCATTGGAGGAGCCACCGACTCTTGAACTTAAACCACTACCTAAACACCTCAGGTATGCATATTTAGGCAATTCAAATTCTTTACCTGTTATTATTTTTGCTGCACTTAACGATTTGCAGGAAGAAAAGTTGCTGAGGGTGCTTAGGGAACACAAGTTGGCTATAAGATGGACAATCACAGATATCAAAGGAATTAGCTCATCCTTTTGCATACACAAAATTATGATGGAAGACGATGCAAAATCGACGGTGGAGCAACAACGACACAACCCAATCATGAAGGAAGTTGTAAAGAAAGAAATTCTGAAATTGTTGGATGCCGGTATCATATACCCAATTTCCGACGATGATAAGTGGGTTAGTCGATCCGATTAATGTGTGCTAGAAAAAAGGAGGAATGAGCGTAGTGCGAGAATGATGACAATGAACTAATTACGATAAGGGGCGGTGGTTGGTTGGAGGGTCTACATGGACTACATGAAGTTGAATAAGGCGACCCGTAAAGATCACTTTCCTTTGCCCTTTATCGATCAAATGTTGGACAGATTAGTGGGTTACAATCAGATCATCGTTGCTCCTGAAGATCAAGAGAAGACTACGTTCACGTGTCCATACGTCACATTCGCATTCAGGAGAATATCGTTCGATCTATGTAATGCACCCGCTACCTTCCAACGGTGTATGATGGCAATTTTCTCAGATATGGTGGAGAAAAACGTGGAAGTCTTCATGGATGACTTTTCGGTATATGGGGACAATTTTGATGCTTGCCTAGAGAATCTGATAATGGTGTTACAAAGATGCAAAGACACGAATCTTATACTTAACTGGGAAAAATGCCACTTCATGGTTGAGGAAGGCATAATTTTGGGTCACAAGGTCTCGGTTCAAGGATTAGAGGTAGATAAGGCGAAGCTGGAAACTATTGAAAAACTTCCTCTACCATGCTTAGTTAAGGAATTCGAAGTTTCTTGGGACATGCCGGGTTTTATAGAAGATTTATAAAGGACTTCTCTATAATTGCAAAACCTTTATGCAGTCTTTTAGAGAAGGATTCGGTTTTCAAGTTTGACAAAGAGTGTGAATTGGCATTCGAGTTGCTAAAGAAGAAATTGACCAGAACTCTCATCATCGTCGCACCAGATTGGTCAATGCCCTTCGAGTTAATGTGTGATGTAAACGACTATGCTGTTGGGGCTGTTTTGGGTCAACCCCGAGAAAAGGTCTTTCACACCATATATTATGCAAGTAAGACACTCACAGAGACTCAAAAATGAATTACACAACTACGGAAAAGGAGTTGCTTGTAGTGGTATATGCGTTCGATAAATTTCGGGCATACTTGATTGACACAAAGGTAGTAGTTTATATGGATCACTTGGCGATTAGGTACCTAATTTTAAAAAAAGATGCTAAGCCACGTCTGATTAGATGGATTCTCTTTATCCAAGAATTCGATTTGGAAATAAAAGATAGGAAGGGTACGGAGAATCAAGTTACCGACCATTTATTGAGGCTGGAAAATTAAGATAAAAAGGAAGAAGACAGATGTGTAATCAACGAGTCATTCCCGGATGAGCAACTGTTAGGGTTAAATGTAGAATTTCCATGGTATGCAGATTTCACGAATTATCTAGTGAGCAACATGCTTCCCCCTGATCTTACACGACAACAGAAAAAGAAGTTTCTTTATGACGTCAAGTGGTATATGTGGGATGAGCCTTATTTATTCAAACAGTGCACCGACAAGATGATTAGAAGGTGTATCCCCCACAGTGAAGTACATAACATACTGCAGGAATGCCACTTATCGGTATATGGGGGACATTATGGGAGTGAGCGCACAGCGGTAAAAGTACTTCAACCCGGGTTTTATTAGCCTACATTGTTCAAAGACGCCCACCAGTTTGTTAAAACATGTGATCGATGTCAAAGGGTAGGCAACATATCGAAAAGGAATGATATGCCCCTACAAACAATTCTAGAAGTTGAAATTTTTGATGTATAGGGCATTGATTTCATGGGACCATTCCCGTCCTCATTTACCATTCAGTATATTTTGCTTGCGGTGGACTATGTGTCAAAGTGGGTTGAAGCAGTAGCACTCCCGACTAACGATGCCAAAGTGGTTCTCAAATTCTTGCAGAAAAATATTTTTACAAGGTTTGGCACGCCAAGAGCCATTATAAGTGATGAAGGTAGTCACTTCTGTAATAAATCTTTTACAGCTCTCTTGGCAAAGTATGGGGTCAACCACAAGGTCGCTACTGCATATCATCCCCAAACAAGTGGGCAATCTGAAGTTTCTAACATGGAGGTGAAGAGAATTCTGGAAAAAGTAGTGAATCCAACTCGAAAGGATTGGTCTCTCAGTTGGATGATGCACTATGGGCGGACTGGACTGCGTACAAAACACCGATTGGTATGTCACCATACCAACTACTATACGGAAAAGCGTGTCACCTACCTATGGAGCTACACCACATGGCCTACTGGGCCATTCAGAAACTAAACATTGATCAAGCAGCGGTGGGTGAAAAAAGGCTACTCCAACTAAATGAGCTCAATGAATTCCGACTTCTTGCATACGAGAACTCTAAATTATATAAGGATAAAGTCAAGAAATGGCATGACAAGAAGATCATGCACTGAACATTCAAGCCGAGGCAATCAGTATTGCTGTTCAAATCACGATTGAGGTTGTTCCCAGGCAAGCTTAAGTCGCGGTGGTCGGGACCATTTACTATCAAAACCTTTTTCCCACATGGCGCCGTTGAACTCTACAGTCGAAATCCTTTGGAAATGTTCAAGGTCAATGGTCAATGGTTGAAACACTATTGGGGTGGCGAGTCCAATTGGGACGTCACCGTAATTACTCTAACCGACGCACCATAAACAGGGAGTAGTCAGGCTGAACGACTTAAAATCAAGCGCTAATTGGGAGGTAACCCAATCGTTTACTTTTTATTGATTTTCGTACTATTTATATTATAAATTAGAATAATAGTTAGGAATTACTAATCCCATTAGGTCGTTATTTCTATGATTCTTGAAAATGTCTCAATCATGTTCAAATTGATCAACAATATACTCACGTATATGTTTTATGGTTTGCAGGATGGTTAAATAGTGAGTCATAGCAGCAACATGCAAGAAAAGAAGAGGACATAACCCATTTTGCGATCACACAATCGTTAAAAGTCGGGGACTAGCCCATAAGGCAAGTGTTTTGGCCATGTACCCCCCTCAAAGTGGGGTCCTTGAACATGGGCAGTCACTTTTGGTAGTTACAAAGACACATGCCCACTACTCTCCTTCTCCTATACTACAACTCCAACCTCCATACACTAGCACTTCTTAACCCACGATTACCACTTCAACCCCCATCCATTACACCCACTTCACCACTACTCCATCTTCCAAGTCCATTAACCACTACTTCACTCCATCAATCCATTACTTCTACCCCTCTTCATCCCACCACTTCTATATAAACACAACCTCTCAACCCAAGTTCACCACATCCTTCCATCTCCATCTCCAAGAGCTACGAATTACACAAATCACTGAGGCAAGTGTAGAGTAATCGAGTGTATGTCACAATTCTACATGTTCTTCATCTTCTCTCACCATAATTGCCATAGAAATCACCAAGTTTGGGGGGAGAAAATAGTTTGCACACCAAGTGTTTGTCAGATTGTGTGAGTACAGTTTGGGAGTGAATTTTGTTACTAAAGCATATGAAATTCAATGGCATCTCAACCTACATCCAAACGACAACGGGGAGAGAGTTCAAGGCCAACCCCACCATCCCGCACATTCGACCGCCGCAAGTTCAAAAGTGCCGCCGCCGCCGATCGGTACGACTACATGGTCACAAAGGCTCTTACACCGGAGCGGGGGTTGGCACCGGAGGCTCACGACAGTGAAATGATGTAACAGATTTATCAGAAAGAGTGGGTCAAGTTCACGGCGGAGCCCGAGCCCGCCGCTGTTAATGTGGTCAAGGAGTTCTATGTTAACGCCGAGGACAAGGCACCTTTCAACGCTTTTGTGCGGGGTCGAATGGTCCCGTTCAGTGCCGATTCCATCAACATGTATTATCAGTTGCGAGTGCCTAGACAGTGTCAATATGCTCATTTGCAGGATTTCGACCCTGACTTTGAGGAGGATCTTAAAGAAATGACCAAGTCAGGAACAACGTGGATAAAGGGTCGAAAAGGAGGCATGGTGTTTTATAGCAAAGATCTCAGTCTGTATGGGAAAATTTGGTATGCCTTCTTATATGTGAAATTGTTGCCATCTACGCACACCTCAGACGTGACCAAAGAGAAGGCACTACTCCTATATGCTATTGTGCAAGACTTCATCATCGACGTCTGGGCCATAATCAGTTTTTTCATTTGTCGATGTCTACGGGGGAATTTTTCGGGCGGCTTGCCACACCCATCCCTCATTTTTGGGTTGTGTCATCAAATAGGAGTTTGATGGTCAGATGATGAGCCCACTCAGATACCGCTACAGCTACTAGACGATAGAATGATCGCGCGGTATTCAGTGTGGGCCAGGGGTGAATCTCATCCTAGAGGTTTAGGATTTGTATTTCCATCATCTTTGGAGAACGAAGCTGACGCTAAAGACACCTCAGACGAGACTATGGGAGACGAAGGAATTGAGGCACACCCAACGTCCGACGCCATATCTAACCCTCAAGTTCTTGCATTCCAAGAACAAATGAAGGAGCACAACAAGGCAGCTCGATGGGAGATGAGGTGGCTCGCTACGAGACAAGACCACATGTTTGATGCAATGAACATGTCGTTCACATCTTTGAATATGACACTCCAGAGTTTCAATCCAGCGGCACAATTTCCATATCAGCAGCCCATGCCCATGCCAAGGTTTCCACCAAGTGACTTCGAGGGAGAAGATCAACCACCACCACCCCAGACTTAGGAAATTTCAGGGAAGTCCTCACTCATTTTATTGCTATATCCATACAATGAGGACATTGTTGTTATTAAGTTTGGGGGAGTTAGTTTTATTTTGTATTTGTTTTGCAAGCATAATGTCTTTATTTAGTATTGCATTTTAGATTGCATATTAGTGTTGGCATTTCTGTAATCATATAGTTGCATAGTAGTTTGGGTTACATAGTTAGTTTAATTTTTATGTTTACATTCACGTTAAGCATATATATATATAAAAATATAAATAAAAAGAAAAAAAAATTTAGTTAGCTATTGTGTTCATTGTGCATATGTCCAACAGTCTTTGTAGTCATGTTTATTATGGCCAATGATGAAATTAAGATTAAGTAGACCAATACAACGCTGATTGTTAGAACTGTGATGTAGTTTTGAATCATGACTTGGATTTTGTGCGTGTTTGAACTGATATACAAAGGTTAGCACATCATTAACATCTGCGTTGACTGATTAGTTTAAATTAGTACATAAACAGTTTCTAAAGGATATTGCTAGTGTAAATGAGAGAATGACAATAATACGCAGTGAAAATGAAAAATTAGGCAAGAACCTAAGTTTGGGGGAAAGAGTAAGGTATATAAGCTTCAGAAAAAGAAAGAAAGAAATAAGAGCTAGTTGAGTCTTGTGGTGGGTTGAGGAGAAATAGTCCTCATAAACACAAGCGTGAGATGGAGCGTAAAACGCACTCACCAACCATCTATCTAAAAAAAGAAAAAGAAAATAAAAATAGAGAGAAGACGGGGAATAAGGGCAAAGAGCCCCCCCCCCCCGTCAATGAAAAAAGAGAGCATGAATACCCTATTCGGACCCCTAATCTCGGAAATTGTTTGATTTAAGTTGGAACTTGTTTGTTTTATTTTGAAATTTTCGAGTTTATTCTGTATGAATCCTAATAAGAGATTTGTTATGTTTTGAATTTGAATATGAATTAGTTAGCATAAATGTTGACCACACACACACAATATTAGTGATGATACGTATAAGATTCGAGGAATTGATGAGAAGTTATTGATTGGTTTTAATATGAAGTGTGGTAATGTTTGCTTGATTTTTCTGAGGTCGGATGAATAAATTTGATTCTATGATACTGTTGGATTCGTAATCATTTAGTTAGATACATTACATATTATTGCATTACATAACAGGTAGTTTGTGTTGTAAGACCCCAACTTTTATGAATAAAGATGAATTTTCTATAAATATCATTTTTGAATATTATGGAATGAATTTGATAAAATGTTATAGTTGTGGGTAATATTTATAAATTTTGCAAAGTACATAAGTTGTTATATAATATTCGATTGGTGGGGAATATTCATTTTAATGGGGAATATTCGTCTGACAACGACACAATCATTGGTGGACCCCTAAACGTAATTTATTATCGGATTGAGAAAAGCGACAAAAATACTTTATG
The DNA here is from genome assembly GCA_020205605.1 of Panax ginseng. Taxonomy (NCBI): domain Eukaryota; kingdom Viridiplantae; phylum Streptophyta; class Magnoliopsida; order Apiales; family Araliaceae; genus Panax; species Panax ginseng. Next base: position 20,771,039 of record CM035150.1, read on the forward strand.
AAAATAACTATGAATTTTTACCATTAAGCTGTTGAAACACCCGGTGTTAAAATACAAGAATATGCGTGAGTTACAAAGTAGCACACAATATTGATTATTGATGCTTACGTGAGAAGTCACTCGATTTTGTTCAATTATTGCTACTGATAATTAACGATAGTATCTCACGTTATTTGATTCAATTATTGTCAATATTTTATATATTATTAAATCAATAATTGAGATGACAAAGTTATTAATATTATCATTTGCAATATTAACGATGTCTAGAAGTTCTGTCAAGGAGATGTTTGGTCACCTAATTGCGCGTCAATGGGGAGAAATCCTTATTGGAAAGCCCCCTCTTTCCTGAGAATGACCTGGTCGATTAATATTGTGAATTATAATAAAGGTGATAAATGTTGTTAGAATTATTAAGGTGATTTTTATGAAGTGTTTCTTATTATTTGAACCCCCACTTACCCATTTTTCAAAATAGTCGGGAGAAGTTATCTCAGTTTTGTGTTATATATATATATATATATGTTAAATTATGTTTTGGGTGGGATTGTCTGGGAAAGAGGGGGAACACGGGGATACTAGTTGTATTATTATTATATTATATATGTATTATATATATAGGTTATATGATTATTGTGAATGAACAGGCTGGTTCACGAGATGTAATCACGGGTTACTTATATATATATAATATATATTTTATTTAAAGTTTTTATTTTATTAGAATATTTTATTGCATAGTATCCTTTCAATTCTCCTATATATAGAAGCTCATTCCTTCATTATTTCTTACGAATTCACTGAAACTCTAGAGAGAGAAATTATAGAGAAACTATAGAAAAGTATTCTGCTATTTCCTACTCTTATATCCGGTTTTCTTTTACGGTAAGAAGGTATTATTTCTTTTGTATTTATGAAGAGAACTTCATTATTCCATTATTTATTATTAGGTTGGAATAACTTTGTATACGTGGGCTACCCTATACTTGGTGAAATTCTTACATTATTCCATTCGTTATTATTACATTGGAATATCCTCTCTCATGCGTTTTCTACGGACCGATTCCGCCTCTTTATTATTACATTGGAATATCACATGCATGCGTTTTTTGTGGGACTGATTCCGTAAATTATTATTACATTGGAATAATCTTTATGCGGTCTATCGCATGCTTGGTGATTTCTTTTGTTATTCCATTCCTTATTATACTCAGTTGGTTAAAGTTTTGACTTCTATACTCCATGAAATTAGTGGAATATCCTTGATATTTGCGCTTCATCCAGTATCTTTTTATAGGAAATATTCTTCTGAGCATTCTTGAATTTTACTTTACAAAGCAGTATCATGTTGTCAATTTGGACGTTATTGGTTCCTGGATAAATTAATTCTTGAACTTGTTTTTATTGAATTCTTATATCATTATCATCATCCTCATGTTTATATTTTGTTGAAAGTCATCTGTGGCCTATAGTGCATAGATGGACTTGGTATGATTATGACCAGGGATTATTCGGTGTAATCATGACTGTAATGTTACAAATGATGTGGAAAAAGTCCTCATTGGCTGTAGTGCATTAATGGGGATGATTGTTGGCATGATCATGACCATTGATGAATACACGAATATCCTTGGCCCGTAGTGCATGGATAATTTGTGGTCGTGATACTAATGAATATCCTTGGCCGTAGTGCAGGGATGATGTGGATTATTTATTAAGCTGAGTGTTAGCGATAAAAGTCATGAAAAACCTTTTAAATCATAGAAGATAGTAGATTTTATTCCCTACTTGACTCTTCTAATGGATTGCTTGTTCCGCTGCAGTTAAACTTGATGTTTGTTATATTTTATCAATTTAACACTGTTGAAGGCTAATGATAATTTATTTTACATTATCTTAGTTATAATATTTCTTACTGGGCTAGTTGAGCTCACTCTTTTTGCTTTCATTATTCTCTTCAGGAAATGAGAACGTAGCAGGTACTAGTCGAGGAACGGAGTGACGGTCCAGATGATAGCATTAGTAGTCCTCACTATTCTATGAAATAGTGTGATAATAAATGTATTGAGGACTTATTTTGAGTTTGAATACTGTCTAGAAGACACTATTTGTATTCAAACTCACAGTTCATGTTGTATATTTAAAGTTGTATTTGTATTCTGTACCATGTATTTGGCGACTCAGAATAGGTGATGTATACCTATTTTGGGGGCGTCACAGTTGGTATCAAAGCTTAGGGATATGATCCCTGGCTAAGATGTTTGACTAGAACTAGGAGGGGAGAGACGGGGAATTCCTTCGCTAGTATGACCTACCTAAGTTTATTTGGTATTTAAATTGGTCGGCCAGAGTATACGGATAATATGTTATATGTTAATTAACCCTTGTTTTGTGGCAGTATCTGAAAATGACATCCGAGAATGTTGAGAATAGCAATGGAGCACAGGACACCGTTGAGTCTCCACAGATCAATAATCAGGATAATGTGCATCAGGATGGCGATAATCCTCAGGCAAACAACAACACTGACCAGATGATGAACGATGGAATGTTTAGAGGATTTATGCAATTCATGCAACATCAGGCAAGAGCAGCTCCTGTCCAAAATACAGGTCGAAACACTGGAAACTCTCGGACGGTCACCGCTAAACAGTTCAAGGAGCTAGGACCACCGGACTTTATTGGAGAGCCAAAACCACTTAAGGCGGAAACATGTATAAAGCAGATCACCAAGATATTTGATGTCTTGGGATGCTCCGAGGAGCAAAAGGTGCCCTTTGCCACCTTTATGTTATGAGGAGAAGCAAATTACTGGTGGGAATCGGTAAAACGTACTCAACTTGCCGCACCGAAGATGTCTTGGGAGAAGTTCCAAGAACTATTCAACGACAAGTACTTTCCCGAAAGTATTCGTCACATGAAAGAGGTGGAGTTTATCAAGTTGGAAAAAAACAATATGACCGTATCACAATACGAAGCTAAATTTGCGGAGTTATCCCAGTTTGCGTCCCACTTGGTTGATAATGAAGAAAGAATGACGCGGATGTTTTTAAGAGGTTTGAAACCGAAGATACGTCAATATCTTATTTCTCATAAACCGTGTTTGTATTCAGATGTTGTAAATAGGGCTCAGTTATTGGAGCGCGATAACGAGTTAACCCAACCAAGAGAAAGCAGCCGACAAAATGATAATACTAATGGTAGCAGTCATTGAAGCGGTGACAACAAACGTGGAGGGAATCAACATGCCAGAAATGGTAACCACTTTGGTGGTAATCATGGCCAAGATAATAAGAGTGGACATTTCAAGAAGAGGAAATTCAACAATGATGGAAAGACGTCAGCACCAGCACCCGTTGTTAAGGAAGGAGAACGACCACCTATCATATGCTTCAAATGCGGAGGGGAGGGACACATTAGTCCAAACTGCGCGATGCCATCCAAAGCATGTTATAATTGTGGAAGAGAGGGTCACCTAGCCTGATTTTGTCGTGCACCGAAGACAAGTCCAGCTGGGATGGAGGCACCAAAGTCCATCCCAGAAAAGTCAAAGCCGGTAGTTCAAGGGAGAGCGTTTGTTGTGACCTCCCAGAAAGTAAGGAACCCGAACGAGGTCATCACGGGTAAGCTTATCATAAACTCTAGCGAAGTCTATACCTTATTTGATACCGGTTCTACCCATTATTTTATTTCTCCCACTTGCGGTCAACAATTAAACTTGACTCTGGAGCAATATGAAGAGAGAGATAGTGCTGTTTATCTCAAGGTGTCTAACTTGTCAACGAGTTAAAGCGGAGCATCAAGTACCAAAAGGTCCATTGCAACCACTTGAAATTCCGAATGGAAGTGGGGAGCACATTACCATGGATTAATTCTGGGGTCTTCCTAAGGTTTCTCAAGGCATAGATGCGATTTGGGTAATTGTTGATAGATTGACCAAGTCTGCTCATTTCTTACCGATACGAGAAACTTATACACTTGAACATCTTGCTCCTATGTACATAAACGAGGTTATAAGATTGCATGGTATGCCAGTATCCATAGTTTCTGATCGAGACCCAAGATTCACTTCAAGATTTTGGGTTAGTTTGTAGAAAGCTATGGGCAGTGATTTATGATTTAGCTCGGCATATCATCCTTAGACGGATGGGCAGTCAGAGAGGACTATTCAAACTCTTGAAGATTTATTAAGACTCTGTGTCCTTGACTTCAATGGAAGTTGGGATAAGTTCTTACCATTGGTGGAGTTTTCCTACAACAATAGTTATCAAGCAAGTATTGGCATGGCTCCATTTGAGGCGTTGTATAGAAGAAAGTGTCGTTCTCCAGTATGCTGGGATGAGGTGGGTCAAGCAACGTTGTTGGGACCGGAGTTGGAACGTATGACTACAGAAAAGATTCAAACTATCTGACAACGGATAAAAACCTCACAAGATCGATAAAAGAGTTATGCTGATCTTCATCGAAAGGACGTGGAATTCGATATTGGGGATCATGTGTTGTTACGTGTTGCTTCATGGAAAGGAGTTACGAGATTTGGAAAGAGAGGAAAGCTCAATCCTCGATTCATCGGCCCATTTTTAATCCTCGATCGAGTAGGAACTATGGCCTATAGACTCGCTTTACCGCCAAGTATGTCTCCTGTTCATAACGTTTTTCACATATCCATGTTACGTAAATATGTGGAAGACCCGAACCACATTATTGAGTTAGAACCTGACGAAATAGCGAAAGTTTTGACGTATGAAGAGGTTCCTGTTCAAATCTTGGATAAGAAGGAACATATTCTACGCTCCAAGGTTATACCTCAAGTTAAAGTTTTGTGGAGAAACCACGATGTTGAGGAAATGACTTGGGAGTTAGAATCTGAAATGAAATCAAGGTATCCTTACCTCTTCGACATACCAGGTACGTACCCTATTTTTGAGGGCGAAATTTCATAAGAAGGGGAGGTTGTAAGACCCCAACTTTTATGAATAAAGATGAATTTTCTATAAATATCATTTTTGAATATTATGGAATTAATTTGATATAATGTTATAGTTGTGGGTAATATTTATAAATTTTGCAAAGTACGCAAGTTGTTATATAATAATCAATTGGTAGGGGAATATTCGTACAATGCCACAATCATTGGTGGACCCCACAACAGAATTATTGTCGGATTGAGAAAATGACAAAATACTTTTTATGAAAATAACGACGGAAGTTTTACGTTAACTCGTTGAAACACGGTGTTAAAAGTACGATGTCTGGCGTAGTCGCACGAGTAGCATTTACGGTATTGATTATTGATGCTTACGTGAGAAGTCACTCGGTTTTGTTCAATTATTACTTTCTGAATTGTGTTGCATAGTATCTCACGTTATTTGATTCAATTATTGTCAATATTTTATATATTATTAAATCAATAATTGAGATGACAAAGTTATTAATATTATCATTTGCAATATTAACGATGTCTAGAAGTTACATCGAGGAGAGGTTTGGTCACCTAATTGCGGCGCCAATGGGGAAAAATCCTTATGGAAAGCCCCTTTTCTCAGGAACGACTGGTTGATTAATATTGTGAATTATAATAAAGGTGATAAATGTTGTTAAAATTATTAAGGTGATTTTTTATGAAGTGTTGCTTATTATTTGAACCCCCACTTACCCATTTTTCAAAATAGTCGGGAGAAGTTATCTCAGTTTTGTGTTATATATATGTAATACTTATATATATATATATGTATATATATATATATATGTTAAATTATGTTTTGGGTGGGATTGTCCGGGGAAAAGGGGGGGAACACAGGGATACTAGTTGTATTATTATTATATTATATATGTATTATATATGTGTTATATATATGTTATATGATTATTGTGAATGAACAGGCTGGTTCACGGGATGTAATCACGGGTTACTTATATATATATATATATATAATATATATATTTTATTTAAAGTTTTTATTTTATTAGAATATTTTATTGCATAGTATCCTTTCCATTCTCCTATAAATAGAAGCTCATTCCTTCATTATTTCTTACAAAATCACTGAAACTCTAGAGAGAGAAATTAAAGAAAAACTATAGAAAAGTATTCTGCTACTTCCCTACTCTTATATCCAGTTTCTTTTATGGTAAGGGGTATTATTTCTTTTGTATTCATGAAGAGAACTTCTGTTATTCCATTATTTATTATTCGGTTGGAATAACCTGTATACTTGGGCTACCCTATACTTGGTGAAATTCTTCTGTTATTCCATTCGTTATTATTCTGTTGGAATATATCACCGCATTTTTCTATTTGGACTGATTTCGTCTTTATTATTACATTGGAATATCTCATGCATGCGTTTTGTGGGACACGATTAAAATCTTTATTATTATTCTTGGAATATCACATGCATGCGTTTTTTCACGGACCGATTCTCGACTTTATTATTACATTTGGAATATCCTATCTCATGCGTTTTTACATGGGACCTAATTCCGTCTTTTATTATTCTCGTTGGAATATCACATGCATGCGTTTTGGCGGACCGATTCTGTAATTATTATTCTGTTGAAATAACCTGCCTGTGCGGTCTATTGCATGCCTGGTGATTTCTTTTGTTATTCCATTCCTTATTTTACTCAGTTGGTTAAATTTTTGACTTTTATACTCCATGAAATTAGTGGAATATCCTTGATATTTGCACTTCATCCAGTATCTTTTCATAGGAAATATTCTTCTGAGCATTCTAGAATTTTACTCTACAAAGCAGTATCATGTTGACAATCTGGACGTTATTGGTTCCGGGATAAATTAATTCTTGAACTTGTTTTATTGAATTCTTATATCATTGTCATCATCCTCATGTTTATATTTTGTTGAAAGTCATCTGTGGCCTATAATGCATAGATGGACTTGGTATGATTATGACCATGGATTATTCGATTGTAATCATGGTAGTAATGTTACAAATGATGTGAAAAAAGTCCTCATTGGCCCGTAGTGCATTGATGGACAGTTGTTGGCATGATCATGACCATTGATGAATACACGAATATCCTTGGCCCGTAGTGCATGGATAATTTATGGTCGTAATACTAATGAATATCCTTGGCCGTAGTGCAGGGATGATGTGGATTATTTATTAAGCTGAGTGTCAGCGATAAAAGTCATGAAAAACCTTTTAAATCATAGAAGATAGTAGATTTTATTCCCTACTTGACTCTTCTAATGGATTGCTTGTTCCGCTGCAGTTAAACTTGATGTTTGTTATATTTTATTAGTTTAACACTGTTGAAGGCTAATGATAATTTATTTTGCATTATCTTAGTTATAATATTTCTTACTGGGCTAGTTGAGCTCACCCTTTTTCTTTCATTATTCTCTTCAGGAAATGAGAACATAGCAGGGACTAGTCGAGGAACGGAGTGACGGTCCAGATGATAGCATTAGTAGTCCTCACTATTCTATGAAATAGTGTGATAATAAATGTATTGAGAACTTATTTTGAGTTTGAATACTGTCTAGAAGACACTATTTGTATTAAAACTCACAGTTCATGTTGTATATTTAAAGTTGTATTTGTATTCTGTACAATGTATTTGGCGACTCATAATATGTGATGTATACCTATTTTGGGGGTGTCACATGTGTTGTGGTCATATTACACTGGTCGATGGCCAGTTCATGAGAATTGCTCCAGAAATTCTCCCTGTCCCAAATTCCACTCCTCTTGTCTCACAACCTCCCTCTCCTGAGATTCTCACTCTTCTTCATACCATCACGACCAATTAAGCTTCAATCACTACTGATGTTAAGGATATCCAACACCGTCTTTCTATGCTTGAAAATGGCAAACTCCCTATCAGTCGGACTGAACTTCACTCTATTTTTTGCACCATGGAGGATGAGTTCATCAATCTTCAAGCAGGGTTCGAATTGCATACTCGGGATATGGTAGGAGCCCTGCAGAGGAAAATGAATTGCAATGCCTGCCAATTAAGCACTGAACTCAAATTCATCAGCAATCAGATTGGGACACTCGGACGATTTACCGAGCGGCGCATGAATGATCTCAGTGAAGAACTCCAGGCTGACCAAGTCCAATCTCGCATACTTGAGTGGCCACAGTGTAATTGGATTGCCGAATACTAAGGAGATTTCCTGGACTTGCCTTTACCTCCTCCTACCTTCATCGCAAGCCCTCCCAAATTTGCAAACACTGTGTCCTTAGAGGAGATTGAACACCGTAGGCTTCATTGTCCATATTTCATTACTCGTAAGGATAACCATGTTCACATTGCTGAGGAGGATGCTTAAAGGTCTTGCTCCATCTTTCCCCTTTTGGCTCTCTGGGCACTTCTTTTTGATGGATGCCAAAGGGGGAGATGAATTATGAATTTTGCTGCCATTAAAAGACAAGATTTTAATTTTCATGCATGATGACTTCTGTTTAAAACTATGCTTTAATTGTTGCTGGATGTTTTTAACTGTTGATGGATGTCTTGATGATTGATGGGCTAACAGTTTAAATGGTGTTACTTCTGCTTAAAGTATATTAAAGACTAACAGGTTATTGCAGGGTCGTTATGCAGAAAAATATAAATTAAACTGTTATTTCTATAAATGTTGAGATATGCATGAATTTAGGGGGAGTCATTATTATTTTGTTGTCATCATCAAAAAGGGGGAGAATGTTGACTTATGTCATACTCTATCCTAAATGTTTTGATGATGACCATATTATTCCTCTAATCATGCTCTATGAAATTTCAGGAAAAGAAATGGCATTACAGGAACATTGAGGAGGAAACTATAAAGACTCGAGATCTTTGAAGGATAAAGGACCTTTTTGAGTCCTAGGAAAATATGTAAGATCTTAGCATTTATTACTTTCCAATACAAGGCTCTAGGGCATGTGCATTATACTCCCTCCGTCCCAAATTAATTGCCCAGTTTTGACTTTTTAAAGTCAAATTGACCATTTTTAAAACTAATTTTTTTACTATTTTTGCTAAAATATAGGGGAAGAGATTATAACCAAAAGAAAGTATATACAATTTATTACTAATCATAATTTTTATAATTTTAGAAATATATTTATATATGCTTAATTATTAATTCTAAAAATAGTCAATTTGACTTAAAAAAGTCAAACGAAAGCAATTAATTTAGATTTGAGGAGATATATATATATATATATATATATATATATATATATATATATATATATATATATATTTATGCTCACATATCCGGTGCTAAATACTGATACACTAAGCTCATGATATGAATGGCTTTAACTCGCTCACCATAACTTAAGGAATCTAATTTTGTTAAACCATATATGGTAGCTTGGGGTAAATGGTTGATTGAATAAAATATTTTAAATCATGCAACCTAATTCACGGTAAAAATAAATATGGTATATCATGAATCATGCATCATAATAGTGCTCCATTATCTAAGGAATCTATTGGTTATTCCCATCGGCCCAATCTATGGTAAGTTATATGGAAATTAGTCAGTGGATAACTAATGGTAACAAGTATATTGACTTCTAGCATTTAAGTGAATGATATATAGTGGAAAGCTGTAAGAAATATGATCTTCCACGTGATGAATAAATTAACCTGGCCTAAAATCACAGTGATAGCGTGATATCTCAAATCACGAACAAATAGGATTTCTCGGTGAGTATATGTCAAACAAATGAATTGAGCATATCATGATTGACGTGTTAATTGCAAGATTTATGCACTGTGTTTCAAACGTTCATATCAAAGTAGTACGTCTTAGCAATGGTAATAACTTTTGGTTGCCTATAAAAGAACTGAGTCCATTAATAAGAATAAGCAAGAAAAACACATACTGATATTACGAAGCATACAAGCTATGAAATTATTTTTCTTCTGATTACTATTGATTGCTTTAAGAAGAAGCTACGGCTGAGGTGGTCTTGTAGAAAATATTCTGGTAATACTTTTCTTGCATATCATTACATACTAGAGCCTTGCATTGGTAAGTGATATATTGCTTGATCATTAGACCTCTATTGTGTATTTTATATTTTCTCATACAAATCAATATTCTCTAAATTGTAATCCAGTTTGGGTTATTGTATTTTCATAATAAAGTTTGAAGAAAGCATAGGTGCTTGAGGGTGTATAGGTGCACAAGGAGCAAAGGTGCTCAAGTGGTTGGAATTTGTATTGTAATTGGAAAAGTTTAATAAAAGCGAGTCTCCAATACAAGTTGGTATTTGACGTGGATTAGGCTACTATTATAGAGGGTAGTAGTTGAACCACGTAAAAATTCCGGTGTTTATGTGATTGCATTTTTGTGCTTTATTATTCTGCTAACTATCCAGCAACATGCATTCTATATCCATTCATATCAACAAACTAATTCAACAAATTGTTTTATCATAATCACATTTTGAAAAAGTTAAGTCTCAGAATTATACATTTTGGGAAGTGATACATTAATTCAATATCTTGTCTTAACATTCTAATTTACAAAGATATAGAATCTAGCTTGCTGTATTGAATATCCAAAGGAATTTATTAGTTAATCAAAAGTTAGACATAGTTTGTTCCTACACTTATTCAACCCCCCCTTCTAAGTGTGCCTACTTAAATCAACACGAACTTATTCATCAATAATATTATAACTCACAATATTTAACAACCAGATCATTCTCAGGAAAGAGGGGGCTTTCCGATAAGAATTTCTCCCTATTGGCGCTTAATTAGGTGACCAAACCCCTTTCCACGACAGAACTTTCTAGACATCGTCAATAATGCAAATAATAATATTAATAACTTTTTTGTCTCAATTATTGATTTAATAATATAAAATATTATGCAGATGATACTGTGACAATAATTGAATCAATAATATGAGATATACTATACAACAATTACTCTGACAATAATTGAATAAAACTGAGTGACTTCTCACGTAAGCATCAATAATCTAAGATATTGTACAATATCGTGTGCTACTATGCAACCACACATATTACTGTACTTTTACCACCGGGTATTTCAACAGTTTAACGGTAAAACTTTCACCGTTATTTTTATAAAAAGATAATTCTGTCGTTTTCTAACTCCGACAATACTTCCGTTGTGGGGTCCACCAATGATTGTGCCGTTGTACAAATATTCCTTGTTAAAACGAATATTTCCCGACCAATCGAATAATTTATAACCACTTGCTTACTTTACAAAATTTGTAAATATTATCCACAACTATTATATCAAATCCACACCATAATATTCAAAAATATATTTTGAAAAAAATAATCTTTATTCATAAAAGTTGGGGTCTTACATCCTCCCCTTCTTATGAAATTTCGTCCTCGAAATTGGGGTACGTACCTAGTATGTCGAAGAGGTGAGGATACCTTGATTTCATTTCTGATTCTAACTCCCATGTCATTTCCTCAACATCGTGGTTTCTCCATAAAACTTTGACTTGAGGTATAACCTTGGAGCGTAGACTATGTTCTTTCTTATCCAAGATTTTAAAAGGTACCTCTTCATATGTTAAATCTTCCGCTATCTCGTCTGGTTCTAATTTAATAATGTGGTTCGGGTCTTCCACATATTTACGTAACATAGATATTGGAAAAACATTATAAACACGAGACATACTTGGCGGTAAGGTGCATCTATAGGCCATAGTTCCTACTCGATCGAGGATTTCAAATGGGCCAATGAATCGAGGATTGAGCTTTTCTCTCTTTCTAAATCTTGTAACTCCTTTCCATGGAGCAACATGTAATAACACATGCTCTCCAACATTGAATTTCACGTCCTTTTAATGAAGATCAACATAACGCTTTTGTAGATCTTGTGAGGTTTTTATACGTTGCCGGATCATTTGAATCTTTTTCGTTGTCATGCGTACCAATTTGGGTCCCAATAAAATTGCTTCACTGACCTCATCCCAGCATACTGGAGAACGACACTTGCGTCCATACAACGCCTCGAATGGAGCAATGCCAATACTTGCTTGATAACTGTTGTTGTAGGAGAATTCCACCAATAGTAAGAACTTGTCCCAACTTCCTTTGAAGTCAAGGACATAGAGTCTTAATAGATCTTCAAGATTTTGAATAGTCCTCTCTGACTGCCCGTCCGTTTGAGGATGGTATGCCGAACTGAATCGTAAATCCGTGCCCATAGCTTTTTGCAAACTAACCCAAAATCGTGAGGTGAATGTTGGGTCTCGATTAGAAACTATGGATACTGAAATACCATGCAGTCTTACAATTTCATTTATGTATATACGAGCAAGACATTCAAGTGAATAAGTTTTTCGCATAGGTAAGAAATGAGCAGATTTGGTCAATCTATGAACAATGACCCAAATTGCATCTATGCCTTGAGAAATCTTGGGAAGACCAGTAACAAAATCCATGGTAATGTGCTCCCACTTCCATTCTGGAATTTCAAGTGGTTGCAATGGACCTTTTGGCAATTGATGCTCCTCCTTGACACATTAACAAGTTAAACACCTTGAGATAAACTCTACTATCTTTCTCTTCATATTGCTCCACCAAAATGTATATCGAAGATCACGATACATTTTGGTACTCCCAGGATGAATTGAAAACGGTGTGTTGTGCGCCTCCATCATGATTTTATACTTCAAGTCAGAGTCGTTAGGAACATAAAGTCTGGAGTTGATTCGAAGTATTCATTCTTCATCGATTCTTGCTTCCAAAATAGCACCTTCTTGTACTTTCTTCCTCATACGCATCAGCTCCAGGTCTGTAGCTTGAGCAACTTTAACTTTATTGATTAAAGTCGGTTCTACTCGTATATTTTCCATCATCACGTGAGTCCCTGGAGTCTTTAACTCTATCTCCATCCTTTTTAAGTCATACAAAATGGGCCTTTGCGTTGACAATATCGCACTCGTACTCGCATATGATCGTCTACTCAATGCGTCAGCTACTACTTTCGTTTTTCCAAGATGGTATCGAATGGTATGATCATAATCTTTCAACAGCTCAAGCCAACATCGATATCACAAGTTGAGCTCTTTTTGGGTGAAGAAATATTTAAGGCGTTTATGATCCGTATAGATCTCCACTTTCTCCCCATACAGGTAATGCCTCTGAAAAATAATATTATATTTAATATAATATTATTATTCTCATTCATAGCTCAAATCCAAAATTAGGGTTTGGATTCCATATCCGATTATTTGACATATATAACATTATTGATTAAGTTAAAGTAATTAACTTAATAATCTGAACTAAAATTCATATAATAAAATAGTAATTATAATAATTCCAATAATCATTTCATATATTATTTAAATAATACAAAAATCATATTTTCATGGAAAATAAATAATAAAAATATTTTTACTATAAAATTAATTATTATAAGAATATACTTTATAATGATCAATAATTCTAAAATAAAATTATTTGAACTTATTCATGTAATAAATAAATTCTATTTATCACATAAATACATACACATTACTTGGCACATATTCCCACCTTTAAAATAATAAAATAAAAAAAAATTATATGTAAAAATTTCTTATTTATTTATATAAAAATATCGGGTTATTACATTCACCATCCCTTATAAAGATTCCGTCCCCGGAATCACCGTTTCAAAACTTATACATACAAGGGTACATAGCATACACAGTCATTTTAAATAGATCTCGATCAAATTCGTTAGAACCGATCTTTAACTATTTAACATAAAGCTTGTCTATCTGATTAAACGAAAGTTTGATTTCTAAAAGAACTCAAATTCCTCCTTTAAAATTTCTTTATAAAATAATTTATTATATATAGGAAAATCATATATATCAAAATATAAAAGTTGTATGAATAATACCTGGAGTTTCATTCCCAACTGCCACCGTATACTGGACTGTCATATTGAAGACTCTTGCGGTTGATTCTGTTAGTTTGTTTGTTAAAGTTGGTTCCGCTATCACTAGAGTCCCGCTGCCTTTTCCTGTATTCGTGCTCCCTGTATCCCTTCCCTTTTTCGGACAATCCTTCACCTTATGTTCTGTTGATCCACACATGAAACACCCTCTGTTCATCCTTGGATTGGTGCAGTTGGGAGACATATGTCCTTCCTGCCCACACATGTAACACACGAACTTACCCTTAAGACATTCTCCTGAGTGATTCTTTTCGCAATTCCCACATTGCGCAACTTGCTTCTTTCCACCTCCTGTCATATTTCTAGTATTCCCGAAATTTTCTCCTTTCCTTTTTCCAGTCCTACTACCACTATTTCCTTCTCCGGCTCTAGCTTGATTTGTTTCCCACCAAATATTCGCCTTCCCTTTCATCGTATAGGTGACAAAAGCTGTCTTTTGCCCCTCTGTTACTCTAGCTGTCACAAATACTTCTACAGGGTCAGTTAATCCTCTAAATCCTGGCAGTTCAATTGCCTTGAAGTCTTTGAAGTTTGTTGATCGATTATCTGGCTGATTTCCCACGGCTGGTAATCCATTCTGCATAGCTTGAGCCTCCATATTCGCCAAATTTTGTGTCGGGTCTAGTTGTCCTCCAGCTTTGTTGACAGATTCTTCTGCCTTTTTGTTTCGTTTACGTCTTGGCGGCATTATCTGATTAAATAAAATCATGTTCATCTAACTAATTTCATGCGACGCGCAAGGCAAGAACGGACAACAAATGACACTTCATGGTTCATTTTGCACCACGTGAGAAGCACAAGGTGAATTAGGGGCATTTGGACGACTGAATTCCATTAATGTAGGTATAAAACACAGGCAACCGAGCTATTCCAAGGCATACTGCTCTTCGATCAAGAATGAAAAGGAATGAAAGAGTGGTCGTTGCTGCACAAGCAGGGATCCGTCTAACCCAAAAAAACCAAACACCACTCACGCGCCATACGTACACTGTGCCAACGCCATCTAATGCACCCCAACTCACACGACTTGCAAAAGCCATGCAAACCAAAGGACAATAAGACGACACCAACAAGCACCATTATGCGCGAAAAGATTATCGAGAAGAAGATAAAAAAACAAAAGTATTCTTTTTGACAACGTTGACAACGGATGCCTTACTACGAACATTTCGTTCTTACTTTCGTGCATGTCCCACCACCATCCCTATGGTAGAGCCTTCCAAAACAAGACACTGCCTAAAAAAGCAGAGCATCTAATTACAAGGCGCTACGCAAGGGAACGATAAAAAAATATAATTTCAAAACTACTACAACCTTTCAAACCTTTCAGTAGCACTCAAAGCACCACTTACTAAGACCTACTTTCCGACAACCATCTTGGGTCGTCATGTCAACAAAATGTCAAGAAGGGCCCTCAACCGGGTGCTCGCATTTCCATCAAGCCAACTCGGTGACGAAAGCCACCGTCTTTCAGAACTTTCGACGGCATCGAAGCACCCCCTACTAGGACCTACTGGTCGGCAACCATCCATCATCGTGTTAACAAATTGTATGAACGTGCACCCAACCGAGGGCCAATAGGGCAAAAAAACCATTTTTTGGAACGCCTGCATCTTTCCATTAAACTGACACATCATCGTAGGCCACCAACGTTCGAACCTTTCAGCACCATTCAAAGCACCACCTACTGAGACCTACTTGCCGACAACCATCTTGCGTATCATGTCAAAAAAATGTCAAGAAGGGCCCTCAACCAGGTGCTCGCATTTCCATCAAGCCAACTCGATGACGAAAGCCACCGTCTTTCAGACCTTTCGATGGCACCATAGCACCCCCTACTAGGACCTACTAGTCGGCAAGCATCCAACATCGTGTCAACAAATTGTACGAACGTGCACCCAACCGAGGGCCAATCAGGCAAAAAAACCATTTTTTGGAATGCCCACCATCTTTCCATTAAACTGACACATCAGCATAGGTCACCAACGTTTGAACCTTTCAACAGCACTCAAAGCACCACCTACAGAGACCTACTTGCCAACAACCATCTTGCGTCATCATGTCAACAAAATGTCAAGAAGGGCCCTCAACCAGGTGCTCGTATTTCCATCAAGCCCAGGCAGACGTGCACTCGGCCTAATAGCTTCGAGCGGAACTTGCGTTCAAAGACTCAATGGTTCACGAGATTCTACAATTCACACCAAGTATCGCATTTCGCTACGTTCTTCATCGATGCGAGAGCCAAGATATCCATTGTTGAGAGTCATTTGTGTTTTAAAAAGACTCTTTCGCCGCCCGCAAACGGGGGGGACGCGTGAAATTCAGTTTGATTTCCTTGGCGCATTCTGTATTCTAACTAATTTCATAATACTTTACACCGTATAACGTAGCACATACTACTTTAAACATCTGTTATCCCCTTTGTGACATAAAAGTTGGGAATCGCTGCCACAACTTATACAAAAGTTGAGAATATTACATTACACCCACATATTTATCGTATACGCATCATAAAATCATATATATTCAAGTAACACTAATACTACTTATTTCATACTCCTTCACTAAGGATAAATTGCTTAGCATTCTATATATTCCTATTATCCTCAATAATCCATTCACACATAACTATACCAAGTTCGTCAAACCTTCCACACATTATGAGTTTAAGAACTCACCACAAACATATGAGTTTAAGAACTCGAGCTTGACCTTATATTCTTTAACTATACCCTATTTATCAGTTATACTATCATTTCTGGGTCCGGTACTATATTTTTCCAATATAATCACCTCATTAGGGTTGCTTTCAAAGTGAGCCTCTAATTTAGTTATTTACTTTGGTATTGGCTCAATTATGGAGATCGGCTCATGCTTTATGATCTGAGGGTATCCTATCCTTTCCCACCTTTCATCTACACAAAAACTATCTTGATTAACACGTAGTATATACACACAACAATTAATAATTTTATACAAGTTATCTTTTATTTTATTGAACGATGAATTTATTCAATTCATCTGCTTTTAAACTCTATGTGAGTTATTTGTATTTTCAACGTTTCCCTCTTTTCTAAGGTTATAGCCTAAGGTCTATCCCACCTAAGATTTCTAATCCTAAAGCTTTGATACCAACTTGTGACACTCATGGTACTTCCAACCATAGCTACCGACTGGCTCGGTGTCCCCTATACGGAAAGTCTGGCTTCGGTGCCTTCCCTTAAAGGGATGTCACCAGCAAAAGGCTAGGGGATCTTCGCAAATTCATGCTTATAGCTTTGATACCAACTTGTGAACTTACACCCGAACTCGGTGCTTCACGATACCATTTCTATGAGTGGAATAATACTAAAAATAATAACAATAATATAAATATCAAACTTAATTTACATATATCAAAGTCTAATCCCAGGTACGCGACCTTTAAACATTCATTACATGATAATTAATAGATATCACTGTCTTAATAAAGTCAAACTATTACATAAGATTATTCTATTTGCTTTCCTTTTCCCTTGTTCTGGCCTAAACATTCTGGTTGATCATGCTTAGCTGAAAATATTTAAATTTAAAGCAAGAATGAGCATTTGATTGCCCAGCAAGTAATAGCAACAATAAATATAATTTGAAAGAATTAAATGTTTTCTTTGAATAACACTTCTACAACGAATCAACAGTTGTGAAATAAGCTGAACCAATAAAATCAACATATCAATTCTATATCAAAATTTTGAAACTACGTACTGACTATAGCATTCGACAGACTATGAACTTTGTTTTTAATTTTCACTAAGGTTTAACAAAACTTCATCCGCAAACTGTCTTAACTTACGTGCACGAGGTTGATCATCCCAATGCGCCCTCTATTGATCAATACTACATACAAGAACGATATTATCGTTCATCTTATCCATCTTAGGTGCACAAAAGTTTTCCCATGTTCGGGATGTTCATACTTAGTCGGGAAACCGAACCAAAACAATCTGGTTGGATACAATAAAGTTCTATCTTGTTCAACAATACTTTTATGTCTATTTGAATCAAATAGCTTAGAACGACTTTTTAAGTCAACGATATCATCTTTGAAACCAATGAGTATGTATCAACATGTGATTAAATACAATGATTATCCAAGTGAGGACACTTGTCTAACCCTATATAGGAATTATCGAACAAAATAAATATCTGAATTATACAGTAATACAATGATCATATAATTTAAGAACTTGTATGAATACAAAGGTTGGATACATAATCGATAACAATAGAGTTAATAATCTGTCATAATGATAATATAATTCTGAAAGTTTCTTACTCATGTCCATTGCATAAAGTAAATGCAAAGTTAGGATACTTGCCTGAGCTGTTGCTTACTATAACGCAACTTAGTTTTATCTTTTATATTGAAACCTATCATTAATAAGATCATTTGTTCGATTAGAATAACATATCATATCACATAGTACTACTATTTGCATTCAGTACATAACCTAATCATAATGTCACATAGTTATATCAATCATTGCATCACAAACAAATACGAATCTAATCAAATTATCCAAGTCCAAATCAATTTTTGAAACATTTCGGTGTACCGACGGCTTTATCGGGTAATTATCGAGTCTAAGACTCTATCGTGTAATTCAATATTCGTTTAGATATTTTAAATATTAGTCGAATTATTTTTCATAGCCTTATAATAATTTTTAAATAATTATTATAATTTATCATGAATTTTCAAACACTGAAATCATTATTAAATGATTTAAATATTAACTAATTCTATTATCATTAATATTAAATTATTAATGAAACCATTGCTAAAATATTAAAGTTATTTATTATAACTCAAAGTATTTTTAAAACATTAATATTACCTTAAATGATTTTTAAAACATTTAAAATAATTTTTTAATAATTACCATTAATATTTAAATATTAATGTTTTATTCCTCAAAATATTAAAAGTCATTTATTATTACTTAAAATATTTTTAAATCATTTATATCCCTTTTTAAATGATTTTTAATTCAATAAAACTATTTTTAAACTATTTATTTAATATAATTATTAAATAACTCTAATATCATTTAACATTAAATTATTAATGAAATTTACCTTTAAATATTAAAAGTTATATTTTATAACTTAAAATATTTTTAAACTATTTATTTTCATTTAAAATGATTTTTATAATATTAAAATATTTTTTAATTAATTAATTTAATTTAATTATTAAATAAATCTAATATCATTAATATTAAATAATTAATGGAATTTGTCTTAAAATATTTAAAGTTATATTTTATAACTTAAAATATTATTAAATACATTTTATCATTTAAAATGATTTTAATATAATAAAATCATTTTTAATTAATTTATTTAATGCATTTATTAAATAAATAAAATATCAATAATATCCAATTAAATATTAATATTTATAAGTGATCTAGATAGAATTTAACCCTCCTATATATTAGGGGTGATATCCATAGGCCTCTTGATTGGGTAGGACTATGAAATGCATGACCATGCTCAAATAGTGATTTGTTTCATATAGTCTGCTCATTG
Organism: Panax ginseng; assembly: GCA_020205605.1. Classification (NCBI taxonomy): domain Eukaryota; kingdom Viridiplantae; phylum Streptophyta; class Magnoliopsida; order Apiales; family Araliaceae; genus Panax; species Panax ginseng. The sequence goes on from CM035150.1 coordinate 20,790,536, forward strand.
ATCAAGAAAACTCAGATTAAATTATGAAGAGTATGACATATTCCATGACTCAAGTTTAATCTAGGATGTCAAGGTTAAAAGGATTAAATTGCATTGAAACATTAGTCATGAAAAGGTCGCATCGAATCATCGATTCTATTATTACTTGGGTAGCAGTGATGCATTACTAGATGCCGCTCACTGTTTATGATTTTATAATAGAATTTTAAAATTATTGTCAACGTATTAATAACCTACAGGGTCACACACATAGAACGTAATTAAAAGGGAATTAATTTAAATTATAAAGATTTAAATATGTCAATATGATTGATAATATTTAAATTACGGAATTTAAATTAATAAGATAATTATATATAGGTATATTAATTAAGTAAGACTTAATTAAGATATATATATATATATATATATATATATATATATATATATATATATATAAATAATTTCGGATTTTAAAAGGGTTTTGGATTAGTCCTTTTTTTACCGCTATATATATGATATGTAGCAGCTATTTTAGGGTTAACGATCATAACTTCACAAACCCTAGCCGCTCTTAGAGAGAGACTAGAGAAAAGTTCGAAAAACCTGTTCCTTTGGTGGCTAGTACCGCAGCTCCTTTCAATTACAGAATCGTGCGACGATTCGCAAGCGTTCGTGTGAATACCATAGAGACGTTGTTCTGTTGGATTGCGTTGGAGATTAGACCGCATCGGTTTCTAGCTTTCTTAATCGGTATAATTTCTAACCACTGAATTAATTTCCACTGCGTTTTATGTGCCGAAACCCAGCAGCCCAGAATTATACGGTCATGGCCGGTTAACGCTATTGATGGCCTTATATAAACAAATATGTTGATAATATGGGTGGTCTAGACGTCGGGTTGTGTATACAAACTAACATAGAACATTATTCAAGCACTTGTCAAGTCTAAACATCATTAAAGAACAAGATCTAAGGCTTTGAACAAGCTGTCAGAGTTGTTCTTCATTTTCTGGGTTACCCAGAAATGAAGAATAGTTCGACTGGCTAATTTTGGGCTTCCACTACTTGTTGTACTTGCATTGTTTTTGTGATATAAGGGTTCCAGATTGTAGCCAACATGTAACTGAACAAATCTATTACATCAAACTAACATAACAACAATACAATCGCTAGATATTCCCTGGTCAAATCATGTCAGAACGAATGTTCAACCGGTTTCTGGAAATTCCAGAAACAGAAAATATGACCGAATGACCTACTTTGACCATCCACAACTCTCTGTTCATATAGTGCTTTCGTGATCTAGAAGTTGCAATGTGTAGACAACATGACAAGGAAGAGATCCCGTACCTAATCTCACCATAACAACATCATAATCGCCAGATGATGTCCGATCAAACCATGTCAGAAACCACGAACTTGTGTTTTCTGGGTTACCTAGAAAATGAAATCCGTGAACTTCCGGCTTGGTTTGACCATCATCCAAAGCCAATCTATTTATAATATAAGTGAACTAAAAGCTTTAATCTGTAGTATAACTACCATACTATAAACTGGTTTCAACAAAAAACACATAACACAACACACCTGCAAGATCCGAGGCTACAAAAAAGTTGTTAGAGCAACCTGGGGAATTCTGGGTTACCCAGAAAAGGAAAGTCATGGTCGGTCAACTATGTTTGACCAGCCATAACTTTTGATCTGTTCATGTTCTGACTTTGATTTAAGTTCCAGATCTAAGCTCTCATAGCATACTACATATTCAAACCTTTAAACAACAAAAACACATAACCTACTGAGATCTATGGGACCTGACATTCATTGTGAGACCCTCATTAACAAAAATTTCCAGATTTGGAAAATCATCAAATCTGAGCCTCTAGATGTTATGGATCTAACATCTAGCAACCTAGATAATTGATTAACACCTCATACAACATATTTAACACAAAAAAACTAACATCAAACATAAGATCAAAGTTCAGATTTCAAATTAGGTTTTTACCTTCTATGAACAAAATTTTGATTCTTACCTTCTTGATCTGTTATGGGTGATCTAGGAGCTTCATATGGGACTGAAATACTAATGAATTTCGGAGGTTAGGAGAGAGAGAGTTGGTTTGAGTATAAGTGAACAAATGGGGGAAATAATGCACTTTCTCTCTCTTGATCCTTACAAAAACTTGTATACATAGCATGCAGATGATTAATGGTTGATGTGCTGGAGTTTATAGCTCATAGCTAGACTTAGGGTGATGACTTGCCAAGATTTGGCAAGATTTCCTAGCAATAATGCAAGATTGGGACAAACAGGGTATAGTGGTAATTTGTCTTTTAATTTTAATGGTATTCTTGTCCATGGTACTTGAATCTAGGGTTTAATCACTAGATTTTAAACCTTAAGGTTTCCCAATTAATTTCTAGGGTTTGAACAATTAAGATTAAAGTGTAATAAAATTTTAATTTGAACTTACTAATTAAAATTAGGGTTTTTAATAGAAAAATTAGGGTTCCTTAATATCATTAGGGTTCCCAAATTAATAATTTAATTTACTAAAATAATAATTAGGATTTCTGATTTTAGCAATTAGGGTTCCTAATTAGAAAATTAGGGTTTTTCAAATATTAATTAGGGTTTTTCCTAATTAACAAAAATTCTAATAATACACAACATAAATCATATAACACCATTACTACACAGTCTTTGTGAGGGCCCCCGAATCCGAGGTCCCGAATCACCGCGGATCCGGTTCGATCATTCTATACAACTATTACTATTTGCGGAAGATATAAACATAAATTGTTTGTACAATACATTACACACTATTTCCCCAAGGTCGAGTAACCTTAACTTATACACCATTCATAAACTATCTAACATAATACATTATTAACAAACTATACTATTACAAATTAGCTGCACATTTTATCCCAAGCTGAACTTGGCATTATTCTTTTCCTGTATCCAAACGCATTCGCCTTATCTGTAATGTTTTATCATGATATAGCAAGGGTGAGCATGAAAGTTGCCCAACAAGTTTAAGTTCGATAATATAATGATATATCATGATTGAAAGAGTCTGAAAAATAAGCTGACTATAATTCAACAATATAATTATGAACTAGCAGGAACAAACTTTTGACTGAACAAGTATTATACATGAACAAATATATACGAACCAACTGGTAATGAAGGTGATCGACCTTTTCATACGACTTATACATGCAATATGTATGAGTACAATTCATGGCAACCAACAATGATTAACCATAAGCTTATCCGAATGAAACAACTCTTAGTAGAGTTAAGTTAAAAAAACAAACTTGCACAGGCCGTTGATTACCGCAATGTAATTTATAACGCTTTATCAGAAGACCTAATATTAGTAATATAGATCTCAATATTAGAATAATATCATCACAATATAACACTATAATATATATATATATATATATATATATATATATATATATATATATATATATATATATATATATATATACATAGAATAACCTAAACACATAACACATAACCCTATTAGTCTATAACACACATAAGGATCAGTATCATGTCAAACTATTTCAGTCTGACTTGAATCCGACAAAATTCTAACGTCCCGACGGTCTAATCGAAAAATATTTCTAGTTTAAGTTCAATTAAACTCTGCCTAATACTTAACAATTATTTCAGATAATTTTAATAACAGTCGAAATAATTTTCATAAGCTCGTAATAAGTTTTAAATGATTATTATTATTTATCTTGATTTTTCAATCATTAAAAACATATTTATACGAATTAAATATCACATAATTCCTTTATCATTAATATTATATTTATATGATTTAAAATACTTTAATCTCATATATTATAAGTTTTCTTGAACATATAAGTCAAATACCAATCCAATGAACAGATTTGGAATCCAAAGAAGTGGATTCTAAATCCAATATCTAGATGGCCAATCTAGCAAACTAAACTGCAATCCAGCAAACTAGATATCACATCCAGTAACTAGATTGCAATCCAGCAAGCTGGATTCAATATATTTTTAATTCAGTAAACTGTTTTGCATAAATTATTAAATCCAGCAAGCTGGACTCCATATTCTTTTCACGAAAATACCAAATCAACTTATTATTTTTCTATCCTTTGTCCAAACACATATACATATAAATCATACACAAAAAGTATTTTTTTTCATAATTTTCCAACTTCCTTTAGTATTTTTCAAAAAATATTTTTAGTGCGTAGCTTAAGAAATTAGCCTTATCATGCTCAACTCCAGAAATTCCCATCTCTTGAAACAATCTTATACGTGTTAACGTGACGCTCCAATTTAAATTTTGTGGCCGTCAGAGTTATAGAACTCGGTTTATACCGATTTTTGTCGGAAAATCACAGAAATTGAAATGGTCATAACTTGATCATTTTAAGTCGGAATGAGCTCATTTTTGGACAGGAGCTACTTTATACAATATATTTTCATGTCCCAAAAGGCCGGAATTTTTTTGACAATTTAAGTTGCCGTAACAGCCCCTGGAAAGTCCTTCGCAGAAGCAAATTGTCGTTTTGCAGTTTTTTCGTGCTTTGTTAAACATTTTCCATACGAAAATCTACAACTCCTTTTTCAGTGATTCCACTTGGAGGTGTTAGAAAACTTATCATATTATCATCACAAATTTTTCCAGAATTTTTGAATATTCAAAAATGACTAAATTACCCCTACCCTTTGACTGTCCAAAATAGTCAGTTTTTCCTTAAAAACACAAAACTATTTTTGCTAAATTAGTCACTACGGACTGTATACTCAACATTTTTGAGTGATACCACTTGAGTTTAGTAGATAGCTTACATATCTAGAAGCTCTCTTTGACGGATCGTGTTGATCGATTCAAGAATCAATGAATACGCAAGTATACACGAATCAACAAGTAATAAAGTGAAAGTAGAGTATCGTTCCCACGAGGAATTATTTAATAAAAATCACCAAATACTAACTCTTAACCAAATCAATTTTATTTAAACAATTACAAATTGTGAATTTTCTAATTAAGAAAACTAAATTAAACAATTAAAAGAGATTAGTCTAAAAGAAAGCAAATAAACAACTAAGATTTGATTGAATTCAGGTAAATAAGGATTAAGACTCCAATATCCCCAATTATGAACTATAAATCAATTATCCAATTATCCCAATTAGTATGTCTACTGAATTGTTAACAGGAATTCTCAAATGCCAAAAGCCCTTTTCCAAGTGATCAATTGCCTTCTATTTAATCCAGATTAATCTTTGCTATATTCCTATGCAAAACAATTGAATTAAACTCGTTATAATCCCAATTCCTTATGTGTTACATGCATGAAAAGATATTTCCATTCTATTCACAAACCTAATTATTCATCGTGCAAATAACTAAGTCACATGATATCATGCCCGATTCTAAACCTAGAATTCCTCTTCCAATTCCTTCTAGAGTAACAAAGTAATTATCGATCGATAATTAATCAATAAGCATAAGGCAAGATAAACAACTCACTTTGACACAAATAATTGGAATATAATGAATAACTAATTCATAGCCATAAAAAGTTCAATTGAAATCTTAATAAAAGAGTTAGTTCATAATTAATGAATTAAAACCAAGAATCCACAACTGAATAGACATCAAAAGATAAAAGTAAGATGAGAGAAGAGAATAGAATCATTGTCAAGAAATCGATGCTCCCCTCTTGCTCTTGCTCTTGATCTTCAATGGTCTCCAAGTTGCTTCAATCTCCAAAACTAATAAGAACTAGGGTTATTTTCTAATCTAAAGGAGTGTTTAATCTAGGCTAAGCTATGTAATCTCCCTTTATTTTATGCCTTACATCATGTATTTATAGGTTACAAGTCCAATTTTTAGTTTAGGAACAAACCCAATCCTATTTGGAGTCAAAAGGTGTCAAAATTACGCCCAAACGCGCGTCTCAGCCGCACTCAAACCCTTTCCCCAGTTCCCAACCTTTGGGCACACGGCGCTGAGTTCGCCCCTAGCGCCCCGGCGCTGGAAAATGTACTAGAAGTAGCGCCCCGGCGCTGGCCCCAAAATCCGACATTTTTTGCTCCGACGTCCTTTGGGAAAATGGCCATAACTTCTTCGTCTGAACTCCGATTTCGATGATTCAAGATGTTCCGGAAAGAGGAGAAGTAGATCTACAACTTTCATTCTTGAAGTTTGTCGAAATAATGTCAGGAGCTATAGTCAAATTGGCTCTGAAGTGACTGTTATGTAAATGGCAAGCCGAAAACGCGAATCTAGCCACCCCAAACATCGATCCATGTAACTTTTGTCCCAATTCCTATAAAATAACATAAAACATGCATGAATAGACACAAACACATAAAAACATCCTAAAAGACTTAAGAAAAACAATAAATTAAGCCCGAATGTATCCAATTCATGGGTATAAAACTCACTCATCAAATACCCCAAACTTAAATCTTTGCTTGTCCTCAAGCAAAAACACAAAAATGTTATGCAATGCAATGTAATGTAATGAAACTAATCTATATGCCTACTGAATCCAACAAAGAATGATGAAACAAGTCTTCAACCCGCCTTAGAGAAATCAAGTAAACATGATAATACATCATATTAAAACAAATCAAGAATTTCAATCAATCATCAAATCTTAGACTCGTTATCACCGATATAAGTGCGTGTGTGCTCCACAACAATGTTAATCGATATAAAATCAAATTTAAGACATAATAGATATCTTTGAAGGCATCATACAAGTTGCAAATTCACAAAATTCACGAACAAGCTATATCCAACTAAAGTCAAACATCCACCAAGTTCAAGAGTCCAACGGGATACTTATGCTTTTACTTTTCATTACGGGGCTTTTTGCTCTTTTCCGCTTTTATTGTTTTTTTTTTTAACCATAATCATGTAATGTCTCATTCCATTAGGCTAATGATGTCACCCCTTAGCGAAGCCGACCAACGACTAATTCTGCATATATAAGACCTTAGGGCGCTTAGGTTTTAAGATACCCTTCAAGCGCATTTTTACTCAAGTAACAAAGGCCCCAAACAAAAAGCTACCACGGTAATTTTTTTTTTTTTTTTTTTTTTTTATAGATGGTTGGTGAGTGCGTTTTACGCTCCATCTCACGCTTGTGTTTATGGGGAGTGTTTCTCCTTAACCCACCACAAGACTCAACATGTTTTTTTTTTTTTTAAAGCTTATATACCCCAAAATTTCCCCCAAACTTAAGTTTTTATCAAAATTTAGCCATCTCCACTATTCATGTCTTTCATTCCTTCACACTAGTATTATACTTAAGAAATCCATTATGTATCAATTTAAACTTAATCATTAATATAGTCAGTTATTAACGTGTTAACCTTGATTATACCCGATTTCAAACAGAAAAGATTCAATTCATAACAAGAAATCACATCAAAGCCTCTAATATTCAATACTATACTTATCTACTTATCCGGTCTCATCATTGGCCAAAATAGACTTTTACTATCTAACAGTTGGAATCATGCAAATATAAACTAATCGCAACAAACATAGTAAACTAACTACTATTTTTATGATTTTTAAAATTTTTTTTTAAACAAAAAAAAAAAAAAAAAAAAACGAATGCAACAACTAAATGTAAATAACCGAAAACATAACGAACTACAATGTAAATAACTAACTATATGCAATACGACACTAAAATGCCCCCAAACTTAAACTAGACATTGTCCTCAATGATGAAATAGAAAAATTAAAGCAGAGGACTTCCCCGAAAATATAGCAATCTTCCTCCTTGCCCGCATTAAGTTTGGAGAATAAAGCAAGCACATGGAATAAATTGGGCACCACACTTGAATTTGACTTGAATAACTCAGAAACCATGATAGAAGCAATTTTATTAAATCCTAAATAAATGCAAATTCAAAACTACTAATATAAAACTTAATAAAAACTAAAAATAAAAATTAAACTTGGGTTGCCTCCCAATAAGCGCTTGTTTTATAGTCTCGGCTGACTTCTTCAATTCTCTATCCAATTCCCTCACGAAAGTTGAGGAACCCTCCATCCATCGGAAATAATATAGCTTTTGGTAGGTTCCCATTTATAATAGCCATTGTATTAAAGTCACCTAGAATGCTTTCTTGAGATAAGATCACATTCAAGAACGCCCAAAGATCTAGGTGGTTTCTCCATTGTGTCTGCATGAATATATTCTCGCATAAAGGCTTGTCGACACAACAATTTCTTCTTCTATCTTCTCTAGCTCATCGCACCATGGTTTCAAGGTGTACTTGCTTTTTACATCACGAGTAGTAGAGTATTGCCGACGACATGACTACCAATCGGACAAGGTTTTTCAAATCTAATGGGACTCTTGAACTGTGGAGGAGAAGGCACTTGAGGCATAAATAACATTGGCTCATCATCATTGGTTCTCACAATTAGTTCTTCAAACCTTGTTGTCATTATCCCCACTTGTCTCCTCTTTTTCATCTCGTGGCTCAACCAGATTTGTAGATTTGGCTCGGGCTCACCATCGGGCTCGGAATCCATGTCATAGGGCAGTGTATTGAGGACGGTTGTTCAACGATGTGCTATCTGTTCCACTTGATTTTCCAAATTCTTGATCAACGCCTCTTGGCTTTGCAAATTCAAATTTCTACTTGATTCATTTTCTTGTCTTGTTCCTCATTCCTTTTTTCGAAGCTTTAATAAATTTTTCCAAGGCTTCCTCCCAATTTGAATGTTCTTCTGTTGTAGTGGAGGTGGACACAAGAAATCCTGTGGGTATGTTGGACTTGGAGCATAAAATTGATCTTGATTGTTACTCCATGAAAATCCGGGTGATACCCCAATCCTCGATGATAGTTGTTGGGATAGACATAATTATTGGGGTAATCACCACTATCTTTGCATCTGCATTTTAAAACCGATGGTGCATTGATGACTCATATGATTTCCAAAGACAATAATCACAAGTAACCACCATACTTTGACGATTATTTGAGCTTCAAAAGCTTCAAACATCCTCGAAAGTGTCTCAATGTACGACAATGCAGAAAGTTTCTCGAGTCTTTCAATCTCCACTCCCCTTGGTTGAGTCATGTTCGTGTATGGCCATTGATACACAAAGTCATCCATGGTACCTGAAAAGAGAGAAATATAGAAAGAGAATTAAAAATAAAAATAAAAATATTTAAATTAAGACTAATTTGATTGAAATTAATATTGGTAAATAATTATTAAATTAAGTTCCCCGGCAACGGCGCCAAAAACTTGTTAATCGATTTCGCAATCAATGAATACGTGCAAGTATACATGGTCAACAAGTAATAAAGTGAAAGTAGAGTATCGTTCCCACGAGGAATTATTTAATAAAAATCACCAAATACTAACTCTTAACCAAATCAATTTTATTTAAACAATTACAAATTGTGAATTTTCTAATTAAGAAAACTGAATTAAACAATTAAAAGAGATTAGTCTAAAAGAAAGCAAATAAACAACTAAGATTTGATTGAATTCGGGTAAATAAGGATTAAGACTCCAATATCCCCAATTATGAACTATAAATCAATTATCCAATTATCCCAATTAATATGTCTACTGAATTGTTAACAGGAATTCTCAAATGCCAAAAGCCCTTTTCCAAGTGATCAATTGCCTTCTATTTAATCCAGATTAATCTTGCTATATTCCTATGCAAAACAATTGAATTAAACTCGTTATAATCCCAATTCCTTATGTGTTACATGCTATGAAAAGATATTTCCATTCTATTCACAAACCTAATTATTCTTTGTGCAAATAACTAAGTCACATGATATCATGCCCGATTCTAACCCTAGAATTCCTCTTCCAATTCCTTCTAGAGTAACAAAGTAATTATCGATCAGATAATTAATCAATAAGCATAAGGCAAGATAAACAACTCACTTTGACACAAATAATTGGAATATAATGAATAACTAATTCATAGCCATAAAAAGTTCAATTGAAATCTTAATAAAAGAGTTAGTTCATAATTAATGAATTAAAACCAAGAATCCACAAATCGAATAGACATCAAAAGATAAAAGTAAGATGAGAGAAGAGAATAGAATACATTGTCACCAAATCGATGCTCCCTCTCTTGCTCTTGCTCTTGATCTTCAATGGTCTCCAAGTTGCTTCAATCTCCAAAACTAATAAGAACTAGGGTTATTTTCTAATCTAAAGGAGTGTTTAATCTAGGCTAAGCTATGTAATCTCCCCTTATTTTATGCCTTACATCATGTATTTATAGGTTACAAGTCCAATTTTTAGTTTAGGAACAAACCCAATCCTATTTGGAGTCAAAAGGTGTCAAAATTAGCCCAAAAAAGCGCGTCCAAGCCACTTTTCAAACCCTTCCCCAGGCCTCAAGACTGGGCACGGCGCATTGAGTTCGCCCCTAGCGCCCTTTGCTGGAAAATGTACTAAGAAGTAGCGCCCCGGCGCTGGCCCCAAAATCCGACATTTTTTTGCTCGACGTCCTTTGGGAAAATGGCCATAACTTCTTCGTCTGAACTCCGATTTCGATGATTCAAGATGTTCCGGAAAGAGGAGAAGTAGATCTACAACTTTCATTCTTGAAGTTTGTCGAAATAATGTCAGGAGCTATAGTCAAATTGGCTCTGAAGTGACTGTTATGTAAATGGCAAGCCGAAAACGCGAATCTAGCCACCCCAAACATCGATCCATGTAACTTTTGTCCCAATTCCTATAAAATAACATAAAACATGCATGAATAGACACAAACACATAAAAACATCCTAAAAGACTTAAGAAAAACAATAAATTAAGCCCGAATGTATCCAATTCATGGGTATAAAACTCACTCATCAAATACCCCCAAACTTAAATCTTGCTTGTCCTCAAGCAAAAACACAAAAATGTTATGCAATGCAATGTAATGTAATGAAACTAATCTATATGCCTACGAATCCAACAGTAATGACAGAAACAAGTCTTCAACCGGCCTTAGAGAAATCAAGTAAACATGATAATACATCATATTAAAACAAATCGGTAATTTCCTAATCAATCATCAAATCTTAGTATCGTTATCAAGCGATATAGTGCGTGTGTGCTCCACAACAATGTTAAGCGATATAAAATCAAATTTAAGACATAATAGATATCTTTGAAGGCATCATATAAAGTGCAAATTCACAAAATTCACGAACAAGCTATATCCAACTAAAGTCAAACATCCACCAAGTTCAAGAGTCCAACTGGGATACTTATGCTTTACTTTTCATTACGGGGCTTTTTTGCTCTTTTCCGCGTTTTTATTGTTTTTTTTAACCATAAGCGTGCAATGTCTCATTCCATTAGGCTAATGATTGTCACCCCTTAATGAGCTTTCCACCAACGACTCCCTGCACCATATAAGACCTTAGGGCGCTTAGGTTTTAAGATACCCCTTTCAGCGCATTTACTCAAGTAAGTAAAGGCCCCGAAACAAAACTAGCAGTAATTTTTTTTTTTTTTTTTTTTTTTTTTATAGATGGTGGTTGTGAGAGCGCGTTTTACGCTCCATCTCACGCTTGTGTTTATGGGGAGTGTTTCTCCTTAACCCACCACAAGACTCAACATATTTTTTTTTTTTTTTTAAAGCTTATATACCCCAAAATTTCCCCCCAAACTTAAGTTTTTATCAAAATTTAGCCATCTCCGCCTATTCATGTCTTTCATTCCTTCACACTAGTATTATACTTAAGAAATCCATTATGTATCAATTTAAACTTAATCGATTAACATATTTCATTATTAACGTCTTTAACCTTGATTATACCGGGATTTCAAACAGGAAAAGATTCAATTCATAACAAGAAATCACATCAAAGCCTGAATATTCAATACTATACTTATCTACTTATCCAGTCTCATCATTGGCCAAAATAGACTTTTACTATCTAACAGTTGGAATCATGCAAATATAAACTAACTGCAACAAACATAGTAAACTAACTACTATTTTTGCGATTTTTAAAATTTTTTTTTTAAACAAAAAAAAAAAAAAAAAAACGAATGCAACATTTTTGAGTGATACCACTTGAGTTTAGTAGATAGCTTACATATCTAGAAGCTCTCTTTGACGGATCGTGTTGATCGATTTCGCAATCAATGAATACGTGCAAGTATACACGGTCAACAAGTAATAAAGTGAAAGTAGAGTATCGTTCCCACGAGGAATTATTTAATAAAAATCACCAAATACTAACTCTTAACCAAATCAATTTTATTTAAACAATTACAAATTGTGAATTTTCTAATTAAGAAAACTGAATTAAACAATTAAAAGAGATTAGTCTAAAAGAAAGCAAATAAACAACTAAGATTTGATTGAATTCAGGTAAATAAGGATTAAGACTCCAATATCCCCAATTATGAACTATAAATCAATTATCCAATTATCCCAATTAGTATGTCTACTGAATTGTTAACAGGAATTCTCAAATGCCAAAAGCCCTTTTCCAAGTGATCAATTGCCTTCTATTTAATCCAGATTAATCTTGCTATATTCCTATGCAAAACAATTGAATTAAACTCGTTACAATCCCAATTCCTTATGTGTTACATGCGGCGAAAAGATATTTCCATTCTATTCACAAACCTAATTATTCACTGTGCAAATAACTAAGTCACATGATATCATGCCCAGTTCTAACCCTAGAATTCCTCTTCCAATTCCTTCTAGAGTAACAAAGTAATTACTGATCAGATAATTAATCAATAAGCATAGGGCAAGATAAACAACTCACTTTGACACAAATAATTGGAATATAATGAATAACTAATTCATAGCCATAAAAAGTTCAATTGAAATCTTAATAAAAGAGTTAGTTCATAATTAATGAATTAAAACCAAGAATCCACAACTGAATAGACATCAAAAGATAAAAGTAAGATGAGAGAAGAGAATAGAATCTGTTGTCAGCAAATCTGATGCTCCCCTCTTGCTCTTGCTCTTGATCTTCAATGGTCTCCAAGTTGCTTCAATCTCCAAAACTAATAAGAACTAGGGTTATTTTCTAATCTAAAGGAGTGTTTAATCTAGGCTAAGCTATGTAATCTCCCTTATTTTATGCCTTACATCATGTATTTATAGGTTACAAGTCCAATTTTTAGTTTAGGAACAAACCCAATCCTATTTGGAGTCAAAAGGTGTCAAAATTCGCCCTTCAAAAGCGGCGTCCGAGCCGCACCAAACCCTTCCCCAGTCATTCTCGTATTTGGGCTTATTGAGTCTGCCCCTAGCGCCCCGGCGTTGGAAAATGTACTAGAAGTAGCGCCCCGGCGCTGGCCCCAAAATCCGACATTTTCTGCTCCGACGTCCTTTGGGAAAATGGCCATAACTTCTTCGTCTGAACTCGGATTTCGATGATTCAAGATGTTCCGGAAAGAGAAGAAGTAGATCTACAACTTTCATTCTTGAAGTTTGTCGAAATAATGTCAGGAGCTATAGTCAAATTGGCTCTGAAGTGACTGTTGTGTAAATGGCAAGCCGAAAACGCGAATCTAGCCACCCCAAACATCGATCCATGTAACTTTTGTCCCAATTCCTATAAAATAACATAAAACATGCATGAATAGACACAAACACATAAAAACATCCTAAAAGACTTAAGAACAACAATAAATTAATCCCGAATGTATCCAATTCATGGGTACAAAACTCACTCATCAGATCGCAAAAAGAAGGTTTAGATAAAAAACGGTGGAAATCCAAAGTACATAAAAATTTTTAGGGCTCATAAACTAGAAATATTACTTTTCTTTATTTTTGATTTCCAACTAAATTAACACCTAAAATGGGTATATCTAAGCATGAAACACTCATAAACATGTATATTCATAGTTTTTTTAAGTTTAGAAATATAGATACAAGGTTTGATTTACAATAAACAAAAATTACATAAATAAAAAGGTATTTATACCTTTGATTTCTTGACATATCATTTTCTTCCAAACTATGTGATGGATCTTGGATGGCATGGATAATCAAAATCCTCTCTTCTCTTCTCTCTTGGGAGCTGCCGAAATGACTCCCCCTCTCTCTCTCTATTTTTGGGTTTTTATTAGCTAAGATAAAGTAATAGGATGAGAGAAAAATGAAATGGTTTTGGGTGTTAGTAATTTGAGAAGATATATTTTGTATGTTTAAGTTTTCTCCCACTAACCCACCGGTCATGTGGCCAATAATTCTCCACATTCTCCACCAATTCTCTCTTTCTCTCACACAATTACTAAATGATTGCTTGCAATAATAAACATAAGTGTTGGTCAAATAAATAAGTGACACATGGGCTAGTGGGTGAAGAGTTGGTAACCAAATAAAGTAACAACCAACACATTCTCCCCCCCTCCTCTATCCTTCTCTATACCATCCGACCAATTGGCCTTGGATTGCCCATAATTGATTTTTTTATGTAATATTTAATATATCCAATGACTAAAAAGTCCCTCTTCAATTGTGTAAGACCCCGAATTTTATGAAATAAAATTATTCAATTTTTCTATTCAGTAAATGGTTAAATTGATAAAAAGCAAAGTTAAGGGTGATATATGAAATTTTTTTCAATATAAGCAAGTGGCTATAAAATACTTATTGTTGTCGGGGAATATTCGTTTGGTCGTGGAATATTCTTTCTGTCGGAGAATATTCGTACGACGGCGCTAACGTTTGTGGGCCCCATAACGGATAACGGTTGGATGAAGAAAACGATAAATTTAAGTTTTTACAAATAACGGCGTAGTTGTAACCGTTAACACTGTTGGAATACCCGGTGGGTAAAGTAAAGTGTCTGGCGTTGTTGCGCAAGAGTAGCTCACGGTATTTGCGGTATTTTGAATTATTGATTCTTACGTACGTGAAGGCACTACTCAATAATTATTACAGTAATTCTTTCATTCAATATTTTATTTTATTGATTCAATAATTCTTTGCGTTGATATTTTATATTATTATTGTTTTAATAATTGTCCTTTGCAGATTTCTCATTCTCGGATCAATAATTCATATTATTTGAATAATATTATGAGATAGCATTATTGGCAATGTCTAGAAAGTTACATTTTAGGAGAGGTTTGGTCACCTAATTCTTGCGCCTTGATGAAGGAGAAATCCTTATCGAAAGCCCCCTCTTTCACGAGGCGCGCTTGGTTGTCATTATTGTGATTACGTAATATTATTTGTAAATAATTAATTATTAATTTATATGATAAGAAAATATTTATTTGATGTGGATATAAATGATGGATTTATTTATGTTGTTATAAATGAAAGAGTTAATGTTGAGGTGTTTTATAAGTATTTTGTCGGATTGGAGGTATTAAAAGATCAAATCGATTGTTCTTAAAGCTCTATTGCGTGAGTTATAATTTTGATCGTAGTTGGATGATCGTTGATTTTTGGATATGTTATACATATATAAGTTGAGTATATGTCCAAAATTTTGAACCGTTAAAATTAACGTATGATTTGTTATGAATTTTAAGAGGTGGTGATTAGGAAATTAGGTTATAAATGATTTTGGTGGAAAATTCTAGAATTAGAGGGCCCCACTTTTGGTTGGTGAAAATGTCTTTGAGATTTTTATTCAAATATGGTGGGTGGGAATAGTAAAGAGTAAAGCCATCGAGTTGTTGAGTTAAGTCCGCTTTCTTGCGTGCTAACATTTTTCTATAAATAGAGGGCTAAGTTAAAATTGAAAATCACACCAGAAACAAGTTTTCTCTCTTTCTCTCTCTAGATTATTAAGTGTATTTTATGAGTATTTAAATACTTTGTGAGTTTCTATTCATCAGTGCAAGTTTCCTTCAGCCTTATACCGATATTCCGATCAGAAGTACTGCTCTTTTGAGGTAAGGGATAGTAAGGAATTTTAAGGGTTATTATGTTTTTCAGTTTCGTAGTTTTTCTGACTCTCAAAAATTCTGGAAAAATTTGAAATGATATTTTGATGAGTTTTATTGATTGTGTCCAAAAATGGTGATTTTTGGATGTATAGATTAAGAGTTATGAATTTTATGAGAAAAGACTATGCTAAAAGTAACCGCTTATAACTCCTTGTGGTTAACTCCAAAATTGGTGAAATTTTTATTGGGAGTACATGTATATAATAGAAGTATACTCTGTAAATTTCGGAATTTTTGGATAAAATTACAATTTATGATAAATGTCTAAATATTCGACTGTTTTTGGCCATATGAAAAATAGTAAATGAATTTTAAAAATTCCGGAAAAAATATATGTTCAATATGGGACTATATTCTGCTAAATCTCAGAAAAAAAATATTTTTGGGACTGATTTGGTATTTTTCATGTAAATAGACTAGTTATGAGTAAATGAATTAAATATGTTAGGTGAAGGAAGAAATTTGGAAAATATGATTTTATGCTTGAGAATCATATATGAGGTATATGCAGATTTTTGATGAGGGTTTTGGTTATTGGTGATGAAATCTTATGAGTTTCGCATTTTAGGATGATTAAATGCATTATTTAGTAAAGTGTAAACAATTAAAATAAATTGTTTATAAGCTTAAGAAATATTATTCTTTCACTATCATTATACCGAAATATTGGTATGGATTTTATTGTGGAATTTCTACCTTTTTCATGTCGGGCTTACTATTCACGAATTACTATTCTTGAGTTACTATTCATGAGTTACTATTCACAAGTTACTATTCACGGGTACTATTCACGATAAAATTGGTTTCTTTTTCTGACCAAATTACCATTGATTTATGAATCTTACTCTTGAAATTAAATCCATGTTTTGATCATATTGTTTTTATTATTATATATAACATTTTTATAATCTTAGTGATGAAATTTCTCTTTGACTTGAGTGTAAAGATGGGTAGATTATTGGTATGATCGTGACTATGGGTTCTCTTTGGCCAGTAGTGCAAAGTTGAATCATTGACTGGTATGATCATGACCATTGAATTTACAGTTGAATATTTTTAGCTTAAGTGTAAAGGTGAATGGATCAACATGGTTATAATTATTGTTTATATAAATTCTAAAATGATTATATATTTCTTTGAGATATTAATATCTTTGGCCTGTAGTGCAAAGATGAACTGTTGTTAAATATCTTTGGCCTGTAGTGCAAAGATGAACTGTTGTTGAATATCTTTGGCCCGTAGTGCAAAGATGAACTATTGATGAATATATTTGGCATGTAGTGCAAATATGAACTGTTGAGGAATATCTTTGGTCTGTAGTGCAAAGATGAATTGTTGATGAATATCTTTGGCCCGTAGTGCAAAGATGAACTGTTGATGAATATATTTGGCATGTAGTGCAAATATGAACTGTTGAGGAATATCTTTGGTCTGTAGTGCAAAGATGAATTGTTGATGAATATCTTTGGTCTGTAGTGCAAAGATGACATGTTGAATATCTTTGGCATGTAGTGTAAAGATGAACTGTTAATGAATATCTTTGGCCCGTAGTGCAAAGATGAATTTATTATTATGATTATGAACAGGAACTGTGATTTGGTATAACCATGATCTTTGATGTTTCAGGTAAAGACATGTGATAAAAATTATCTTCGTCCTAGTTGAGAAGAGGAATTTAGAATCACAATTATGATTATGAGTTATTCATATGATTGTGGAAAAGAACTTTTGATTGATGTTACAGGGATAAAACATTGTTGGTGGACTTTTAACATGGAGAAGATAATTGACATTATGGTCTATTTGACTCTTCTAATGGATTGCTCGTTCCGCTGCAACTATGGGTGAAAAGTTTTATCATCTACCATATGTTCTAAATCTCTGATTTATTACTGACGAAGACTATTGATAATTTATTTATCTTTGGTCGTGATATTTTTTTACTGGGCTAGTTGTGCTCACCCTTTTGCTTCACAATTTCTTTCAGGTAATAAAAGTGTAGCTGGGTCGAGCGAGGATAACAGGGGAATATTTTTGTCATTTTCTCAATCCGACAATCATTCCGTTGTGGGGTCCACCAATGATTGCGCCGTTGTACGAATATTCCCTGCTAAAATGAATATTCCCCGACCAATCGAATATAATACAACAACTTGCATACTTTGCAAAATTTCTAAACACTACCCACAACTATAACATTATATCAAATCCACACCATAATATTAAAAAAAAATATTTCGAGAAATTTAAATCTTTATTCATAAAATCTGGGGTCTCACAATCTCCCCTCCTTATGGAATTTCGCCCTCAAAATTTACGTACGTACCTGGTATGCCAAACAGATGCGGACACTTCGTCAGATTCTAACTCTTGAGGTATAACCTTTAAGCGTAGAATATATTCCAGGATTTAAATAGGTACATCTTCATACGTTAAATCATCCGCTATCTCGTCCGGTTTTAAATCAATAATGTGGTTCGGGTCGTCCACATATTTACGTAACATCGATACATTAAAAATGTTATGAACACGCGACATACTTAGCGATAAAACGAGTCTATAAGCCACAGTTCCTACTCGATCGAGGATTTCAAATGGGTTAATTAAATCGAGGGTTGAGATTTCTCTCTTAAATCGATTCTTGCTTCTAGAATAACGCCTCTTGAACCTTCTTCTTCACATAAATGAAACCGGGTTTGTAGCTTGAGCGGCTTTAACATTATCAATTAAAGTCGATTCTAATCGTATATTCGTTATCTTCACGTGGGTTCGTATATTTGCACTTGTAAACGCATACGATCTTCTACTCAACGCGTCAGCTACCACGTTCGCTTTTCCACGATGATATTGAATGGTACGATCGTAATCTTCAACAGCTCGAGCCAACTTCTTTGGCGCATGTTACGTTCGTTTTGGATAAAGAATATTTGAGGGTTTAAGAAATGGGTTTTGTACTAGGGTCAATACAAAATCCGATTTCACGCTCTAGGGGTAGGCTAAGAAGTCCTTCGAGAATACGTCAGGAGATTTATTAACAATAGAAATATCATTTAAAAAACTGTGACTCTCATCCAAGAGTTGGATAGCACATGAGATGAAGGTTCTTACTAACGAAGTTTCAATCGATAAGTCAAAGTCTAATCTCTCTGGAGTCAAATTTAAACGTTGAGCGCAAGCAAGAGAGATAAAAGAATGGGTAGAACCGGTATCTAATAAGGTATAGACTTCGCAAGAATTTATAATTAACTAACCCGTGCTAACTTCGTTCGGGTCACTCACTTTTTGAGAAGTCACGAAAAAAGCTCTTTCTGAAACCACCGACTTTGTTTTGTTCGTATCCGCCTTTGGTGCCACCGTTCCAGCTGGACTTGATTATACACAAATATCACATATCACAAAACAAGGGATAATTGACATATCACATATTATCCCTATATACTCTGACCGACCAATTAAATACCAAATAAACTTAGGTAGGTCATACTAGCGAAGGAATTCCCCGTCTCTCCCCTCCTAGTTCTTGTCTCACATCTCAGCCAGGGATCATATCCCTAAGCTTTGATACCAACTGTGACGCCCCCAAAATAGGTATACATCACCCATCTTGAGTCGCCAGATACATGGTACAGAATTCAAATACAACTTAATTATACAACAGTCGTGTAAAATACGACTAAACATATGCTGGTTGTTTTATACAAATATTGTCATCTAGACAATATCCACACTCAATGGAGTCCTCATTACATTTATTATTACACTATTTCACAGAATAGTGAGGACTACTAATGCACCATCTAGGACCATCACTCTGTTCCCCAACTAGTCCTTGCTACGTTCTCATTTCCTGAAGAGAACAATGAAAGCAAAAGGGTGAGCTTAACTAGCCCAGTAAGAAATATTATGACTAAGATAATGCAGAATAAATTATCGTTAGCCTTCAACAGTGTTAAACTGATAAAATATAACAAACATCAAGTTTAACTGCAGTGGAACAAGCAATCCATTAAAAAGAGTCAGTAGAGAATAAAATCTACTATCTTTTATGATTTAAAGGGTTTTTCATCACTTTTATCATTTGAAACTCGATTTTAATAAATAATCCACATAATTAAATCATCCCTGCACTACAGGCCAATGATATTCTTTAGTATCACGACCATGAATTATCCATGCACTACGGGCCAAAGATAATAGTGTATTCATTAGTATCACGACCACAAATTATCCATGCACTACGGGCCAAAGATAATCGTGTATTTATCAATGGTCCTGATCATGCCATAAAATAGTTCATCTTTGCACTACGGCCAAAGAGAATCCATAGCCATAATCATACCAAAAACTGTCCATCAATGCACTACGGGCCAATGAGGACTTTTTCCACATCATTTGTAACATTACGGTCATGATTACAAGAATAATCCTCGGTCATAATCATACCAAGTCCATCTATGCAATCTGAGCCATACGATGACTTTCAACTAAATATAAACATGAGGATGATGACAATATTGATATAAGAATTCAATAAAATAAGTTTAAGAATTAATTTATCCAGGAATTAATAACGTCTAAATTGTCAACATGATACTTCTTTGTAGAGTAAAATTCAAGAATGCTCAGAAGAATATTTCCATGAAAAGATACTGGATGAAGCGCAAATACCAAGGATATTCCACTAATTTTATGGAGTATAGAAGTCAAAACTTTAACCAACTGGGTATAATAACGAATGGAATAACAAAAGAAATCACCATGCATGCGGTACTTTGTGTAGACAGGTTATTCCAACAGAATAATAAGTAACGGAACGGTCGGTGAAATTAAATTGCACCGGACGGGATGTTCCAACAGGATAATAATAAAGACGGAACCAAGTCTGACGTAAAACGCACAAACAGGATATTCCAACAGAATAATAATAAAGAATGGAACCAGTCCGGCCAGAAGCGTCAGATGAGGATATTCGACAGAATAATAAATAATGGAACCGGTCCGCAGAACGCGCACGCAGACCGGGATATTCCATGTAATATTAAATAACAGAATATTAGAAGAATTTCATCATGTATACGGTATTTCACATAAACAGGTTATTCCAACAGAATAATAAGAATGGAATAACAACAGCTCTCTTCATGAATACGAAAGAATAATACCCCTTACGACAGTACAACAAATAATATCCCTTACCTTTAGAAAACTGAATCTTTGGAGTAGTGAAGTAGCGGAATACTTTTTTCTTCTTCTCTCTATAATTTCTCTCTCTAGAGTTTCAGTGAATTTGTAAGACATAATGAAGGAATGAGCTTCTATTTATAGGAGAATGGATTGAATAGTAACTAATTCATGAGCGGTCCAGATTGATTTACTATGCAAGTATTAATAAAATAATATATATATATATATATATATATATATATATATATATATATATTACATTTATATAACATGATGTCTTTGCAAATTCACGGATCAAAGTTGTAATAATAACACACCGATGCAAATTTCAAACAACCAACCAATAGGATCAAAACAAAATAAAATATAATACATATATATATATATATAAACACATGCTAGATATTATATATATATATATATATATATATATATATATATATATATATATAATATTACAACACCCATCAAATTTTCCACCACCCAAAATTAATTTATAATAAAACAACCAACATTAATTATCAACCCATCCACTTTTCCACCAAAACCCACTACCACACACACTCACACACTAAATTCCACCAACAAGTCACTCTCACACATCACTCTCACCCATATCACATTCATATATATATATATATATACACACACACATTTCACCTTATATATATAATTTCCTCCTCTATCGTAACTTCCTCTCACCCCAATTTTAAAATCGGTTTTTTCACATATGGGCTTACATATGGGCCCCACCTTTAAATAATTTTCACCGATTATTTTGAAAAATGGGTAAATAGGAATCCAAATAATAAGCAAAATCGAGTGACTTCTCACGTAAAGCATCAATAATCAATCTGGTAATGCATTATCCAACCACGCGTAGACATCGAACTTTTACTACCGAGTAGTTCAACAGTATTAAAGGTAAAACTTTCGCCGTTATTTTCATAAAAATATTTTTGTCTTTTTCTCAATCCGACAATCATTCCGTTGTGGGGTCCACCAATGATTACTTGGCCACAGACGATATTCCCCGCTAAACGAATATTCCCCGACCAATCGAATATAATACAACAACTTGCATACTTTGCAAAATTTCTAAACACTACCCACAACTATAACATTATATCAAATCCACACCATAATATTAAAAAAAAATATTTTGAGAAATTTAAATATTTATTCATAAAATATGGGGTCTCACAAATATTATTAGATAACAGTATTGGCAATATCTAGAAAGTTCTGTCAAGGAGAGGCTTGGTCACCT
This sequence comes from Panax ginseng, assembly GCA_020205605.1. Lineage (NCBI taxonomy): Eukaryota > Viridiplantae > Streptophyta > Magnoliopsida > Apiales > Araliaceae > Panax > Panax ginseng. Next base: position 20,812,940 of record CM035150.1, read on the forward strand.
AATTGCGCGCCAGTAAGGAGAAATCCTTATCGGAAAGCCCCATCTTTCCTGGGAACTGCCTGGTTGTCATTATTGTGATTCTGTAATATTATTTGTGAATAATTAATTATTGATTTATATGATAAGGAAATATTTATTTTATGTGGATATAAATGATGGATTTATTTATGTGGTTATAAATAAAGGAATTAATGTTGAGGTGTTTTATCAGTATTTTATCGGATTGGAGGTATTAAAAATCAAACTAGTGGTTTTTGAGATATATTGTAGGAGTTATAATTTTTAATTCGACCGTTGGATCATTGTGATTTTTGGATATATTATACATATATAAGTTGAGTATATGTCCACAAATTTTGAACCGTTAAAAATGAACGTATGATTTGTTATGAATTTTAAGAGGTGACTGATTTGGAAATTAGGTTATAAATGATTTTGGTGGAAAATTCTAGAATTGGTGGGCCCCACTTTTGGTTGGTGAAAATGTCTTTGAGATTTTTATTCAAATGTGGTGGGTGGGAATAGTAATGCAGTAAAGCCATCAAAGTTGCGGAGTTAAGTCTGCTTCGGCGTGCTAACATTTTCCTATAAATAGAGGGCTAAGTTAGAATTGAAAATTACACCAGAAACAAGTTTTCTCTCTTTTTCTCTCTATATTATTGAGTGTATTTTGTGAGTATTTAGATACTTTGTGAGTTTCTATTCATCAGTGCAAGTTTCCTTCAGCCTTATACCGATATTCCGATCAGAAGTACTAATATTTTGAGGTAAGGGGTGTTATATTCTTCTTAAAATGATATTTTCTTCAATATCATTATACCGAAATGTTGGTATAAACGTTTTATCAAATTTAGAACTTTTTGTGTTTGGGAGTTACTATTCACGATCTGAGATTATTCACGATATATTACATTATTCACGAATATTTACACTATTCACTAAAAAATGAAATTTTCTTCTTTTTTGTCCAAGTTGTCTATTATGGTTACTATCTTTGATTGTATCAAGGTTTTGATCATTATTTTTGAATTCTGCTTCAAAATTGGTTATTTCGGAATATTATTGAACTTGGATAAACTGTAATACGAATCCTTAGTATTTGATCTTTTATCTCACTCGATTCGTTTTTTTTAAAAATATTTTTCATCATCCTCAGTCCAAATGATTATACAAATGAATATCTTTGGCCTGTAGTGCAAAGATGAATGATTACCTAATGAATATCTTTGGCCCGTAGTGCAAAGATGAACAGGTGTTGAGATGAACATGACCAACTGGTGATACAAATGAATATCTTTGGCCTGTAGTGCAAAGATGAATATTTGATTCAAGATGTATATTGATTGATGTTACAGGATAAAATATTGATGATGGACTTTTTAAATCTTAGAAGATAGTAGAATTCTTTCTCTACTTGACTCTTCTAATGGATTCTTCGTTCATTGCAGTTGTTGATCTAAAACTTGTTGTCTATTATATTTTATCGATTTTTCCTCGTTGAAAACTAACGATAATTTGTTGTATATTATCTTAGTCATAATATTCTTTACTGGGCTAGTTGAGCTCACCCTTTTCCTTTTTGTTCAATTTTTCTCAGGAGGTGAGAACATAGCAGGAACTAGTCGGTGTAGCGTCCCCGAAATCCGGGTCCCGAATTGCCGCGGATCCGGTTTGCTATTTCTACAACTGTTGCGGAAGATATAAACATAAATTGTTTATACATTAAACTTTACACACTATTTCCAAAATCGAGTAACCTTAACTAATACACAATCGTGTATCTAACACATGACAATACTATTCTTCAACATACTTTACAACTTAACTTCACATTTTATCCCAAGTTGAACTTGGCATTATCCTTTTTCTCAGATTCCGTAGTATTCGCTTTATCTCGCAATGTTTTATCATGATATAGCAAGGGTGAGCATGAAAGTTGCCCAAAGAAGTTTAAAAAAAACAAGGTAAAGATATATCATGATTGAAAGAGTTTGAATAATAAAAGTGGCTATCCTTCACAATGTAGTTGTGAATTAGCATGAACAAAATTTCAAATTTGAATGAACATTGAAAATGAACATAACAATTATATCTGAACCGACCGGTAATGAAGGTGATCGACCTTTTCATACACGATGAATACATGCAATATGTACAGAGTACAATTCATAAGCATATCTCATCTAAAACCACTCTTAAAAGAGTTTAAGTAAAAGAACTTGAAAAAAAACTTTTTCGAACAATTTGATTACTTAGTAACGCAATATAATACGCTTCTCCACGAAGACCTAATATTAATAATATAGATCTCCAATATTAGAATAATATCATCATTGTTATAAAATAACTTAAACATATTTTCACATACTCCTATCACCATACTGACATATAAAACCTATAATAGATCTTTTGGTTAGTCATAACATATAGTTAAGTATTAGACGTTAGTTTTAAGTCTTAATATTATTATTATACTTTGATATTCTTTTAATCACATCATAACTTATACTTATAAGTTATTCATTTTTATATGTTATCCTAGTAAATTAGATAACATCTTAGTAAAACCGAAATACCATTTCAAGAAGACGGATTTTATTTCAAAGATATCCGAAATCACTATTCTTTTCACGAAAAATACCAAATCAACTTATTATTTTTTATCCTTTGGTCAAACATATATACATGTATTTCATACATAAAAATATTTTTCCATAATTTTTCAATTTCTTTTACTATTTTTCAAAAATCATAAATAGTGCGTGACTTAAGAAAATTAGCTACCTCGTGCTTAACTCCAGAGATGCCCATCTTTTGACATAACCTTATATATGTTAACGTGATGCTCCATTTTAAATTTTCGTGGCAATCGGAGTTGTAGAACTCCGGTTATAGCGATTTCGTCGGAAAATCACAAAATTGAAATGGTCATAACTTGGTCGTTTTAAGCGGAATTAGTTCATTTTTGGACACGAGCTACATATTACCATATATTTTAATTTCCCAAAAGCCTGTAATTTTTCTCATTAACTAAATGTCCAAAACAGCCCTCGGAAAATTTTGGCCAGAAACTTTTTGCACTTTGGCAGTTTTGGAGTCCTTCACCAAAACTTAAATAAAACGAAATCTGTAACTCCGATTAATGATCCGTCAATTTTTTTGGATTCGTATCTTCCAAACTACATTTTCATATATCACAATCCATATTTGGATATGTTTAGCTCCCGGAATTTAGCCCGGAAGTGACTGTTCCAAAACTGTCCTTTTCACAGTTTTCTTAACTTTGTGTAGTTTGGGAGAAATCCCATAACTCCCTCCTCCGGATGTCGATTTAGTCCGTTTTGGAGTCTATGGAAAGCTTATTGAGTGTACTATAACATATCACAAGTCCAGAATTTTTAGAGCACTCTAACAAATCCGAAATTTTCTGTTTTAGGGCAGCAGTCCACTAACTCATTTAAAACAAGAAAAAACTGTTTTGGTTATTCTTCTTTGTTCAAGCCTATCAACCCTAAAATGGCAAGATCTAACCATAAAATATCATTTATCATGTAGATCTATAGTTCTCATGTTCAAGATCTTAAACTTATGGTTCAAAATCATAAGTTCAACACTTGATCTAAAACACCATAACATAACACTTTAAACTAACAAGAGTTTTGAGTTTAGGAAATTTTTACCTTTAGCTTCATGACATATCTTTTTCTTCCAACTATGTGATGGATCTTGGATGGAATGAAAATTCAAAATCTCTTCTCCTTCTTTCTTGGAGTTTCCTAACTCCCCTCCTCTCTCTCTTCTCTCTCTCTCTTTCTTTCTTAGTTATGTTGGAAAATAAGATGAGAAAAGTGAAGAATATGATTTTGTTTAGTGTAATAATGTAAGAAATGTATCTAGACATTAGTTTGCTTGATAATTGAGGTGTAATAGCATAGTAACATGAGTGACTTCTAGAAGCAATTGATTAGCTAGCATAATTGAAGATTCTTATCAACAATGTTACTAATAATACACTAATAAAAAAAAGGGTATACTAGTAATTTCCACATTAATAAATGATTCCTTTTTAATTCTTATTTATTATACCAAATGTCCAATATGTCCCTCCTTATTTGGGTTTAAATTTGGGTCACCATTTCCATCTTTTGGGCTATCAATAAATAATATATTGGACTTAAAATTTAATTCTTTGGGCCATGTAAATTAACATAGTCCAACACTCTTAATTCTTATCCAACCCAAATCATTTAATTAGGGTTTTCATTTTCCTCAATTATAACTTAAATCCTTACTCATGCACATTTATTTCCTTAACCCAATTAGACTTGCTAAAATTAGATTATAAAATTAATTAAGCGAGATGTATAAAATAAATCTCTCATAATTGGTATATATTCTAAATACCATAATTTTCTCATCTCATAACCCTTAAGTTATTAAATTCTTCTTTCCTAATATATAATTAGGATCACATTAGTTTCTTTTATTTGTTTATATAATAAACAATATAAACCATCACATAATCTTCATATTCCTTTACTCACCTATTCGAACAAAATAATTTAATAAATTGTGACATGTTCCACAATTCTCTTAAATTAGGTCACTAATATAAAAATAAAATATTAGGACCACTAAATAACAATAACCATTTAGGTTATTTAATTATCACACCTAATATATATATTAGGTTACATAATTTAATTCTTACTTCACTTTTATATACAAAATAAATGTATTCACATTATATAATGTATATTTATTTAATCATACACATAATTCATATTCATTACACACATAACTTTTAATCCCTTAGGGTTTTATACAAAACATTAGGATTTCTAATTTAACAATTAGGGTTATCCCTAATATATAATCACAAATACTTAAGCCATTATATTTAGCCTTTGACTTCCCAAATTAGGGTTTCAAATACTGAATTAGGATTTCGGATTCCCGGTACTGAAATTAGGGTTTCCAGAACCGATTTCTAGGGTTTCTTATAAATCGTAAAAAATTTTATAACTGAACGTTGACGTTCTAATAATATTAGGGTTTGACACAGATATAATTTATCTGGTCAACACTTGACCCTTAACCACATTCTGTACACATAATACCGTAATCACAGAATATATACACACATACCCTTAATCCTGAATAATTCACTAAAAGAAATTTTAAATCCTCAAAATTCCTTTCTGAAAACATCAAACACATACACTTATTCTCTGTTTAGGTCTATTATTTGACCTTAAACCAATCATTTAAGATTTTAATAATTTTCTAATTTCTCGGGTTGTCACAGTCGGTGTACAGAGTGATGGTTCTAGAAAGATGTTTTAGCAGTCCTCACTATTTCTGTAAAATAGTGTTTGAATAATTGTAATGATGACTCCTTTTTGAGTTTGTATACTCTCTAGTATACAATATTTGTATTCAAACTTACAGTATAGGCGTTGTCGTATTCTGCACGACAATTATATTATTGAAGTTGTATTTGTTTTTGTACCATGTATTTGGCGACTCAGAATGGGTGATGTATACCTATTTTGGGGGCGTCACAGTTGGTACAAAGCTTAGGGATATGATCCCTGGCTGAGATGTGAGACAAGAACTTGGAGGGGAGAGACAGGGAATTCATTCGCTAGTATGACCTACCTAAGTTTATTTGGTATTTAATTGGTCGGTCAGAATATAGGGATAATATGTTGCATGAAAATTAACCCTTGTTTTATGGCAGTATTTAAGAATGGCAGCTGAGAATGTTAATAATGGAGTGAATCAGACCGTGGAGACACCTTTGATCACCACCCAGGGGAACGTGCAACAAGAAGGAAATATTCCTCCTATAAACAACGCTACCGAACAAATGATGAATGATGGGATGTTTAGAAGCTTTTTACAGTTTATGTAAAACCAGACGAGGGAGACTCGTGCACAAAATACGGGTGGAAATGCTAGCAATGCGTGGCTTGTTATAGCTAAGCAGTTCAAAGAGTTGGGACCACCAGAATTTCAGGGAAAGCCAGATCCGATTAAGGCGGAAACGTGGGTCAAGCAAATTACCAAGATATTCGATGTCTTGGGATGCATGGAGGAACAGAAGGTTCCATTCACCACATTTATGTTCCGCGGTGAGGCAGACTACTAGTGGGAGTCTGTGAAGCGTACTCAGCCAGCTGCACTCAGCATGTCTTGGGAAACGTTTCAGAAACTATTCAATGACAAGTACTTTCCTGAATGTATTCGTCATATGAAGGAGGTGAAGTTTATCAGACTAGAACAAAACAACATGACGGTGTCCCAGTACGAGGCAAAGTTTGCAGAGTTATCCAGGTTTGCACCTCATTTGGTCGAAAATGAGGAACGAATGACGAGGATGTTTCTGAGAGGTCTAAAGCCTGAGATTCGATAATATCCTATATCTCATAAATTTGCTTTATATTCAGATGTTGTAAACATGGCTCAATTATTAGAGTGAGATAATGACTATGTTCAACCGAGGGTACACAATCAGGGTCATACCGGTGGCAGCGGTCATCGGAGTAATGACAACCAGAGGGAAGGAAAGAATTCGGACAAAAGCGGTAACCACTCTGGTAGTAATCGTGGCCGTGATAATAGAAGGAGTGAGTCGGGAGGAGATTTCAAAAGGAGAAGGTACAACAATGATAGCGTGAAGATGTCAGCACCAACATCAACTGTTTCTAGGGGAGGAGAACGAGCACCGATCGTTTGTTACAAATGCGGGAAAGAGGGACACATTAGCCCAAACTGCCCACAACAATCTAAGGTGTGTTATAACTGTGGAAAGGAAGGTCATATAGCTAGAGATTGTCTAGTCGCGAAACCAAGTTCGACGGGGATGGTGACTCCAAAGGCTGTTCCGGACAAGTTAAAGTCGGTGGTTCCTGGAAGGGCGTTTGTCGTAACTGCACAAAACGAGAGGAACCCAAACGAGGTGATCACGGGTAAGCTAATCATAAACTCTTGCAGAGTTTATACCTTATTAGATCTGGGTTCTATCCATTCTTTTATCTCTCCCCGCTTGTGCTTAACGTTTAAACATGACTCAGGAGAAATTAGACTTTGACTTATCTCGTTAAGACTCAGATTTAGGAGAAACTTTCGTTACATCTATTGCTTTTTAAATCTTGCATGATTCAAGTCGGTACCATTATATTACCTGTGAGCCTTATTTAAGTTTGAAAATTCTTGCATTTGATGTGATTTTGGGGATTGATTGGTTAACCACGCATCATGCTAAAATTGATTATTTTTGTAAGGTTATTAGTTTTCATATTCCTAACCAACCTATTATGCGAATTCAAACAACCAAACCATTAAAGTCAATCACTGTCATATCAAGCCATAAATCTATTTATTTATTGAAAAAAGGATGTCAAGCTTTCTTAGCCCATGTCACGGACTTGAACAAAAACACGTCAGATTTGAATAATATTTCCGTTGTTAGTGAATTTTCTGATGTATTTCCTGAAGAACTTCCCGGTCTACCTCCAGAACGTGAAGTTGAATTCTTTATTGACCTTGAACCTAGTACAAAGCCCATTTCTAAAACCCCATATCGAATGGCTCCTATTGAACTTCAGGAGTTAAAGGTTCAACTACAGGAGTTGTTGGACATCGGTTTTATTCGTCCTAGTACATCTCCTTGGGGTGCTCCTGTGTTATTCGTAAAAAAGAAAGACGGGAGTATGCGACTTTGTATCGACTACCGAGAATTGAATCATGTCACTATCAAGAATAGGTATCCACTACCTCGCATTGATGACCTGTTTGACCAGTTGCAAGGAGCACAATTCTTTTCAAAGATCGATCTTCATTCTGGATATCATCAGCTGAAGATTAAAACTGAGGATATTCCAAAGATCGCCTTCGTAACTTCGAAGACGAGCATTACGAATTCTTAGTCATGTCTTTTGGATTGACTAATGCTCCTGCTGCTTTCATGGATATGATGAACCGTGTATTCAAAGAATATTTGGATCAGTTCGTTGTTGTCTTTATTGATGACATACTCATCTATTCCAAAAGCCGTGAAGATCATGAGCGCCATTTGAAGCTGGTACTACAAAGGCTTCGCGATAACAAGATATATGCCAAGCTGAAGAAATGCGAGTTCTGGCTTGAGGAAGTAGCATTCCTTGGGCATGTGGTGTCAAAACATGGAGTATCTGTCGACCCGGCGAAGATTGAAGCCATACAAAGTTTGGAGCAACCAAAGTCGGTGACCGAAGTACGTAGCTTTCTGGGCTTAGCTGGTTACTATCGGAGATTCGTGGAAGGATTTTCTCGAATCTCTACTCCGTTAACTCAGCTGACTCGTAAAGATATAAAATTCGGTTGGAGCGAGGATTGTGAGAAGAGTTTTCAAGAACTTAAGATGAGACTCATTTCGGCACCTATTTTGACAATACCATCTAGTTCGGATGGATTTGTTATCTACAACGATGCTTCAAGCAAAGGGTTAGGATGTGTTCTCATGCAACATGGGAAAGTCATAGCCTATGCCTCACGACAACTCAAAGAATATGAGAGGAATTATCCTACTCATGATTTGGAGTTGGCAGCAGTCGTTTTAGCGTTGAAGATATGGAGACACTACCTGTATGAGGGAGAAAGTGGAGATCTATACAGATCATAAAAGCCTCAAATATTTCTTCACCCAAAAGGAACTCAACATGCGGCAACAACGTTGGCTCGAGCTACTGAAAGATTACGATCATACCATCCAATATCAACTTGGAAAAGCGAACGTAGTAGCTGACGCATTGAGTAGAAGATCATATGCGGGTACGAGTGCAATGTTGTTAACACAAAAGTCCATTTTTTATGACTTGCAAAGAATGGAGATAGAGATGAAGGCTCCAAGTACCCACGCGATGATATCAAACATACGAGTAGAACTGACTTTAATCGATAAAGTTAAAACTGCTCAAGCTACGGACATGGAGTCGATGCGTATGAAGAAGAAAGTGCAAGAAGGTGCTATTCCGAAGCAAGAATCGATGAAGAAGGAATACTTGAGTCAACTCCGGATTTTGTGTTCCTAACGATTCGACTTGAAGCATAGAATCATGATGGAGGCACACAACACACCATTTGCAATCCATCTCTAGGAGTACCAAAATGTATCATGATCTTCGACATACATTTTGGTGGAGCAATATGAAAAAAGAGATCGCGGAGTTTATCTCGAGGTGTTTAACTTGTCAACGTGTAAAGGCAGAACATCAAATGCCAAAGGGTCCATTACAACCACTTGATATTCCAAAATAGAAGTGGGAACACATTACTATGGATTTCGTTACGGGTCTTCCCAAGGTTTCTCAAGGCATAGATGCGATTTGGGTTATTGTTGATAGATTAACTAAGTCTGCTCATTTCTTGCCTATACGAGAGACTTATTCCCTTAAACGTCTTACTAGTATGTACGTGAACGAGATTGTGAGATTGCATGGCATGCCAGTATCCATAGTTTCGGATCGTGACCCAAGATTCACTTCACGATTTTGGGTTAGCTTGCAGAAAGCTATGGGCACGGATTTACGATTCAGTTCGGCATACCATCCTCAAATGGACGGACAATCAGAGAGGACTATTCAAATTCTTGAAGATCTATTAAGACTCTGTGTCCTAGATCTCAAAGGGAGTTGGGATAAGTACCTACCATTGGTGGAATTCTCCTACAACAATAGTTCTCAGGCGAGCATAGGTGTGGCTCCATTCGAGGCGTTGTATAGAATAAAATGTCATTCTCCAGTATGCTGGGATGAGGTGGGTGAATCAACATTGTTGGGACCAGAGTTGGTATGCATGACTACAGAGAAGATCCAAACGATTCGACAACGTATACAAACGGCACAGGATTGACAAAAGAGTTATGCGGATCTTCATTGGAAGGACGTGGAATTTAATATTGGGGATCATGTATTGTTACGTGTTGCACCATGGAAGGGAGTTACAAGATTTGGGAAGAGAGGAAAGCTCAATCCAAGATTTGTTGGTCCATTTGAGATTCTTGACCGAATAGGAAATGTGGCCTATAGACTCGTATTACCTCCAAGTATGTCTCGTGTTCATAATGTTTTTCACATATCTATGCTTCGTAAATATGTTAAAGACCCGAACCACATTATTGAGTTAGAACCAGACGAGATAGCTGAAGATTTAATATACGAGGAGGTACCTGTTAAGATCTTGGATATGAAAGAGCATGTCCTACGCACGAAGGTTATACCACAAGTTAAGGTTTTGTGGAGAAACCATGCTATTGAAGAGATGACCTGGGAGTTGGAATCAGAAATGAAAGTGAGGTATCCTTACCTTTTCGAAACACTAGGTACGTACGTCAATTTTGAGGATGAAATTTTATAAGGAGGGGAGGTTGTAAGACCCCAACTTTTTAATGAATAAAATCAAATTTCCTTTATTTATTATTGTGAATAATAAGGTATTAATTTGATATAATACTTTGGTTATGGGTGAAATGTGCAAATTTTCAAAATAAGCAAGTGGCTATATAATATTCATTGTTGTTGGGAATATTCTTTTTTTGGTCATGGAATATTCTTTACGCTTCGGGGAATATTAAATACGGCAGACTGACTATTTGTGGGCCCTATAACGGATAAGCGCTCGGATGAAGAAAATGACAAAATTGAATAACGACGTAGTTGTTCTCAATTAACACCGTTGGAATACAAATTGGTTAAAAATATAGTAATACGCATTGTTGCACAGTAGCACACGGTATTGCACAATATTGTTGAATTATTGATCCTTATGTAAGAAGGCACTACTCAATAATTGTCATAATAGTTACTATTCAATATTTTATTTTATTGATTCAATAATTGCTACGTTGATATTTATATTATTGTTGTTTCAATAATTGTCACTGCACATCATCTCCATTATCAGATCAATAATTCATATTATTTGGAATAATATTATTAGATAGCATTATTGGCAATATCTAGAAAGTTCTGTCAAGGATAGGCTTGGTCACCTAATTGCACGTCAGTAAGGAGAAATCCTTATCGAAAAGCCCCCTCTTTCCTGGGAACTGCCTGGTTGTCATTATTGTGATTCTGTAATATTATTTGTGAATAATTAATTATTGATTTATATGATAAGGAAATATTTACTTTATGTGGATATAAATGATGGATTTATTTATGTGGTTATAAATGAAGGAATTAATGTTGAGGTGTTTTATCGAAGATTTTGTCGGATTGAGGTATTAAAAATCAAACCCGGTGGTTTTTGAGATATATTTGAGAGTTATAATTTTTAATCCCGTAGTTGGATCGTTGTGATTTTTGGATATGTTATACATATATAAGTTGAGTATATGTCCACAAATTTTGAGCTGTTAAAATGAACGTATGATTTGTTATTAATTTTAAGAGGTGGTGATCCGGAAATTAGGTTATAAATGATTTTGGTGGAAAATTCTAGAATTGGTGGGCCCCACTTTTGTTGGTGAAAATGTCTTTGAGATTTTTATTCAAATGTGGTGGGTGGGAATAATGTAGAGTAAAGCCATCAGTTGCAGAGTTAAGTTTGCTCCAAATAAGTACTAACATTTTCCTATAAATAATAGAGGCTAAGTTAGAATTGAAAATCACACCAGAAACAAGTTTTCTCTCTTTTTCTCTCTAGATTATTGAGTGTATTTTGTGAGTATTTAGATACTTTGTGAATTTCTATTCATCAGTGCAAGTTTCCTTCAGCCTTATACCGATATTTTGATCAGAAGTACTGATATTTTGAGGTAAGGGGTGTTATATTCTTCTTAAAATAATATTTTCTTCAATATTATTATACCGAAATGTTGGTATGAACTTTTTATCAAATTTGGAACTTTTGTGTCTGAGTTACTATTCACGTATCTAAGACTATTCACAAATCTGACTATGCTATGCATCGAAAAATAAAATTTTCTTCTTTTTTTGTCCAAGTTGTCTATTATGGTTACTATCTTTGATTGTATCTATGTTTTGATCATTATTTTGAAATTTCGCTTCAAAATTGGTTATTTGGAATATTATTGAACTTGGATAAAGCTGTAATCTGAATCCTTAGTATTTGATCTTTTATCTCACTGGATTCGTTTTCTTTAAAATATTTTTCATCATCTTCAGTCCTAAATGATGATACAAATGAATATCTTTGGCCTGTAGTGTAAAGATGAATGATTACCTAATGAATATCTTTGGCCCGTAGTGCAAAGATGAACAGGTGTTGAGATGAACATGACCAACTGGTGATACAAATGAATATCTTTGGCCTGTAGTGCAAAGATGAATATTTGATTCAAGATGTATATTGATTGATGTTATAGGGATAAAATATTGATGATGGACTTTTAAATCTTAGAAGATAGTAGAATTCTTTCTCTACTTGACTCTTCTAATGGATTGCTGTTTCGCTGCAGTTGTTGATCTAAAACTTGTTGTCTATTATATTTTATCAGATTTTTCCCTATTGAAGACTAACGATAATTTGTTGTATATTATCTTAGTCATAATATTCTTTAATGGGATAGTTGAGCTCACCCTTTTCCTTTTTGTTCAATTTTTCTCAGGAGGTGAGAACATAACAGGAACTAGTCGGGGTACGGAGTGATGGTTTTAGAAAGATGTTTTAGCAGTCCTCACTATTTCTGTAAAATAATGTTTGAGTAATTGTAATGAGGACTCCTTTTGAGTTTGTATACTCTTTAGTATACAATATTTGTATTCAAACTTACAGTATAGGCGTTGTCGTATTCTGCACGACAATTATATTACTGAAGTTGTATTTGTTTTTGTACCATGTATTTGGCAACTCAGAATGGGTGATGTATACCTATTTTGGGAGCGTCACAATGGTTGAAAAGTTTTATCATCTACCATATGTTCTAAATCTCTGATTTATTACTGACGAAGACTATTGATAATTTATTTATCTTTAGTCGTTATATTTTTTTACTGGGCTAGTTGTGCTCACCCTTTTGCTTCATAATTCCTTTCAGGTAATAAAAGTGTAGCTGGGTCGAGAGGGGATAACAGGGGAATAGAACGGTGGTCTCTAGCTGTGGAGATTCTCCCTAAACAGTATAGAAAAGTGTGTTGTATTTTATACATCATTTAGTAGTTATATTTGGTGAATCGAATAGGGTGAGGCAAACCCAACGTTGGAAGGGTGTTTTGCCACTTTCATACAAGATGTCTAATGACATACAACCTCGTGTTATCATAAGACAGGGTTGTGCACATCTACTTGCTGAGTATATCTACGAGCACTACCTATATGATCTTGGAGTTTATTTGAAATATAATTTTCAACTGGAGACAGTGGAGATAGTTATATGTCAAGAGAAGACTCACCATTGAAAAGAACATGATAGTAATCTTCTCGTTTTTCTTTGGGGTTTATTGGGTCAACCAAGGATAATTTTGTGGACATATGATATCTATCATAACCTAAACGCATGGCCTCCCATATACGAAGGTTTCCTTGAGCACTTCCCAAATGTTTTAATTTCTAAAACAGTTTTTGACTATACCTTTATGTAAGGTGTCATTGTGACATGCTACCCAAGTTGGTGTCAAGAGTCAGAGTTGGTATATATATTTGTATCAAAACTCACAAAATATATGTTGTTGTATTTTGCACGATAATTGTTGTAATAAAGTTGTAGTTGTTTTTTTGTACCATGTATTTGGCGACTCAGAATAGGTTGGATGGAATGGATCTATTTTGGGGGTGTCACAAATTGGGCTAAAATTTGGGCTTTTCATTAAATTCTTTTGGGCTTCTAAATTAATTTCTTGTGCCATATTAAATTGACATAATCCAATACTTTTAAATTATTATCCAACCCAAATCATTTAATTAGGGTTTTTATTTCCTCAATTATAATTTAAATTCTTACTCATGTACATTTATTTCCTTAACCCAATTAGACTTGCTATAATTATGTTATAAAATTAAATAATTGAGATGTATAAAATAAATCTCTTAGAATTAGTATATATTCTAAATACCATAATTCTCTCATCCCATAACCCTTAAGTTATTCAATTTTTCATTCCTAATATATATATAATTAGGATCACCCTAGTTTCTTTTATTTGTTTATATAATACACAAGTATAAACCATCACATAATATTCATATTCACTACTCACATAACTTTTAACCCTTAGGGTTTTATTCATAGTATTAGGGTTCCCAAATTAGGGTTTCGTATAAATCGTAAGAATTTTCTAACTGAACGTTGATGTTCTAAATATAATAGGGTTTGGACACTGATAAAATTTATCTGGTCAATCCTTGACCCTTAACCACATTCTGAACCCATAAATGACCTTATACATAGAACATATTCACGTATACACTTAATCCTGAATAATTCACCTAAATCCTTCACACAATTTTGAAATCCTCAAAATTTCATCTTACAAATATCAAACGCATACACTTATTTTCTGTCTAGGTTCTAATTTTGAACCCTAAATTAATTAATTAAAATTTTAAAAATTATTCAAAATTCTCGGGTTGTCACATTCACCCCTTCTTCTAAAAATTTCGTCCCCGAAATTTACCTTACACCATACACCATATACCATACATACACAGCATCACATGCTACCCAATAAACCACTCACAAGAGTAAAAATTTTCAAATTTTGCTGAGGAGTCATATAGACTATTTGTCTGTCATTTTCGCAAACGTTATACGGAAGTTCATCCAAAAATCGGCATAACTTACGAACACAAAGGGTGATTAGCTCGATATGCCCTGTACTGGCCAAGTACTAATTTTATCTGTTTCTCTTCACTGCCATAGGCACAAAAATTCAACCTCAGTCTTATTGGATTCCGCACCCAAAACAATTTGGTTCGGGAAATTTCTTTCAATGAACACTTAGAGTTTTCATATACTTTAGTCTAGGTGAATCGAATAGCATAGACTCATATCAATAATTCAATTCAATCGAATTATTTAGGTGTAGCCAAACCCCGTTGGCAAATTAAATTTTATTGAAAATATTTTCGAGAATGACGTCATGATGCCATACTGTATTAACAGTCCGTTTGAGGATGCCGTCATTGTATGACTTTGTCATAACACATCATACAATAGTGGAACACCGATTTTAGATCAAATTCACACTAAGTATTCCTGTATTTACAATTCCATCAAATTTTTATCATCTTTTCACAAGGTTACATGGTACATGAGTGATAAATAAAATATATTTTGATATTTCAAATCATTTGCGTCTAGCTGAAATAAGTAGCATAGACTATACTTTAAACCGTTTCAAAAATGATTACGAGTCTACATTTTTTTTTCAAAAGCACATAGTGCGTATTTAGCTTGATGTCAAAATTTTGAAATCTAGCATAGCTAGGAGGTTTTGAAAAACTTAATTCTTCACTAATAATCATTTGCTTAACAAGATATCTATTCCTATAATCTTTAATACTTTATTTACATACAACTATGCCCAGTTCGTAAAACCACACTTATGAGTCCATAAATTGCCACAATCATATGAGTTTAAGAACTTTCCTAGGCAGACATTTGGCATCCATTCGCTGAGGGGTTCATAAACATTTCATATAACTATGAATCAAGTATGTCAAATAAGTATGAGTTTTAAGAACTCGTACTTAACCTTATATCCTCTACCTATGACCTATCTATTTGTTATACACATGAGAAAGGAATCACCCTCTTAACATGCATATAGAAAATAGCGCGGCACAAACATTTTAATGATTATCATTGTCAGAACTAAGTAGTTGTTACACCAAGTACAATTCCTCGCCCATACAAGGAATCATATAACTCAGTTGCCGACATGAATCCTCAATTGAATCCCCACCTAACACTAACACCCTTCTCAATACGAATTTCATTTAACTCGTATTCATAATCCTTTCCTGAATCTGTACCAATTCATAGTACAACTGACACCCAGCAATCTTGCTGTAAACTTTTCAATCATTCGCTTGATCCTTCTTCATACTATAACCTTATCCGATCACGGAGTGATCTCATCGTATATATTACGATTCATTTTTATATCTTGATCGTTTTGTTTTACGATCTCCTATCCCTACACTTTTAGTCTTTTAGACTCTATCTATTCTTCACTACTGTTCACTTTATTATCAGAGTTAGGGAACTCTGTATCTTTTATAACCCGCCGAGATTCGTCTTTGAATCTTACCGACCAACTAACTTTATTTGAGTTAGTACTTATCCTAATCACTGCGGTTTTTAGTCTCAAGTATTCCTACCTAAGGTTCATAACCTACAGCTCTGATACCAACTGTGAGGGCCCCCGAATCCGAGGTCTCGAATCACCGCGGATCCGGTTCGATCATTCTATACAACTATTACTATTTGTGGAAGATGTAAACATAAATTGTTTATACAATACATTACACACTATTTCCCAAAGGTCGAGTAACCTTAACTTATACACCATTCATAAACTATCTAACATAATACATTATTAACAAACTATACTATTACAAATTAGCTGGACATTTTATCCCAAGCTGAACTTGGCATTATTCTTTTCCTGTATCCAAACGCATTCGCCTTATCTGCAATGTTTTATCATGATATAGCAAGGGTGAGCATGAAAGTTTCCCAGCAAGTTTAAGTTCAATAATATAACGATATATCATGATTGAAAGAGTCTGAATAATAAGTTGGCTATAATTCAACAATATAATTGTGAACTAGCAGGAACAAACTTTTGACTGAACAAGTATTATACATGAACAAATATATCTGAACCAACTGGTAATGAAAGTGATCAGCCTTTCATACCTGACTTATACATGCAATATGTACAGAGTACAATTAATGGCAACCAGCAATGATTAACCATAAACTTATCCGAATGAAACCACTCTTAGTAGAGTTAAGTAAAAACAAACTTGCCTGAACCGTTGATTACCACAATGCAATTTATAACGCTTTATCCGAAGACCTAATATTAGTAATATAGATCTCCAATATTAGAATAATATCATCACAATATAACACTATAATATATATATATATATATATATATATATATACATAGAATAACCTAAACATATAACACATAACCCTATCAGTCTATAACACACATAAGGATCAGTATCATGTCAAACTATTTGATCGACTTGAATCAAGGCAAAATTCTAACGTCAAAAATGATTACTAGTTGAAAAATATTTCGAGTTTAAGTTCAATTAAACTCTGCCTAATACTTAACAATTATTTCAGATAATTATAATAACAGTCGAAACAATTTTCATAAGCTTGTAATACTTTTTAGATAATTATTACTATTTATCTTGATTTTTCAATCATTAAAAACATATTTATACGAATTAAATACCACATAATTCCTTTATCATTAATATTATATTTATATGATTTAAAATACTTTAATCTCATATATTATAAGTTTTTCTTGAACATATAAGTCAAATACCAATCCAGCAACCCAGATTTGGAATCCAACAAGCTGGATTCTAAATTCAATATCTAGATGGCCAATCCAAAGAAACTAAAGCGCAATCAAATAATTTGGATATCACATCCGAAGAACTAGATTGCAATCAAATAAATTTGGATTCAATATATTTTCAATTCAAGATGCTGTTTTTGCATAAATTATTCAATCCAGCAAGCTGGATTCCATATCCTTTTCACGAAAATACCAAATCAACTTATTATTTTTCTATCCTTTGTCCAAACACATATACATATAAATCATACACAAAAAGTATTTTTTTTTTCATAATTTTCCAACTTCCTTTAGTATTTTTCAAAAAATATTTTTAGTGCGTAGCTTAAGAAATTAGCTTTATCATGCTCAACTCCAGAAATTTCCATCTCTTGACACAATCTTATACGTGTTAACGTGATGCTCCAGTTTAAATTTCGTGGCCATCAGAGTTATAGAACTCGGGTTATAGCGATTTTCGTCAGAAAATCACAGAAATTGAAATGGTCATAACTTGGTCATTTTAAGTCGGAATGAGCTCATTTTTGGACAAGAGCTACTTTATACCATATATTTTCATGTCCCAAAAGGCCGAAATTTTTCTGACAATTTAAGTTGCCAAAACAGCCCCTGGAAAGTCCTTCGCAGAAGCGAATTGTCGTTTTGCAATTTTTTCGTGCTTTGTTAAACATTTTCCATACGGAAATCTACAACTCCTTTTTCAGTGATTCCACTTGGAGGTGTTAGAAAACTTATCATATTATCATCAAAAATTTTTTTAGAATTTTTGAATGTCCAAAAAATGACTAAATTACCCCTACCCTTTGACTGTCCAAAATAGTCAGTTTTTCCTTAAAAACACAAAACTGTTTTTGCTAAATTAGTCACTACGGACTGTATACTCAACAGTTTTGAGTGATACCACTTGGGTTTAGTAGATAACTTATATATCTAGCACCTCTCTTTGACGGATCGCAAAAAGAAGGTTTAGATCAAAAACGGTGGAAATCCAAAGTACATAGAAAATTTTAGGGCTCATAAACTAGAAAAATTACTTTTCTTTATATTTGATTTTCAACTAAATTAACACCCAAAATGGGTATATCTAAACATGAAACACTCATAAACATGTATATTCATAGTTTTTTTAAGTTTAGAAATATAGATACAAGGTTTGATTTACAATAAACAAAAATTACATAAACAAAAAGGTATTTATACCTTTGATTTCTTGACATATCATTTTCTTCCAAACTATGTGATGGATCTTGGATGGCATGGATGATCAAAATCCTCTCTTCTCTTCTCTTTTGGGAGCTGCCGAAATGACTCCCTCTCTCTTCCTCTCTATCTCTATTTTTGGTTTTTTATTAGCTAAGATAAAGTAATAGGATGAGAGAAAAATGAAATGGTTTTGGGTGTTAGTAATTTGAGTAGATATATTTTGTATGTTTAAGTTTTCTCCCACTAACCCACCGGTCATGTGGCCAATAATTCTCCACATTCTCCACCAATTCTCTCTTTCTCTCACACAATTACTAAATGATTGCTTGCAAGAATAAACATAAGTGTTGGTCAAATAAATAAATGACACATGGGCTAGTGGGTGAAGAGTTGGTAACCAAATAAAGTAATAACCAACACATTCTCCCCCCCCCCCCTCCTTTATCCTTCTCTATACCATCCGGCCAATTGGCCATGGATTGCCCATAATTGATTTTTTTATGTAATATTTAATATATCCAATGACTAAAAAGTCCCTCTTCAATTGGGCTAAAAGTTGGGCTTTTCATTAAATTCTTTTGGACTTCTAAATTAATTTCTTGTGCCATATTAAATTGACATAATCCAATACTTTTAAATTATTATCTAACCCAAATCATTTAATTAGGGTTTTTATTTCCTCAATTATAATTTAAATTCTTACTCATGTACATTTATTTCCTTAACCCAATTAGACTTGCTATAATTATGTTATAAAATTAAATAATTGAGATGTATAAATAAATCTCTTAGAATTAGTATATATTCTAAATACCATAATTCTCTCATCCCATAACCCTTAAGTTATTCAATTTTTTATTTCTAATATATATATAATTAGGATCACCCTAGTTTCTTTTATTTGTTTATATAATACACAAGTATAAACCATCACATAATATTTATATTCATTGCTCACATAACTTTTAACCCTTGGGGTTTTATTCATAGCATTAGGGTTCCCAAATTAGGGTTTCATATAAATCGTAAGAATTTTCTAACTGAACGTTGACGTTCTGAATATAATAGGGTTTGGACACTGATAAAATTTATCTGGTCAATCCTTGACCCTTAACCACATTGTGAACCCATAAATGACCTTATACATAGAACATATTCACGGATACACTTAATCCTGAATAATTCACCTAAATCCTTCACACAATTTTGAAATCCTCAAAATTTCATCTTATAAATATCAAACGCATACACTTATTTTCTGTCTAGGTTCTAATTTTGAACCCTAAATTAATTAATTAAAATTTTAAAAATTATTCAAAATTCTCGGGTTGTCACACTCTTGAACTCATAATTAAGTTTAACAAATTAATATTAGGGTTACAACATTATACACAATAATTGACCAATACATATAGTATATTTTTATAACACTGAAAAATAATATTATATTTAGTATAATATTATTATTCTCATTCATAGCTCAAAATCCAAAATTAGGGTTTGAATTCCATATCCGATTATCTGACATATATAAAATTATTGATTAAGTTAAAGTAATTCACTTAATAATCGAACTAAAATTCATATAATAAAATAGTAATTATAATAATTCCATTAATCATTTCATATATTATTTAAATAATACAAAAATCATATTTTCATGAAAAATAAATAATAAAAATATTTCTCTATAAAATTAATTATTATAAGAATATACTTTATAATGATCGGTAATTCTAAAATAAAATTATTTGAACTTATTCATGTAATAAATAAATTCTATTTATCACATATATATACATACACATTACTTGGCACATATTCCCACCTTTAAAATAATAATAATAAAAATTTATATGCAAAAATTTCTTATTTATTTATATAAAAATATCGGGTTATTACAGCTGCTGGCACCAGACTTTCCCTCCAATGGATCCTCGTTAAGGGATTTAGATTGTACTCATTCCAATTACCAGACTCATTGAGCTCGATATTATTATTTATTGTCACTACCTCCCCGTGTAAGGATTGGGTAATTTGTGCGCCTGCTGCCTTCCCTGGATGTGGTAGCCGTTTCTCATGCTCGTTCTCCGGAATTGAACCCTAATTCTCTATCACCCGTCACCACCATAGTAGGCCACTAACCTACCACCGAAAGTTGATAGGGCAGAAGTTTGAGTGATGCATCGCTGGCACGAGGGTCGTGCGATCCGTCGAGTTATCAAGAATTATCGCAGCAACGGGCAGTGCCCGCGCTGACCTTTTATCTAATAAATGCATCCCCTCCAGAAGTTGTGGTTTGTTGCACGTATTAGCTCTAGAATTACTACGGTTATCCGAGTAGCAGATACCATCAAACAAACTATAACTGATTTAATAAGCCATTCGCAGTTTCACAGTCTGAATTAGTTCATACTTACACATGCATGGCTTCATCTTTGAGACAAGCATATAACTACTAGCAGGATCAACCAGGTAGCAATCCTCTTCGATGTCAATACCGCATGAGCCAGTTGGACTGTGAGACCCCAGATTTTATGAATAAAGATTTAATTTTCTCGATATATATATTTTTTATTATGGTGTGGATTTGATATAATGTTATAGTTGTGGGTAGTATTTATAAATTTTGTAAAGTATGCAAGTTGTCATATTATATTCGATTGGTCGGGAAAATTTGTTTTATCAGGGAATATTCGTGCAATGGCACAATCATTGGTGGACCCCACAACGGAATTATTGTCTGATTGAGAAAACGACAAAAATATTTTATGAAAATAACGGCAGAAGTTTTACCGTTAATACTGTTGAACTACTCGGTAGTAAAAGTACAGTAACACGGTATTGATTATTGATGCTTACGTGATAAGTCACTCAGTTTTGTTTTATTGGTATTATTAATGTAATAATATAGAAAATCTTTTTATATAAAACAGAATACTTTTATAAAGTTATTCTATAAATAGAATATATTATATTCTATTATGCATAGTGTTGCATAGTGTCTGCATAGTATTTTGCATAGTAAAATATTTTTATATAAAACATAATACTTTTATAAATATAAAAGCAGAATACTTTTATAAAGTTATACATTTTATTAGACAATAATTAGAATATATTATATTTTATTATGCATAGTGTTTGTATAGTAAAATCTTTTATAAAGTTATTCGTTTTATTAAATTATAAATAGAATATATTATATTTTATTTAAAAGATTTTACTTTAAATATGGATAGTCAGATTAAAGTAAATCAATCTGAGATAGTTCATGAGTTAGTTACTATCTGAGTCCATTTTTCTATAAATAGAAGCTCATTCCTTCATTATTTTCTTTGAATGCTTTGAAACTCTAGAGATAAACTATATAGAGAAAGAAGAAAGTATTCTCGCTACTTCACTACTTATATATCTAGTACTCTTCTTACGAAGGTAGGGAATATTATTTGTTGTACTCGTAAGTGGTACTCTTTCTTTCTTATTTATGAAGAGAACTTACATTATTCCATTCTTTTTATTATTACATTGGAATAACTTTGTATCTGTGAGCTACCCTATACTTGGTGAAATTCTTCTATTATTTCATTCTTTATTATTACATTGGAATATCACATGCATGCGTTTTCTGTGGGACTGGTTTCGATCTTCTTTATTATTATTGTGTTGGAATAATATCACATGCAATGCGTTTCTGTGGACACTGGTTAAAATCTTTATTGATATTACATTGGTTGGAATTACCTATCTATGCAATCTACCGCATGCATGGTGATTTCATTATTATTCCGTTATTTATTATTACGTTGGAACATCACATGCGTGCTTTTACGCATGACCTGGTTCCGTTAATTATTATCTGTTGGAATAACCTGTCTATGCGAAGTACCGCATGCATGGTGATTTCTTTTGTTATTCCATTCGTTATTATACTCAGTTGGTTAAAGTTTTGACTTCTATACTCCATGAAATTAGTGGAATATCCTTGATATTTGCGCTTCATCCAGTATCTTTTCATGGAAATATTCTTCTGAGCATTCTTGAATTTTACTCTACAAAGCAGTATCATGTTGACAATATGAACGTTATCAGTTCTTGGATAAATTAATTCTTGAACTTGTTTTATTGAATTCTTATATCATTGTCATCATCCTCATGTTTATATTATGTTGAAAGTCATCTGTGGCCTATAGTGCATAGATGGACTTGGTATGATTATGACCAGGGATTATTCGATATAATCATAACTGTAATGTTACAAATGATGTGGAAAAAGTCCTCATTGGCCCGTAGTGCATTGATGGACAGTTTTTGGTATGATTATGGCTATGGATTCTCTTTGGTCGTAGTGCAAAGATGAATTATTTTATGGCATGATCAGGACCATTGATGAAAACATGATTATCTTTAGCTGTAGTGCATGGATAATTCGTGGTCGTGATACTAAAGAATATCCTTGGCCGTAGTGCAGGGGTGATTCGATGATGTGGATTATTTATTAAATTTGAGTCCCAACGATAAAAGTGATGAAAACCTTTTAAATCATAGAAGATAGTAGATTTTATTCACTACTTGACTCTTCTAATGGATTGCTTGTTCATTGCAGATTAAACTTGATAGTTATTATATTTTATCGGTTTAACCTTTATTGAAGGCTAATGATAAATTATTATGCATTATCTTAGTCATAATATTTCTTACTGGGCTAGTTGAGCTCACCCTTTCTTTCACTGTTCTCTTTAGGAAATAAAAACATAGCTGGGACTAGTTCGGGAAACAGAGTAATGGTCCTAGATGGTGCATTAGTAGTCCTCACTATTCTGTGAAATAGTGTGATAATAATTGTAATGAGGACTCCTTTTGAGTTTGTATACTCTCTAGTAGACAATATTTGTATTCAAGCTCACAGTTTATGTTTTGTCGTATTGTACACGACAGTTGTATTATTAAGTTATATTTGAATTATGTACTATATATCTGGCGACTCAAGATGGGTGATGTATACCTAATTTTGGGGGAGTCACAGTTGGTATCAAAGCTTAGGGACATGATCTACATTTGAGAGATGTGAGACAAGAACTAGGAGGAGAGGCGGGAATTCCTTCACTAGTATGACCTACCTAAGTTTATTTGATATTTAATTGGTCGGTCAGAGTATATGGATAATGTGTTACATGTCAATTAACCTTTGTTTTTGTGGCAGTATTTGCAAATGGCATCCGAAAATGTTGAAATAAGCAATGAAGCACATGAGGCCGTTGAGACACCTTTAATCACTAACTTGAGTTAATGTGATGTCGGACGAAGAAGAAATTAGAGATATCTACGTGGTGCGTGAACTACTAATAGTTGCACGAGCTAGTTGAGAGGTAGCGGTGAGAGTGAGGAAGAAGATGAAGAAGAGGAACCTGAGGAGAATTTATTTGAAGAATTTTATGATCAAAATTTAGCATTACAAAATCGTATTCATGAGTTAGAAGAAGCAGTGAAGAACGGCGGTGATGCGTGGAGCAAAGAGATGCAACAATTCAAAATTGTGTTACCCGATGTGCGATGCTTGAACAGAAGCACTCTTTGGCAGAGTATAAGATATTAGAGCTAGAATCTAAGAATGCTATGATCAAAGTTCTAATGAAAGCAGAAACAAATGAAAGAAGGAGAATAGATGACGCATTGGTAAAAAGTTGCCGACGTGTAGATATTGTAGAAAAGACGTAGATCCAATAAAGCCAAAATAGATGAAATGGATTTTCTTTTTGGACAACAATTGGGAGAATCAACATCAAATTCGGAATTACCCTGTGCATAGCGGTCAACCCCAATTCGATATGGATCAGAGAATAATGATTCAAATCATGGATCAGGAATGGGACGAAGCACTTAAGGGTGGAATGTACCCTACAACAAAGTCAAATCAAGTAGTTTAAGTGAGAGCGTTTATCGAGGAACCCGAACAAAGTTATTACGGGTAAGTTAATGATAAACTCTTGCGAAGTTTATACCTTATTAGATATCTGTTCTACCCACTCTTTTATTTCACCTAGTTGTGTTCAATGTTTGAATTTAACTCTGGAGAAGTTAGATTTTGATTTATCTGTTGAAACTCAGTTGGGAGAAACCTTTGTTACATCCACTATTTATAAATCTTGTTTAATTCAAATTGTCACTTTCACGTTACATATCAATCTTATCTCTTTGAAAATACTTGCCTTTGATGAGATTTTAGGAATCGATTAGTTAACTACTCATCATGCTTTTCGTAAGGTTGTTAGTTTTCATATTCCTAACCAACCTGTTATGCGAATTCAAGCAACCAAACCACTAAAGTCAATCATTGTCATATCAAGCCATAAGTAAAGAACCCCGATCCTTTCATTGTTGACTTCCTTGTATGGAATGCTTGCAAATAGAACTTTCCGTAGGGGACGTTGTGAATAACGGTGGCAAGTTGATAGGTATCAATGTGACGTGCTATCCAAGTCTTGGATGAGAGTCACCATTTTGAATGATATTTCTATTGTTAATAAATTTCCTGACGTATTCTTGAAGACTTCTTAGCCTACCCCTAGAGCGTGAAATCAAATTTTGTATTGACCCCAGTACAAAACCCATTTCTAAAACCCTTTAATATTTCTTCAACTAAAGCGAACGTAACATGCGCCAAAGACATTGGCTCGAGCTGTTGAAGATTACGATCGTACCATTCACTACCATCGTGGGAAAGCGAACGTGGTATTGTATTTGAGTAGAAGATCGTATCGTTCACGAAAAGTGCGATGTTGTTAACACAAAGGCCCATTTAAATACGACTTACAAATGATGAAGATAGAGTTAAAGACTCTAGGAACCCAAGTGAAGATAACGAATATACGAGTAGAATCGACTTTAATTGATAAATTTAAAGCCGCTCAAGCTACACACCCGGAGCTGATAAATGTGAAAAAGAAGGTTCAAGAGGGCGTTATTCTAGAAGCAAGAATCGACGAAGAGAGGAAATCTCTACCCTCGATTTAATTGGCCCATTTAAAATCCTTGATCGAGTAGGAACTGTGGCTTATAGACTCGTTTTACCGCCAAGTATGTCGCGTGTTCATAATGTTTTTAACGTATCGGTGTTACATAAATATGTGGACGACCCGAACCATATTATTAATTTAGAACCGGACGAGATAGCAGAAGATTTAACGTATGAGGAGATACGTGTTAACATTTTGGATAAGAAGAATCATATTCGACGCTCAAAGGTTATACCTCAAGAGTTAGAATTTGAAGTGAATTCAAGGTATCCTCACCTGTTCAGCATACCAAGTACGTACGTAAATTTTGAGGGCAAAATTCCATAAGGAAGGGAGATTATGAGACCCCATATTTTATGAATAAAGATTTAATTTTCTCGATATATTTTTTTTATTATGGTGTGGATTTGATATAATGTTATAATTGTGGGTAGTATTTATAAATTTTGCAAAGTATGCAAGTTGTCATATTATATTCGATTGGTGGGGAATATTTGTTTTATCGGGGAATATTAGATGCAATGGCACAATCATTGGTGGACCCTAGCGGAATTATTATGCGATTGAGAAAATGACAAAAATATTTTATGAAAATAATAATGGTAGGAAGTTTTCACGATTAATCTTTGTTGAACTACTCGGTAGTAAAAGTATGATGAATACGCGTGGTTGCGTAGTAATGCGGTATTGATTATTGATGCTTACGTGATAAGTCACTCAGTTTTGTTTTATTGGTATTATTAATGTAATAATATAGAAAATCTTTTATATAAAAATGAGAATACTTTTATAAAGTTATTCTATAAATAGAATATATTATATTCTATTATGCATAGTGTTGCATAGTGTTCTGCGCATAGTGTTTTGCATAGTAAAATCTTTTATATAAAACAAAATACTTTTATAAAGTTATTCTATAAATAGAATATATTATATTTTATTATGCATAGTGTATAGTAGTTACTGCATAGTGTTTTTCATAGTAAAATCTTTTTTATATAAAGCAGAATACTTTTATAAAGTTATCTATTTTATTAGACAATAATTAGAATATATTATATTTTATTATAAAAGTGTTTGCATAATTGTACTGCATAGTATTTGTATAGTAAAATCTTTTATAAAGTTATTCGTTTTATTAGATTATAAATAGAATATATTATATTTTATTTAAAAGATTTTAATTTAAATATGGAATAAAATCAGATTAAAATAAATCAATCTGGACCGTTTCTTGAGTTAGTTACTACGAGTCCATTTTTTATAAATAGAAGCTCATTCCTTCATTATTTTCTTACGAATTCTTTGAAACTCTAGAGAGATAAACTATATAGAGAAAGAAGAAAGTATTCTGCTACTTCACTACTTATATATCCAGTACTCTTCTTCTTAAGGTAGGGAATATTATTTGTTGTACTCGTAAAGGGTACTCTTTCTTTCTTATTTATGAAGAGAACTTACATTATTCCATTCTTTATTATTCATTGGAATAACTTTTGTATCGTGGGCTACCCTATACTTGGTGAAATTCTTACATTATTTCATTCTTTATTATTACATTTGAATATCATGTATACATGCGTTTACGCTTGGACACATATCTTATACAACATTCATACATTCATTCAATTGAGTCTCAAAGAACGAACATAACTTCTATATATTCAAAGTAATATTTATATTTCCCAGGTTCTATACCCATTACGAAGGTTCTTTGTCATAATATCAGTTACATTACAACAATAGACCTATACTATTACAAGATAGCTAGTAATCTACCTTAGCTTTTCCTTTATCCTTTTTCGATCCTTCGGGACGTTCAGTCTTAGCCGCATTCATATGGTTCAAGCAAGAGTGAGCATAACTAGCTCAGCAAGTATAACAATTTAATAACAACATGCTTGAGACATATAAATCGTATATCTTTAATAACTGAACAATAGTTATGAAGTACTATTGGTAATTCAAAATAGCACTTCATCTTTTCTTTCAAAATGTTTTACAATAATAACAATATTTAGTAAAACATTCACTCCCGATCAAAGACCTCGAGTATTCATTCTTTATTGAAAAGGACAACCGAGGAAACAAGTCCGTAAGCCCGATATCGATTATTGAGCACTTCTAGGTGATCGACTTATTGTACTCTATGTTGATCAACACTACATCCATTAAACGTATGCACGTTTAAGCATTTGGCAACCTTATGTGCCTGTCGTTTTACCGACAAAACATTTGTTTAACATTTCAGTCTTCTTTTGAAAACCATATCAATTAGTTGACAAAAGATAGCAACATTCGATAATACATGAATAGATTATCAATACATCAAGTCTAGCCAAAGGAATTGGCTTAAACTTCAACATACTTCAATTCATGCGAAAGAATACATGAACCTCAAAAACTTGTTCAGATTGAACTGAGACAAGAGTTAGAATACTTGCCTTTAAGTGTACCTTTACGGTAAATTAACTTTATGTTCAAGTCGTTCAAGTCTCTACAATACATGATCACATAATGCCTTACATTAGGTTACATATAATCAAGTATGTATATGACTATATCATACCCTTCATTTCAATCTAATTGTATATTAGATTCAGTTACTATTCGTTCCAATTTATCATTATCCTTGCATTTATATTCGACTAGGTTATCTCAACCTTTATACAACATCCTTAAGGTTTAACAATGTTACATTACATTCCTTAAGTTGTGTTTACTTCCTTATCAATTAGCTTTTCTTTCTTTGTACTTAGAAACATTCATTACTATCCTTGTTTTGAGATCTGGGTCATGCTGAGCCGACTTTATATATATCTCATATTTGCAGTCTTGATGCGAGCTTATTATATCTCTGTCCGGATTTGCACTTGCTTGGCGAGTCCTTACTTAATGGACCGTCTTCTGGCGCCACTCTTATTGGATTTTGATCTTTATACATGGGTTGTGGCGCCACATATTGTACTATAGTTCGTTTTGTCGCGAACTCTAACTCTTGCAGTAGGCTTGAGCAATCATTCGCTACCGCAAACATGAGTCATTTTGCCTAGGGTTGAAGCCATGGCCAACTCATGCACCGAAAACAAATTCAGTTTGTAACTTTTGTGAATTTCCCGGACGCATAACTTCTTCGTTATAAGTCCGAATTGGCTCGTTCAAAAGCCTACGGTTCACAAATTACGTAATCTACATGATCATGCAAGAATTTTATCTATTTGACTTTGTTTGCTAAAAATTCACCTATTGGTTCATTTTTAACAAAAAACGATAAACGTTCGTGAATGTTCAACGCTCGTTTCTTCGTTCTAAGTCAGAATCCGGTCATTTTCGAGTCCGCAACTCTTAAATGCCAACTATGACTTATCCCTATTGGAAAACAATGGTTCCGTGATCAAACACAAAATTTGACTTCCATTCCGAGAATTTTACGAATTCGACGTTTATCGATCAATCGTGCAAATTAAAAGTAATTCTTCATTCTTATGATTTGTTCAACATTACAAATGAACCTCATTCATCATGTGAACATCTTAACATACTTAATACAACAACTTATGTTCATTGTTGGATTTTGACTTATTCTTCATGGCTTATAACTTGTCAAATTATAAACTACTTAAGATTTGATTATTCATGACTTATGACAATTAGAGTTTCTTAATCATCATACTTTACATGTTCTTCACATATAACTTTACTTATGATTCATAGGATCATACAAGTCCTTTTTCATCATTATTACTTCTCTTAATAAACTCATTACCAATTCATATTTTCATACTTAACATTCAAGGTTAACTTATAATAAATTTATAACTTTTATAAGTTCAAATGACTTATTACCAACTTATGTGGCTTAAGTTCATGACTTACTCATTCTTCTTGCTTCTTACCATCCATGTTCCTTAATTCCAACTTTTCTTATCAACCTATCATGGTAGAGATAGAAGATAATTTAGAGAAGAAGTCTTACTTTTTGTAGTCTTGGTAAAGTAGCTTGCTTCTTCTTCTTACTTATGGAATGACTTATGTGTAGCTTATTCTCTCTAACACTTAAGCACTTTTGAGAAGTTAGATTATTTGAACAACTAACAAATGGATTGTAAGCCTTCTCTATTTATTGAACTTGCAAAGCTAGGGTAGTTTAGTCATTAAATCACCCACCTCCTCAAGCCACCTCCTTACTATTCATTACTTGGCTAGCACAACTTTTATCCTACACTTGGTCATTACTTCATAGTCTTGGTCACCACTCTAACTTGGTCACCACATTACTTGGTCACCACAATAACCATATCAATATGGTTTGCCCCATGGGTCATACAACTCATGGATTCCATCTTGGGCTTTCATTAAATCATCCTTTGGGCTTTGAATTAATAAACCTAGTTTGTTTATTCACTAATGATTGGGCCTCTCCCTTTTATTCACTTGGACTTATATTAATTCAATCAATCTTTACAAGTTCATTAGCATTACTTAATACACATACAAATAGTTTATGTATTATTTTTTTGTATTCTAATTCATATAGAAAATATACAATATTTCATTCTTCATACAAACTCGTATAATACTTCGTATTATACTCGTTTTCATTACTTTGTACAATACCTAAGTATCATACATTTATTACTTATTCATTACTAATTCGCTTTACTTAAAGTTTATAAATTAAGTCCATGTTTAATTATTACTTTTTCCATAACTAGATTTTTATTATATAATCAATCTTACCTTGTTATCCCATCATTACGTATTTCTCGGAAACTCAAAATTATATCCCGAGCAAATACCGATGATTAGTATTTTTCGGAAAAAATTTCGGAAAACTTTTATTTTCGTCTTGGAAATTCAAACACTTTAATTCATCCACGTAGCTCAAATACTACGACATTCTAACATCAATAGGTTATACAATGACAACCATCTTGATAATACATGAAATATGATTTTATTTTTATATAATTTAATAAAATCATTTTACAATAAGATCCGAATTTCTCGGTCGTTACATTTTTCCCCCCTTATAAAGATTCTGTCCCCAAAATCTCATCTTACTTTAATCAAAATAGATGAGGAAAATTTTTCTTCATCTTTTCTTCTAGTTTCCACGTTGCTTCTTCAGCATCGTGGTTCTTCCATAATACCTTTACTGATGGTATTACCTTGTTCCTCAGAACTTGTTCTTTTCTATCAATGATCTGCGTCGGCGACTCTTCATATGTTAAGTCCGTCTCGATATGAATCGGCTCATACTCGATTACATGCTTATAGTCCCATTTATATATGGACGTAATAATACGATCGTGAAACACGTTATGTATTCATTCTAGGTCCGGAGGTAATGCTATCATATAAGCTACCTCTCTCACCCGTTTTAACACCTCAAAAGGTCCTATAAACCTTGGACTTAACTTTCCTTTCTTTCCAAAGCGTATCTTTCCTTTCCGTGGAGATACCTTTAGAAAACACATCTGAGCCCACCTCAAACTCTCGACTTAGTCATGTGAGTACGCATACTTCTTACGTCTGTCATCACGGTTTGTGACGAGGCGCATCCGAATTAACTTTACCACACCATTTGTCTGCTTTGCACCAATTACGGTCCTAGCATCCGGCGTTCTCCCACCTCATCCCAACACAAAGGTGTTCTGCACTTTCTCCCATACAAAGCTTAAAGACGGCGGCATGCCTATGCTTGCATGATAAGCTGTTGTTATCGTGAAACTCTACTAGTGGTAGGTGATCATCCCAACTACCCTTGAAATCCATGACGCAAGACCTCAATATGTCTTCTAATGTCTGAATTGTCCTCTCGCTCTGCCCATCGGTTTGTGGATGATAAGCCGTGCTTAACCTCAGCTGTGTTCCCAACTGCTCTTGCAAACTCCTCCAAAAGTTTGATGTGAATCGTGGATCACGATTTGACACAATCGATACCAGTACTCCATGTCTGGAAATGATTTCCTTAACATAAAGTTTAGCTAACTGGTCTAAGTTATACTTGACTCTAATTGGCAAAAAGTGAGCCGACTTCGTCAACCGGTCCACTATTACCCAAATCGAATTATACCCTTTTTGCGTCGTCGGAAGTCCCACCACGAAGTCCATCGTGATATGCTCCCACTTCCATTACGGAATCTCCAATATGGTATAATAAACCATTTGGGTCGTTGATGTTCGGCCTTAACTTTTTGACAAGTTAAGCACGTACTCACATACTCTGCTATTTCTCTCTCCATGTTTGGCCACCAAAAACTCAGTTGAAGGCCTTGATACATCTTAGTGCTACCAGGATGTATCGAGTACCTAGAGCTATGAGCTTCTTGTAACACTTGCTCCTTTAATTTTGTCTCATTCGGAACCCAAATTCTTCCCTCAAATCTTAATAATTCCTCATTATTAAGACTATACTTAGCATCTTCCTTCTCAGATAACCGCTTCTTAATTTGGTTACACTCGTCGGTCTTGAGTTGTACCTCCTTGACTCTTTCTACGATGGTAGATTGCATCTCCGTTGCAAAAAGTAACTGCCCCGAATCACTCGGCATCTTCACTTCTATTTCCATTCTATCCATCTCTGTTATTAACTCATTTTGAGCCGTTAACATAGACAACTTTTCCCGACCCTTCCTACTTAAGGCGCGTCAAGAACTACATGGCCTTTCGAGGGGTGATCTGAGATTTCACAATCATAATCCTTTATCAACTCTAGCCATCTTCTCATCTCATATTCAACTCCTTACGAGTGAAGATATACTTTTAGACTTTTATGGTCCAGTATATATCTCACATTTTTCCCCATAAAGATAATGTCTCCATATCTTTAGGGTAAACACTCTAGTGGCGATTCAGGATCATGAGTAGGATAAACTTTCTCATAATCCTTCATTCGCCAAGAGATGAATCTGTAATGACTTTTCCATCTTTGCATAAGCACACAACCAAGTCCTCTATGAAGCATCACGATACACTACTAAAATTTCCGTGTGTCATCCGGCAATGACAAAAACATGAGCTTCACTTAATCTTTTCTTCAGTTCCTGAAAACTGTCTTCACATATATCCATCCATACGTATTTCACCGTCTTCCTTGTTAAATTAGTCAATGAGGTAGCTATCTTCGAAAAATCTTGGATAAATCTTCGATAGTACCATGCTAACCCTAGGAAACTCCGCACCTCAGTCGGCGTTTTCGGTTGTTCCCAATTCATTATTGCTTCCACCTTCGCTGGATCCACTGAAATCCCCTCTTGGTCAATGACATGACCTAAAAACTGCACCTTTTCCAACCAAAATTCACATTTGGTGAATTTCGCATATAATTTCTCCTTCCTTAGTGTCTCCAACACTAATCTTAAGTGTTCAGCATGATCTTCTGGCATTTTAGAATAGACTATAATATCATCGATAAACACCACGACGAACTTGTCCAAATATAATTTGAACACTCTGTTCATCATATCCATAAATGCAGTTGGTGTATTCGTTAACCCAAATGACATCACGAAACTTCGTAATGACCATATAACGAGTCCACGAATGCGATCTTTGGTACATCTTCCTTCCTAACCTTCAAGCGATGATACCCCGTCGCAAATCTATTTTAGAAAAAACTTTGCCCTTTGATTGATCAAAGAGATCATCGATCCTAGGAAATGTGTATTTATTCTTTATCGTTAACTTGTTCAACTCCAGATAGTCGATCTGAAAGCCTTAACGATCCGTCTTTCTTCTTGACAAACAACATTGGTGCTCCCCACGGCGAAACACTTGGTTGAATGTAATTTTTGTCCAATAGTTCCTGTAACTGAACCATTAGTTCTTTCATTTCCACAAGCGCCATACGATACGGTGCCCTTGAGACTGGTGCCGTTCCTGGAACAGTGTCAATCACAAATTTGATCTCCCTGTCCGGCGGTAAACCCGGTAACTCACTTAGAAATACATCCATGAATTCGTTTACTATAGGTATTTATTCCATGGTTGCTCCCACTTTCTGGGTATCAACAACATGGCATAGGTAACCTACACAACCCTTCCTTAAGAGTTTTCTAGTTTGTGTCATCGTAAGGCAACACGGACGTCCCAGAAATTTGCTACCGTAAAATACTACAGGAGGTTGCTTCAACGTCCTGATGCTCACATATTTCTTTTGGCAATCTATAATTGCTCCATAGTTAATCAACCAATCCATTCCGAGAATTACGTCGAATTCTCCTAACTTTATCGGTATTAAATCTACCGATAACTTACGACCACGTACATCTACGCAACAACTCCTATGAATATCTTCAACAGGAATTATCTCTTCGTTTGCTACCTTAATGTTCAAAGGTATAGGCAATTTTTCAGGAAATAATTCTAGTCGTCTAGCAAAATCACATGCTATAATTGAACAAGTAGCACCCGAATCAAATAGCACGTATGCATTTATATTGTTGATCAGAATAATACCTGCAACTACATCCCCTGATGCCACCGCATCTTGGACCATCATATTAAAAGTGCGTACCATTGATTTCCCCGGCTGAGCTGGACCACTAATAGCTAACTTCCCGCTATTAGTTCCCTTATTTCCTTCTATCCCCTTCTTCGAGCAGTTCTTTGCTATGTGGTCAGTTGATCCACATGCAAAACATCCGTGATTTTTCTTCGAATTTGGACAGTTAGGCGAAATGTGCCCTTCCTATCCACAATTATAACAAACCGCCTTTCCTTTGAGACAGACTCCTAAGTGAGTCTTCATGAGTTTTCTGAGGCCTCCATCCTCCTCTTAGAGTCCCCTTGTTTTACTCTGGTATTCCCAGAGTTAAAGCCCTTCCTCTTCTGACCGTTGCCACTTCCACTGGCTCCCTCGGTCTTGGTTCCTCCATCAACCTTGCCCTTGTTTTTCTTATCCTTGTGTAATCTTTGCCGAGAGCCTCATTCCCACCTTCAAGCAATTATTGCCTTTTTCTAGTATGGTTCCAAAGGAAGTACTTTGGAACACAGAGATTCGGCTATAGAGCCAGGGTTTTAAACCTTGCTCAAATCTTCTAGCCTTTCTCACTTCAGTGTCCACTTGATGTGGAGCGAATCGTGCCAGTTCATTAAACTTGGCAGCATACTGGGGAACTGTCATATGCCCTTGTCTCAATTCCAGAAACCTCATCTCCATCATCCCTTGCATACTCGTGGGAAAATAGTTCTCGAAGAAAATCTCCTTGAACCTCTCCCACGTTAGGTTTCCTATATCGGCCCTAGCCTGGTTTGCCTCCCACCAGAAGTTGGCCTCTCCCTTCATCAAATAGGTTGCAAAGGAAACCTTTTGACCCTCCTCAACATTTTCTATTAGAAATGCTTTCTCAATTTCTTTTACCCATGTCTGGGCTTCTATAGGGTCCGTAGTTCCTTTGAACTTCGGCAGACCTACACTTTTGAAGTCCTTAAAAGTAGTAGCTCGTACTACTCCAGGAATCACGGGTACATTAGCCCCCATTCTATTAAATGCAACCGTTAAAAGATTAACGAACTCCTGCATTAGATTAACCGGACCACCCTCCGGTTGGTTAACATTAGTGCCCTGATTTCGTTGTCTCCTTCTTGGCGGCATTTTGCTGTTAAGAAAACAACACATCATTATTACTTTATTCTTGTTGGTTTGTTATTATTTGTAATAAAACAACAACTCATACTTATTACTCAACATTTTCCATAAAAAGACTTATATTGATTCATAACTTGTAGTTTAACACTACATTGTTTACATTACCCAGCCTTAGCTGATTACATTACAGAGACCTACTTGTTGACAACCATCTTGCTTCATCATGTCAACAAATTGTCAAGAAAGGCCCTCAACCGGGTGCCTCATATTTCCATCAAGTCAACTTGATGACGAAAGCCACCATCTTTCGGACCTTTCGGCAGCACCGAAGCACCCCCTACTAGAACCTACTAGTTGGTAACCATCCAGCATATGTCAACAAAATGTATAAACGTGCACCCGACCGAGGGAAAATGGGCAAATAAACCATTTTTTGGAACGTCCGCCATCTCTTTATTAAGCCGACACACCAGCATAGGCCACCAACGTTCGGACCTTTCATCAGCACTCAAAGCACCACCTACTAAGACCTACTTGTCGACAATCATCTTGCTTCATCATGTCAACAAAATGTTAAGAAGGGCCCTCAACTGGGTGCCTTGCATTTCCATCAAGCCAACTCGATGACTAAAGCCACCATCTTTTGAACCTTTCGATGGCACCGAAACACCTCCTACTAGGACCTAATGGTCGGCAACCATCCAACACCGTGTCAACAACATGTACGAACGTGCACCCGACCGAGGGCCAATGGCACGGGAGACCCCGACCGCGGGCCGGTTCAGCAGAAATCATGTCAGGCGTACCCCGACGGTCCTGCTATATGCCCTCAACACAAATGCATCATTGGGCATGCAAGAACATCGGGGAAGCTTAACACATCCCCCTACTCGTGCGCCTAGGCGTTGGGCACCTGTGTTGGGCGAGTGACCAAGGCTATCGTCTGGAAGGGACACCCGACTTGAGGCCGATTTAGCAGAAGAAGCGTCACAAGTACCCCCGACATTCTTGTTGAAACAAGAACGTCGTGGGCCCTGGGCGCAACCCCGTAGGAGGGAGCACAGTGCTGGGCGCTGGGCACGATGGGCCTCACTCAACGCCTAACACTGGGCGCCAGGGGTTGAGTGAGGTACCCCCTCCCTATAGTAGCACTTATGAAACAAAACCAAACTGACAACACTAGACATCACCCCTGCTTAAGGAGTCATAATGTACTTTTTTTAAGTAGTACACATTATTTTTTAGTGTTATCACCCACGTGTTCAAGCAAATACAAAATAGTACCCCACAAAAAAGTTTCAATATAATTAAAAGAACAAAATTAATTATTATTGTATTTTAGTTAAATAAATTATTTAAAAAATATTAAAAATACAAAAAAATTGTAAAAATTAAAAAAATTATAATATTGAAAACTACAAAATGCTTGTAAATTGTAGGTTGATGATTAATGTTTCCAAAATACATACAGAAAGAAAAAAATATTAATATCAAGCGTCCCATCAGCGCGTCTTTGGCTACTGGCCATGCTCTGGTGTCTTTTCGGCGCAGCCATGATCGACGTTAGGTGCTTCTGGACCTTTGCTGGGCACGCTGGTCGATGCCTGGGCGCGCTGGGCAACCCCCGAGCATAGTGGGCGACACTTGTGCACGCTAGGCGATGCCTTTGCGCGCTGGGCGACACCTGGGCACGCTGGGTGATGCCTGGGCACGCTGGGCGCTACACAAATTCTTTTTTTTTTCTTGGACATTGAGGTCACATGTTAGGAAATAGTCCAAAATGCTTTCAAAATATCTCATTAGCCTACAACACATTAGTCACTATTTTTATTGAATAATGTTTGTTTACATTGTTTTTTTTCTTGTGCACGTTGGGGGTGCACAATTAGGCTTTGGCTAACATGAATTGGATATGAAACAAAAATGCGCTAGGAAGTGTGTTTGATTATCATGAAAGTCCCACGAAGTCGACCACAAACAGCTTTCCAAGGTTAGTGTTAGTCGTGGATAAGGAAGCAAGGATCAAGGTAACACAAGGCGATGTCAATGCTAGTCGATGCTACACAATGCGCGACGATGCGAGGTGAGAGGCAAATAAATTCAACTCAAGGCGATGAGAGGCGAGCTCGTGCGGCAGTTTTCAATGTCTTAATGTGCATTGGAGACCTATCTGTCGTCCACGTCCAAGAGAAGAAGGTCGTGTTAATCTCGATGGGTTGCTCAACATGAACTAGGTTAGCTCGATGAAATGGTTTCGTGGCCACTTTTTTCATGTTTGTCGGCCTTTCATTCGCTGGTCGTGGTTGGCGTTGCCTGTTTGCGCACGTGTGGTGCTGCCTCTGGGCGTATTGGGCATTGCCACGGTGTGCTATGGGCCGGGGGACCTCTTCTCCTCACACATGTAATAAAAAAGGTCATGTTAACCTCGACTCAAGCTTTATCTCCTCGCGTTGGACTTTAGTTGCTCAACATGATTTGGTTTAGCTCACGGCGATGGGACATTTCCAGATTTTCATGCATGCTTTGCATTTGTTTTACCTATTGGGCGTGATGGGGCAGTCGAGTCGGGCCATGCACTTGTCATTTTCACGCTACGGGTAGGGGACTTTTGGATGCCCACACACTCATTAACCTCAACTTAAGATTTTCATCCTCTCGTTGGACTTAGGTAGGTCGCTCAACAAGACGGGGGGAGGGGGTGCATGCCAGATTTGCGTTCATTTAAGATTTTGGGTGCACGTATTGGGCGCTCCCTAAATTGGGCTCTCTGACATGCTTTGGGCGATGGGCGAGTGTTACCTGAGCGCGTGGCGTCTTTAATACACTACTTTTTAACTTGCGACGATAGCTTTGATTGTGCGCCGTTAATGTACAACTTTGCTTGTGCGCGACAACGCACTACTTCGCCACCGATAACCCATTGCTTGGGCAAAAGGCCCCGTTAACCTCCATTTGAGATTTACCTATTCTCGTTGGACTTAGGTTGCTCAGATGTGCCTTACAACCTTGCATTTTGCTTGGCGTGTTAGTCAATTCCTTCATGTTGGGAATGCGTTGCCTCCTAGGTACGTGTGCTAATAGTTGGGTGCGCATTGCCTCATGGTATGAAATCTTAATGATTGGATGCATGTTGTCAGACGCAATGGCGCTTAGGCGCCGCTTCGATCGTTACCTGACGCCGCCGGGCTCACTTTGGCGTGCATGGGATGCTAACTTGCTTTCCTTTTTGGTACCGCTTACTTTGATTTTACTTGGGCGCCGACGCTACCAATATTTGGGAAAATTTAATTGTGCATCGCCGAGGGAATCCGAAAAGACACCTTCCTTGCTGTAAGGCATTCAATGGGCAGGTTAGCTGGGTGCCATTACGGTACTACTTTACTTGGGGCCAATCAAGGCATTATAATACTTTAATTGGGTACCGATAACTCAGTGCTTATGCAACGACATGACATTACTTTACTTGGGCACAGTCAACACATATTTTCTTGTGCGTCATTAATTCACTGTTTTTCTTGGGCGTCATCAACCCTTGCGTGTCTAATCAGTCAGGGACTTTGTCACTCACTTGGGCATTAGTATCGGTGAACCTCGACGATAGTTTCGGCAAAAGGAGATGAGTTGTTTTGACGAATGGAGGGGGAGGGATGAATCAGAGCGACGCAGGGCTGAATCTCAGAGGATCGTGGCATCAAGGCCACTCTGCCTCTGACAATACCCAGTCGCATATTTAAATCATATGCAAAGGATTCTACCCACCACTCGATGGGAATTGTACTTCATGGAGACCCGTGCGGCTCGTCCACCGTACGGGCTTGGCCGTTAGGCCTCTACTACTGGTCGGCAAATGGGCAGCAGGCACATGCGTCGCTTCTAGCCTGAATTATGAATTATAGGCATTCAGTCATAATCCAGCGCACGGTAGCTTCGTGCCACTGGTTTTTCAACCAAGCGCGATGACCAATTATGCGAATCAACAGTTCCTCTCGTACTAGGTTGAATTACTATTGCGACAATGTCATCAGTAGGGTAAAACTAACATATCTTACAATGGTCTAAACCCAGCTCACGTTCCCTATTGGTTGGTGAACAATCCAACACTTCACAAAGATAGGAAGAGCCGACATCGAAGGATCAAAAAGCAACGTCGCTATGGACGCTTGGCTGCCACAAACTAGTTATCCCTGTGGTAACTTTTCAGACACCTCTAGCTTCAAATTCCAAATGTCTAAAGGATCATTTGGTCACGCTTTTACGATTCGTATTCGTACTGGAAATAAGAATCAAACGAGCTTTTACCCTTCTGTTCCACACGTGATTTTTGTTCTCGTTGAGCTCATCTTAGGACACCTACGTTATCTTTTTAACTTGATTGTGCCAACCCAAACCAAACTCCCCCACGACAATGTATTTAGCCCTCGATCCCATGAAAGTGAGCCTTTTGTCTAAATAGAGGGGCAGTGCCCCGCTTCCGATTCACGGAATAAGTAAAATAACATTAAAAGTAGTGGTATTTCATTTTCGCCATTTCGGCTCCCACTTATCCTACACCTCTCAAGTCATTTCACAAAGTCGGACTAGAGTTAAGCTCAACAGGTCTTCTTTCCCCATTGATTACGCCAAGCCCGTTCCCTTGGATGTGGTTTCATTTGGATAGTGAAGCGAGGGACGATGGGAATCTCGTTAATCCATTCATGCGCGTCACTAATTACATGACGAGGCATTTGGCTACCTTAAGAGAGTCATAGTTACTCCCGCTGTAAGACCCCAATTTTTTTTAAATAAAATTGAATTTCCTCTAATTATTATTTTGAATAATAAGGTGTTAAATTGATATAATGCTTTTGTTATGGGTGAAATGTGCAAATTTTGCAAAATAAGCAAGTGGTTATAAAATATTCATTGTTGTCGGGAAATATTCGTTTGGTCGTGAAATATTCTTGCTGTCGGGGAATATTCGTACGATGGCTCAACCATTTGTGGTCCCCATAACGGAAAATTGTCGGATGAAGAAAACAAAAAGTATGAGTTTTTATAAATAATTGGCGTAGTTATTACGAATTAACCTTTGTTGGAATACACGGTGGTTAAAGTACTGCGATGTCTGCAGCGGTTGCCGCGATAGTTAACACGATATTGCACAGTGTTTTTGGATTATTGATTCTTTCGTAAGAAGGCACTACTCAATAATTATTACAGTAATTACTGTTCAATATTTTATTTTTATGATTCAATAATTGCTACGTTGATATTTTATATTATTGTTGATTCAATAATTATCACTGCACAGTATTTCCCATTATCAGATCAATAATTCATATTATTTGAATAATATTATTAGATAACATTATTGGCAATGTATAAGGAAATTCTGTCTAGAAAAGGAGTTTGGTCACCTAATTACGTGCCAGTAAGGAGAAATACTTCTCGGAAAGCCCCCTCTTTCCTAGGAACGACCCGATTGTCATTATTGTGATTCTATAATATTATTTGTGAATAATTAATTATTTATTTATATGATAAGGAAAATATTTATTTTATGTGGATATAAATGAAGGAATTAATGCGGAGGAGTTTTATCAGTATTTTGTCGGAATGGAGGTATTAAAAATCATTCGTATGTGGATTTCAGCCATTTTCTGTTTGGAATTCAAAAAAATTATTTTCTACAAAGTTGTAGAGAATTAAATTTCCTATGCAATGGACATAAAATTCGTATTATTCTGATAAAATGGCTATTTATTATAAATTATTAAAGTTTCAGAAATAAATATTTTTTAAAACATGAGTGTGCCCCACTTTTATTTGTTGTGGAATTTGCTGAATTTGGTGGGCCCCACTTGTGGAGTGCTAATGAATTGGCCAAGGAGGTGTTCGTAGAAAACTTTTTTAAAATATTAATATTTTATTAAATAGTCTGCTTTGGCTTTCTAAGTATTTTTCTATAAATAGGGTGCTTTGTTAAAATTGAAAATCACACCAGAATCAGAAGTTTTCTCTCTATAATATCAAACGTATTTTGTGAGTATTTAGATACTTTGAGAGTTGCTATTTAGTGCAAGTTTCCTTCAACATTATATCCGATATTCCAGTCAGAAGTACTGTTCTTTTGAGGTAAGGGATGTTATTTTCTTCATAAATGATGTTATTTCGTTCAATATCATTATGCCAAAATATTAGTATGAATTTTATTATGAAATTTTTACCTTTTCATGTCGAGGTTACTATTCACGTATGCGGCACTATTCATAAATACAGTACTATTCACGATTATTATTCATGAAGTATGATTTTTCTTATTAAATTGTTACCTTTTGTGTCAGGATTACTATTCACGTATACGACACTATTCACAGAAAAATTAAATTTTCTTTTCTTTGTTCAAGTTGTCTATTATGGTACTATCTTTGATTGTATCCATGTTTTGATCTTCATTCTTGAATTTTGCTCTACCATTGATTATTATAGAGTATTTTTGAACTTTCATAAACAATCTTTGTCCTTTTATCTCACTGGATTCGTTTCTTTAAGATATTTTTCATCATCCTCAGTCTTAAATGGTGATACTTGATGAATATCTTTGGCCTATAGTGCAAAGATGAAAGATTACCTGATTAATATCTTTGGCCCGTAGTGTAAAGATGGACAGGTGTTGAGATTAACATGACCAACTGGTGATACAAATGAATATCTTTGGCCCGAAGTGCAAAGATGAATATTTGGTTCAAGATGTATATTGATTGATGTTACATGGATAACATATTGATGATGTACTTTTAAATCATTGAAGATAGTAGATTTCATTATCTACTTAACTCTTCTAATGAATTGTTATTTCCGCTGCGAATATTGATCTAAAACTTATTGTCCATTA
Source organism: Panax ginseng (assembly GCA_020205605.1). NCBI lineage: Eukaryota > Viridiplantae > Streptophyta > Magnoliopsida > Apiales > Araliaceae > Panax > Panax ginseng. The sequence goes on from CM035150.1 coordinate 20,855,189, forward strand.
TATTTTATCTGATTTATTGAAGACTACCGATAATTTGTTCTACATTATCTTAGTCATAATATTCTTTACTGGGCTAGTTGAGCTCACCCTTTTCCTTTTTGTTCCATTTTTCTTCTCAAGAGGCGAGAATATAGTGGGAACTAGTCAGGGTGTGGAGTGATGTTTATAGTCAGTTATTTTAGCAGTCCTCACTATTTTGTAAAATAGTGTTTCAATAATTGTAATGAGGACTTATTTGAGTTTGGATATTATCTACAAGAAAATATTTGTATTTAAACTCACAACATATGTGTTGTCGTATTTTGCACGACAATTGTAATAATAAAGTTGTAGTTATTTTATGTACCATGTATTTGGCAACCCAAGATAGGTGATGTATACCTATTTTGGGGATGTCACAGTTGGTATCAGAGCATTGGGATATGGTCTCTGGCGGAGATCGGGGATCAGAACTAGGAGGGATAATATTTTGGCGGAGACGAGTAAATCCTTCGCTAGTGTGTCCTACCGAAGCTTATTTGTGTTTAATTGGTCTGTCAGAATATAAGGATAATATATAGTATGTCAATTTCTTTAATTAACCCTTATTTTATGGTAGTATTTGATAATGGCAGCTGAAAATGTTTACAATGGAGTGAATGAGACTGTGGAAACTCCTTTAACCACCAACCAGGAGAACGTGCAATAGGACAACAATGTTCCTCTTGTAAATAGCACCATCGATCAAATGATGAATGATGTGATGTTTAGAAGCTTTTTGTAGTTCATGCAAAATTAGACGAGGGAGACTCATGTACAAAATACAGGTGGAAACAATGGTAACACGCGGCTTGTCACAACCAAGCAGTTCAAAGAGTTGGGACCACCAGAAACTTTGGGAAAACCGGATCCGATCAAGGCAAAAACATGGGTTAAGCAAATTATCAAGATATTTGATGTTTTGGGATGCACGGAGGAACAAAAGGTTCCATTCGCCACCTTTATGTTTCGTGGTGAGGTAGATTACTGGTGGAAATCTATGAAGCGTACCCAGCTAGCCGCACTCCATATGTCTTGGAAAATGTTTCAGAAATTATTCAATGACAAGTACTTTCCTGAAAGTATTCGTCATATGAAGGACGTAGAGTTTATTAGATTGAAATAAAACAACATGATTGTGTCCCAGTATGAGGCTAAGTTCGCGGAGTTATCCAGGTTTGCACCTCATTTGGTAGAGAATGAAGAACGTATTACGCGAATGTTTCTAAGAGGTTTGAAACCAGAAATTCGTCAATACCTTATTTCTCAAAAAATTTCTATATATTCAGATGTTGTGAATAGGGCTTAATTATTAGAGCGAGATAATGAGTGTGTTCAACCGAGGGACCATAACCAGGGTCATAACGGTGGCAGCAGTCATCGAAGTAATGACAACCAGCGGGGAGGAAATTATCCGGACAAAAGTAGTAATCACTGTGGTGGTAATCGTGGCCATGATAATAGAAGAAGCGAATCGTACAGGGAGAAGTGTGAAATATATACAGACCACAGGAGTCTGAAATATATTTTTAAATAGAAGGACTTGAATATTCGTCAAAGAAGGTGGTTGGAATTAATTAAGGACTATGATTGTGAGATTTTATACCATCCGGGTAAGACAAATGTGGTTGCCGACGCCTTAAGTAGAAAGGGTCGGGAGAAATTAATGATGTTGACCGCTCAGGAGGAACTAATTTCAGAAATGGAGAAACTGGAGTTGGAAGTGAAGTATCCTATGGAAATAGATGAGAAGCTATTCCAAATGCAATCTGGTACAATCCTATTAGATAAAGTTAAGGAGGCTCAACTTCAGGACGAAGAATGTAAAAAGGTGAAAAACAAGATGTCCGAAGGAACCGAACCAAGATTTAAGATGGATAAGGAAGGAATACTGATATTTGAAAGTATAATTTGGGTACTGCCAGTACCAGAGATTAAGGAAGAAATTTTGAGCAAGGCTCATAGTTCACGATATTTGATTCACCCTGGTAGTACCAAGTTGTACCAAGATCTTCGACAACATTTCTAGTGGCCAAATTTGAAACGAGATGTTGCAGAGAGTGTTGCCAAATGTCTAACCTGTCAGAAAGTGAAAGTAGAACATCAGAGGCCGAGTAGGTTGCTACAACCGTTGGAGATCCCAGAATGGAAATGAGAATATATTACGATGGACTTCGTGGTTGGCCTTCCGACAACTCAGAAAGGCTACGACGCAGTATGGGTTGTCGTTGACCGATTGACGAAATCCGCACACTTCCATCCGATTAAAATCAGATTCAACTTAGACCAGTTGCCATGGTTATATATGAAAGAGATTATTTCGAGGCATGGAGTGCCGGTGTCAATTGTATCCGATAGGGATCCGCGCTTTACATCAAACTTCTGGAAATGTCTACAGGAATGCATGGGTACACAATTGTGAATAAGTACAACATATCACCCTCAGACAGATGGACAGAGCGAAAGAACGATTCAGACATTAAAAGATATGCTAAGAGCCTGTGTGATGGACTTTAAAGGAAATTGGGATGATCACCTACGGCTAGTAGAGTTCGGCTACAATAACAGTTACCACGCTAGTATTGGCATGCCGCCTTATGAAGCGTTATACGACAGAAAGTGCAGAACTCGGCTTTACTGGGATGGAGTTGGCGAAAGACAATTACTAGGCCCAAAATTGGTACAACAGATAACAGAAATAGTCAAAGTGATCCGAACACGACTGGTAGCACCTCAAGATAAACAGAAGAAATACGCTGATCCACATCATAAAAATGTTGAGTTTGAATCGGGTAGTTATGTTTTCTTGAAGGTCTCTCCCTGGAAGGGAAAGATCAGGTTCGAAAAAAAAGGAAAATTAAGCCCAAGATTCATTGGACCCTTTGAAGTACTGCGAAGAATCGTTGAAGTTGCGTATGAGGTAGCCTTACCTCCAGCACTCGAGAATGTCCACAACGTCTTCCATGTCTCTGTATTACGACCCTACAAACCCGATTACAAGCATGTAATTGAATACGAACCCCTACATTTTGAAAAAGACTTATCTTATGAAGAAATTCCTATTCAAATTGTCGACAGAAAAGAACAAGTTCTCAGAAATAAAGTAATACCTTCTGTTAAGGTAATTTGGAGGAACTACAACGCTGAAGAAGCAACGTGGGAACTCGAGAGAATATGATGAAGAATTACCCTCATTTATTTACGTAAATTATGTGAAAGCGATTCTGGGGACATAATCTTTGTAAGGGGGGAGAATGTAACGGGTCAAATTTATTAAGTCGTGCTTCTAGGGACAGAATCCTTTTAAGGGGGGAAAGATGTGACAAACGAGATTTTGTAATTTAATTTTAATATTTATTGGATTAAATAAATATTTTTGATGATTTAATTATTAGATTAAATAATTAATTGATGCAATTGTGATAGATTAATATAATTATATGTGTTATATTTATTAAATTAATGTGGAGAATATTTATTATTCAAGTATGTATTTATGTGAGCTTATTGAATCAAATGAAACATTTAATAAGCATAATATTATTTTAATTAATGTAATAATTAATTAGAGAGTTAATAATTTGACATAATTAATAAATAAGAAATTAATTATGTGACTATGTTAATTAATGATAAATTGTCATATTTTATTTAAATTAAAGTAAATAAGATATTTGATTTATTTTATAATTGGATGTGACACTATTGAACTATAGGATAAAAGACTTATTAAATTAAATGGTTTGAGCCATTTAAGGTTAACCAAACGAAGCCTTATGGGGAGTTAATAGCAGTTAACCCATGATTGGGTTAACTGACCACCACTATGCGCTCAACTTTCTTTTATAAAAATTAATACGTATTATTCTTCTTCCTATTTTCTAAATTTTCAAAGCAAATCACAGAGAGAATTTAGAAATTTTGAGAGTAAAGGAAAAGGTTTGTGAGAGATTGTAAGTTATGATCAACCTTATGTAATTCAAGCAGAGCAATCAAGGGTAAGCCCTTAAACTTAAATTTTTATTATGGTGTTTAAGTTTTTCATAAAAATGGCTTTTATGTTTTGTAAAAGTTCTGTAGTGGAAAAAGGAGTAACGATTATGTGTTAATTACGTGATAAATGTTATCATATCGTATTTGGTTATATATATTGTTTAAACCATATCATCAGTTTCATAAAAACATGTCGTATATTGTTGCTACAAAATTACAGAGTATAAAATATGGCCATATGGCCTTACATACCAAATTTGATACGTCTATCATAGGTTATATCATACATTTATGCTCGTAAAGGATTATGTATATTAAGACGAAGAGACCAAACTTCAAATGAACGGATTCGGTGTTATAACGAACCCGTAGTACTGATTTGCATGTTTTGTTTTCAAAACCTTCAAGAACATCAAGAACAGTAAAATCACATGTGTTAATTTTGTTAATTTTGTGTTTTAACTCATTAAAATCATGCTAGAAGGGTTGAGTAGTTGTTATATGTATATTATAATGTCTTGGTATGTCTAAATTCATGTAGGAAATAAGAAATTGGTAGAAATTGGCATGTTCTGCGATTTTTTGCAAATTGCAATTTTCACATTACTAGTCGCTACGCAGGCTCACTTGCCATTGCGCGAACACAAGAACCATGCATAATATAAAGCCACGCATACAATGCCATTAACGGTGCGGTAGCCGGTCGCTTACTGAGAATGAGAAGAATAAGTACAAATTAGTGGTTTGTAGCGCCACTCTCCAGAATGTTCAGAAACAAAAATTTTAAAGTGTTCAAGTCCATGAATGTGATGTTAACCTAATCTAATGAACATAAAAATATGTTAGAAGTATAATGAGATGTTAAAATAGATTCTTAGCATGTCAATAATGCATTTATTTGTGAATTGAATTATTAAACGCATAGTTAACTTATTGTTCGTGAAATGTATATTATGTGACAATAAGTGTGGTAATTTGACTAAGTATAGTCATAACCAAAGTTTAGACAAAAGAATGAACTTATGATGACTAGTTACATTATAATTAACTAGAGTTGTGAATGGAAATGGTATGTAGGATTATATCGAAGAACGTGTATAATTAACGTGTAATCTACGCACGAGATAAGTTTCCTAACCCTACTTGTTATCATTATTCAAGTTTATAAATCAAGTTTAGTTTGTTATATTAAAGATTATCTATCATTTCAAAGTATGATTCTGTTATACAATACTTGTTCTATTGTATACCTCTTAAGGTTGTTATTCAATTTAATTATCATTTATTGTTGACCTTATAAGACTAGTGAACCCTTATTTGATTCGACTAGTCCATAGTTGATGAATGTTCTAAATTTCAGAACCCTTACTGAATTATCTAAACCAAACTTCCTTTGGTGCGGACTCTGATGTCAAACTGAGATGAACAACCCTGTATAGGGATTTCTTATGCGTTAGCGTTAAGATATTTTGCTGAGATGGTACTAAGAAATTTGATCCTCTAAGTACTAGTAGAAGAGTCCATAGTCTTATTATGATATTAAAGGTTTCAAGTATAACCCTTGATAACCTAGGACATAGTTCAAGGTCTTATGACCCTCAGAAATTTTGTGAATTGTTGTTATTCATTCTTGATTCAAAAGTTGAGTTTTTATTTCAGAAGTCTTTGATTCACTCGCATGTTATTATATATTGTTATTTTATTTTTATACTTGTGGGCAATCATGCTCACTCTTGCGTAATAATAACATTGTAGTTAAGAACGAAAGGTACGATGAGCCTTGTACTAGCAAAGGTAAGGGCAAAGCTAATAAGTGATGAAGACTTGTTATTTAATTCTAAGAATGTTATTGTCAAGACCTGATGTTGTTTAAGACTTATTATTTGTTTATGTTTCCGCACAGATGTTTAAGGTTAGTTTGACCTAGGATTATATTTATTATTCAGATGTTGTAACCCCATAAGGGGAGGATTTATTTCTATCTATTGCATGGTTTGCATTTATTATGGGTAGATAGATAGATGATATTTGTACAGTGAACGCCAAATCATGTGGAAATTAAGTACCCGGATTTGGGGGTGTCACAGGTTGGTATCAAAGCTGTAGGTTATGAACCTTAGGTGGTGGAAAAACCTTAGGTAGTAGCCTTATAGAAAGAACATAGTGATGGAAAACTCTTATCGAGTTCTAAGAAATGAATTTTTTTAATTCATTGAAGATAATAAAAGACTTTATGTGCTTATGTGTCAAATTATGTGCTCATTAGTACGACTTAGTAACTAAAACTTGAAACTATGTTGTCAGGATGTCGGATGTTGGAGAAGCTAGTCGAGCTGGGGAGGAGGAACCCCGAGTACCTACTGAGGAGGAGCCCCGAGACATTCATGTTGTCAGGGATCAGTTGATACAGAGAGAGCCATATTCTCCATTGATCACTGTTGTTGGTCAGGAGCATGAGCCTGAGATTGATCCAGAGGAGGATCCTGAGGAGGAAGAGGAAGAAGAGGAGTTCCCATCGAACTCCATCGATGCTGAGATGTACGACGAGTTATATGACCGTAACATAGAGTTACGTGACACTTTATCGAGATCGACTAATGAGCGATTATTATGCATGATTACCATCGAACAGAAGGATAGGGAGGTTGTGACTCTTCACACACGTCTGGGAAATGTAGAATGGGATTTGGTCCACGAGAAGGGTCAAACCGAGGAGAAGACTGAGGAGATAGAGAAGTTGAAGAAGGAACTGAAAGAAAGCTCAGAAAGGCTACTCATAGCAGAGGAGGGCTGGGTAAGAGAATCACGTCGTGCTGATCTTGCAGAAGAGGATGGTCGTGCAAAGAAGGCTAAGCTTGGGGAGACGTACTCTACACTTAATAATGCAATGGATGAGGCTCAAGATCAAGTTTTGAGGTACCCAATCTAGTTCGAGGGACTACCATCGTACATGCTGGATCGCAGGACGATGTCTCGCATCATGGAAGAGGAACGTAGCAAGGCTATTCAGCACCTTAACAGACAGTGATAGAATTTGTTTAATTACGTGAAAAAATTATCTGGTATTTAGATGTAAATTCCGATGTAGTTATGAACAAAGGAATATTTTAATATTTTAAATCATGTGGATTCTTTATCTCGGGATAGTTAATGTCAATAGCAGTGGTGCTATCGTTTGATGTTAAAACTTTTGATTTGATTAAATATATCAAGTTATTTGAGATAATGTGTTAAGTGATTATGTTAAATTGTTGAGTAATGCCTTAACTATTTAGAGAAATAAATAAAGATCTAATAAGCATATATTTTAACAGAAATATGCCGCCAAGAAGAAGACAACACCGTCAACCAGCTCAGGAAGAGTCAACGAATAACAATAACGCCAATGCTAACCCTACTCAACAATTAGTGAACTTACTAGCTGGTGCGATGAATAATCAACCTCAAGCTCCACCGAATACAACGTTTAAAGACTTAAAGGCGGTGGGACCGCAAGAATTTAAAGGCTCCATGAACCCGATCGAAGCTCAGACTTGGGTGATGGAGACGGAGAAGGTTTTTGATGTTGCTAGAGTCAGAGAGGACCAGAAGACTGCTTTCACAACGTTTATGTTGAAGTCTGAAGCCATCTATTGGTGGCAAGCAAACAAGGTCCGTGGAGGAGAAGGTATGATTACCTGGAAGAGGTTCAAGGAGATGTTTTTCGAGATGTATTCCCCGACCAGCTCTCAGAACCAAATGGAGGTTCAGTTTCTAGAGTTGAAATAGGGGAATATGTCCGTACTTGATTATGCGGTTAGATTCAATGAGTTGGCGAGGTTCGCCACATATCAAGTACACACGGATGAGAGAAAAACAAGAAGGTTTGAACAAGGATTAAAGCCATGGTTGTATAACAAAGTGTCGTTGTTTCAGTTGAAGACATTCGCAGGAGTACTAGAGAAAGCCATACTCACTGAAGGTGGAAGCGATGCGGTAACCAAATATAATCAGGACCAGAAGAGGAAGAAGAATGAAAGTGAAGGAAATAACAAGGCTAGTGGAAGTAATACGGGAGGAGGTAATAATAATCAGAAGAGAAGCTGGTCTGACAACACATCAACTGGAAATCAGCAAGGAGGTTAGAAGAAGAGGATCTAAGCATGCCCAACCTGCGGGAAAGCTCATCTGGGAGTTTGCATGAAGGGAAAACGAGTGTGCTACAATTATGGTCAGGAAGGCCACATAGCACCTAACTGTCCTAACCCAAAGAAGGGTGCCTGCTTCACTTGTGGTTCAAAGGATCATCTGGCAAGAGACTGTCCTAAGAAGGGATCTGGAGGGGCAGGATTAGGAGGAAATCGGGGAAACAACAGTGGAAGCACCTTGACTATCACAGGACCAACCGCAACCAACTGACCGACCGCCAGGACTTTCAACATGACGGTGCAGGATGCAGTTCAGTCTCATGATGTGGTGTTAGATATCATTCCAATCAATAAAGTTAATGCTTATGTATTATTTGATTCGGGTGCTACTTTTTCATTTATATCCGATGACTTTCCTAAAAACTTAGGATTGCCTAAGGATGAGTTAGAATACCCCATGAACATAGAAATTGCGAATAGAGAATTAATCCCTGTTAAGTACGTACATAAGAATTGTAGAGTGGATATTAAGGGTAATATCATGAACGTAGATCTTATCCCTATTCGACTTGGGGAATTTGACGTTATCTTGGGAATGGACTGGTTATTCAATTACGGGGCTGTAATTGATTGTCAGAAGAAGCGTATTAATCTTATCACTCCGTCAAAGGTTGTGTTTTATGGTAACAAGTCGCCTAGACAAGTGAGTTGTCTAACGATGATGCATGCCAGGAAGTTGTTAAGACAAGGCTGTGTAGGATATTTAGCTTACATAGTCGACAGTCGTAAAGAGAATCCAAAAGTAGAAGAGATACCAGTAGTGAGGGACTTCGCCGATGTATTTCCAAACGATTTGCCAAGACTTCCACCTAATAGAGAGGTTGATTTCGTGATCTATTTGGCGCCAGGAACTGTTCCAATATCGAAGGCACCATACCGAATGGCACCAGTAGAGATGAAAGAATTAATGATACAACTACAAGAATTACTGGACAAGAAGTACATTCAACCGAGCGTATCACCGTGGGGAGCGCCGGTGTTGTTTGTGAAAATGAAGGACGGAACAATGCGGCTTTGCATTAACTATAGAGAACTGAATAAGGTCACGATTAAGAATAAATATCCATTACCGAGGATCGATGATCTTTTTGATCAATTGAAGGGAAATACTTTTCCAAGATAGACTTTAGGAGTTGTTATCATCAATTGAAGGTGAGGCCAGAGGATATATCGAAAATAGCATTCAGAACACGATATGGTCACTATGAATTTTTAGTAATGTCGTTTGGTCTAATGAATGGTGTGTTCAAGCTGTTTTTGGACAAGTTCGTAGTGGTATTTATAGATGATATTTTGGTATATTCGAAAACTAAGGAAGAACATGAAGAGCATTTGAGATTAACGTTGGAAGTGTTGAGAAGGGAGAAGTTGTATGCCAAGTTTTCAAAATGCAAATTTTAGATCGAGCAAGTACAATTTCTTAGGCACATGATCGATAAAAATGGAATTTCGATAGATCCATCCAAAGTCGAAGTCGTGATTAACTGGGGTCAGCCGAGAACGCCGTCGGAAGTACGAAGTTTTCTTGGATTAACAGGATATTACAGAAGATTCATTCAAGACTTTTCCAAGATCGCAACTCCGCTAATGAATTTAACTCGAAAAGTTGTGAAATTTGTTTGGACGGAGAAGTGTGAGGAAAGCTTTCAAGAATTGAAGAAGAGGTTGAGTACGGCACATGTGTTATCTCTTCCGGATGATACAGGAAATTTTGTTGTTTTTAGTGATGCGTCGCATAAAGGAGTTGGTTGTGTGCTTATACAAAATAGCAGAGTCATTGCGTATGCGTCACGACAATTGAAGGATTATGAGAAGGGGTATCCGACCCACGACTTGGAGTTAGCTGCAGTAGTTTTTACTCTGAAAAACTGGAGGCACTATCTCTACAGGGAGAAGTGTGAAATATATATGGACCACAAGAGTCTGAAATATATTTTTACACAGAAGGACTTGAATATGCGTCAAAGAAGGTGGTTGGAATTAATTAAGGACTATGATATGAGATTTATACCATCCGGGTAAGGCAAATGTGGTTGCTGACGCCTTAAGTAGAAAGTGTCGGGAGAAATTAATGATGTTGACCGCTCAGGAGGAACTAATTTCAGAAATGGAGAAACTGGAGTTGGAAGTGAAGTATCCTATGGAAATAGATGAGAAGTTGTTCCAGATGCAATCTGGTACAATCCTATTAGATAAATTTAAGGAGGCTCAACTTCAGGATGAAGTATGTAAAAAGGTGAAAAACAAGATATCTGAAGGAACCGAACCAAGATTTAAGATGGATAAGGAAGGAATACTGAGATTTGAAAGCAGAATTTGGGTACCGCCAGTACCAGAGATTAAGGAAGAAATTTTGAGCGAGGCTCATAGTTCACGATATTCGATTAACCCTGGTAGTACCAATATGTACCAAGATCTTCGACAACATTTTTGGTGGCCAAATTTGAAACGAGATGTTGCAGAGTGTGTTGCCAAATGTCTAACCTGTCAGAAAGTGAAAGCAGAACATCAGAGGCCGAGTGGGTTTCTACAACCGTTGGAGATCCTAGAATGGAAATGAGAACATATTACGATGAACTTCGTGGTTGGCCTTCCGATAACTCAGAAAGGCTAAGACATAATATGGGTTATCGTTGACCGATTGACGAAATCCGCACACTTCCTTCCGATCAAAATCAGATTCAACTTAGACCAGTTGGTAAGGTTATATGTGAAAGAGATTGTTTCGAGGCACGGAGTGCCGGTTTCAATTATTTCCGATAGGGATCTGCGCTTTACATCGAACTTCTGGAAACGTCTACAGGAATGCATGGGTACGCAATTGCGAACGAGTACAACATATCACCCTCAGACAGATGGACAGAGCGAAAGAACGATTCAGACATTAGAAGATATGCTAAGAGCCTGTGTGATGGACTTTAAAGGAAATTGGGATGATCACCTACCGCTAGTAGAGTTCGGCTACAATAACAGTTATCATGCTAGTATTGGCATGCCGCCTTATGAAGCGTTATACGACAGAAAGTGCATAACTCCGTTTTACTGGGATGAAGTTGGTGAAAGACAATTGCTAGGCCCAGAATTGGTACAACAGACATCAGAAATAGTCAAAGTGATCCAAACACGACTGGTAGCACCTCAAGATAGACAGAAGAAATACGCTGATCCACATCGTAAAAATGTTGAGTTTGAATCGGGTAGTTATGTTTTCTTGAAGGTCTCTCCCTGGAAGGGAAAGATCAGGTTCGGAAAAAAAGGGAAATTAAGCCCAAGATTCATTGGACCCTTTGAAGTACTGCGAAGAATCGGTGCGTATGAGGTAGCCTTACCTCTAGCACTTGAGAATGTCCACAACGACTTCCATGTCTCTGTATTACGACCCTACAAACCCGATTACAAGCGTGCAATTGAATACGAACCCTACATTTTGAAAAAGACTTATCTTACGAAGAAATTCCTATTCAAATTGTTGACAGAAAAGAACAAGTTCTCAGAAATAAAGTAATACCTCCTGTTAAGGTAATTTGGAGGAACCACAACGCTGAAGAAGCAACGTGGGAACTCGAAGAGAATATGATGAAGAATTACCCTCTTTTATTTACGTAAATTATGTGTAAGCGATTCTGGGGATAGAATCTTTGTAAGGGGGGGGGGGAGAATGTAACGGGTCGAATTTATTGAGTCGTGATTCTGGGGACATAATCATTTTAAGGGGGGAAAGATGTGACAAATGAGATTTTGTAATTTAATTTTAATATTTATTGGATTAAATAAATATTTTTGATGATTTAATTATTAGATTAAATAATTAATTGATGCAATTGTGATAGATTAATTTAATTATATGTGTTATATTTATTAAATTAATGTGGAGAATATTTATTATTCAAGTATGTATTTATGTGAGCTTATTGAATCAAATGAAACATTTAATAAGCATAATGTTATTTTAATTAATGTAATAATTAATTAGAGAGTTAATAATTTGACATAATTAATAAATAAGAAATTAATTATGTGACTATGTTAATTAATGATAAATTGTCATATTTTATTTAAATTAAAGTAAATAAGATATTTGATTTATTTTATAATTGGATGTGACACTATTAAACTATAGGATAAAAGACTTATTAAATTAAATGGTTTGAGCCATTTAAGGTTAACCAAACGAAGCCTTATGGGGAGTTAATAGCAGTTAACCCATGATTGGGTTAACTGACCATCACTCTGCGCTCAACTTTCTTTTATAAAAATTAATACGTATTATTCTTCTTCCTATTTTCTAAATTTTCAAAGCAAATCACAGAGAGAATTTAGAAATTTTAAGAGTAAAGGAAAAGGTTTGTGAGAGATTGTAAGTTGTGATCAACCTTATGTAATTCAAGCAGAGCAATTAAGGGTAAGCCCTTAAACTTAAATTTTTATTATGGTGTTTAAGTTTTTCATAAAAATGGATTTTATGTTTTGTAAAAGTTCTGTAGTGGAAAAAGGAGTAACGATTATGTGTTAATTACGTGATAAATGTTATCATATCGTATTTGGTTATATATTTTGTATAAACCATATCATCAGTTACATAAAAACATGTCTCATATTGTTGCTACAAAATTAGAGAGTATAAAATATGGCCATATGGCCTTACGTACCAAATTTGATACGTCTATCATAGGTTATATCATAAATTTATGCTTGTAAAGGATTATGTATATTAGAACGAAAAAGACCAAACTTCAAATGAACGGATTCGGTGTTATAACGAATCCGTAGTACTGATTTGCATGTTTTATTTTCAAAACCTTCAAGAACATCAAGAACAGTAAAATCACATGTGTTAATTTTGTTAATTATGTGTTTTAACTCATTAAAATCATGCTAGAAGGGTTAAGTAGTTGTTATATGTATATTATAATGTCTGGGTATGTCTAAATTCATGTAGGAAATAAGAAATTGGCATGTTCTGCGATTTTTTTAACTGCAATTTACAATACTAATGCTCCACGCCAGTGCGCTTGTGACAGAAAGCATTAAGAAGCTGCCGCACCTTGTACGACATGACGCCTTATGATTATCAATTAACCTGTGTCATAAATGTGAACAAATACAGACGCATAAGAATAAAAAACAAAGTGGCGCCGTAGCGCTACTCTCCAGAATATTCAGAAACGAAAATTTTAAAGTGTTCAAGTCCATGAATGTGATGTTATCCTAATCTAATGAACATAAAAATATGTTAGAAGTATAATGAGATGTTAAAATAGATGCTTAACATGTCAATAACGCATTTATTTGTGAATTGAATTATTAAACGCATAGTTAACTTATTGTTCGTGAAATGTATATTATGTGACAATAAGTGTGGTAATTTGACTAAGTATAGCCATAACCAAAGTTTAGACAAAAGAATGAACTTATGATGACTAGTTACATTATAATTAACTAAAGTTGTGAATGGAAATGGTATGTAGGATTATATCGAAGAACGTGTATAATTAACGTGTAATCTACGCACGAGGCAAGTTTCCTAACCCTACTTGTTATCATTATTCAAGTTTATAAATCAAGTTTAGTTTGTTATATTAAAGATAATCTATCATTTCAAAGTATGATTCTGTTATACAATACTTGTTCTATTGTATACCTCTTAAGATTGTTATTCAATTTAATTATCATTTATTGTTGAACCTTATTAGACTAGTGAACCCTTATTTGATTCGACTAGTCCATAGTTGATGAACGTTCTAAATTTTAGAACCCTTATTGAATTATCCAAACCAAACTTTCTTTGGTGCGGACTCTGATGTCAAACTGAGATGAACAACCCTGTATAGGGATTTCTTATCGTTAGTGTTAAGATATTGTGCACGATGATGGTACTAAGGGTGATCCCCTAAGTGCGAGTAGAAGAGTCCATAGTCTTATGATATTAAAGGTTTCAAGTATAACCCTTGATAACCTAGGACATAGTTCAAGGTCTTCTGACCCTTAGAAATCTTGTGAATTCTTGTTATTCATTCTTCATTCAAAAGTTGAGTTTTTATTTCAGGAGTCTTTGATTCACTCACATGTTATTATATATTGTTATTTCATTTTTATACTTGTGGGCAATCATGCTCACTCTTACGTAATAATAACATTGCAGTTAAGAACGAAAGGTACGATGAGCCTTCTACTAGCAAAGGCAAGGGCAAAGCTAATAAGTGATGAAGACTTGTTATTTAATTCTAAGAATGTTATTGTCAAGACTTGATGTTGTTTAAGACTTATTATTTGTTTATGTTTCCGCACAAATGTTTAAGGTTAGTTTGACCTGGGATTGTATTTATTATTCAGATGTTGTAACCCCATAAGGGGAAGATTTATTTCTATCTATTCCATGGTTTGCATTTATTATGCGTAGATAGATAGATGATATTTGTACAATGAACACCAAATCATGTGGAAATTAAGTACCCGGATTTGGGGGTGTCACAGGTTCTACCCATTTTTTTATCTCTCCTACTTGTGCTCAACGTTTGATTTTGACTCCGGAGAAATTAGACTTTGACTTATCTGTTGAAACTCCGTTAGGAGAAACTTTCATTACATCCACGGTTTATAAATCTTTCTTGATTCAAGTTGGGACCATCACATTACATGTCGATCTTATTTCTTTGAAAATACATGCATTTGATGTGATTTTAGGGATTGATTGGTTAACCACTCATCATGCCAAAATTGATTGTTTTCGTAAGGTTATTAGTTTTCATATTCCTAACCAACCTGTTATGCGAATTCAAGCAACCAAACTACTAAAGTTAATCACTGTCATATCAAGCCATAAAGCCATTCATTTATTGAAAAATGAATGTCTAGCTTTCTTAGCCCATGTAATGGACTTTAACAAAAATATGTCAGATTTGAATAAAATTTCTGTTGTTAGTAAATTTCCTGACGTATTTCCTAAAGAAATTCCTGGTCTACCCCCAGAACGTGAAGTTGAATTCTTTATTCACCTTGAACCTGGTATAAAACCCATTTCTAAAACCCCATATCGAATGACTCCTATTAAACTTTAGGAGTTAAAGGTCTAACTACAGGAGTTGTTAGACATCAGTTTCATTCGTCCTAGTACATCTCCTTGGGGTGCTCCTGTTTTATTCGTAAAGAAGAAATACGAGAGTATGCAACTTTGTATTGACTACCGGGAATTGAACCATATCACCATCAAGAATAGGTATCCACTACCTCGCATTGCTGACCTGTTCGACCAGTTGCAAGGAACATAATTCTTCTCAAAAATTGATCTTCGTTCCGGATATCATCAGTTAAAGATTAAAACTGAGGATATTCCAAAGACTGTGACGCCCCCAAAATAGGTATACATCACCCATTCTGAGTCACCAAATACATGGTACAAAATTCAAATACAACTTAATTATACAATTGTCGTGTAAAGTACGACAAAATATAAGATGAGAGTTTCAACACAAATATTATCTTCTAGACAATATCCAAACTCAAATTTAATATTATTACATTTATTTTCACACTAGTTCACAAAATAGTGAGGACTACTAATGCAAACATCTGGACCGTCACTCCGTTCCCTGACTAGTCCTAGCTATATTCTCAATTCCTGAAGAGAACAGTGAAAGAAAGAGTGAGCTCAACTAGCCCAGTAAGAAATATTATGACTAAGATAATGCAAAATAAATTATCCTTAGCCTTCAACAGTATAACAACTGATAGAATATAATAGACAACAAGTTTTAGATCAACAACTGCAGCAGAATAAGCAATCTTTTAGAAAAGTCAAGTAGAGCATAATATCTACCATCTTCTATGATTTAAAAAGTTCATCATCAATTTTATCCCTGAGACTCAGCTTAATAAATAATCCACATCATCGAATCATGCCTGCACTACGGGCCAAGGATATTCTTTAGTATCACGACCACGAATTATCCATGCACTACGGGCCAAGGATAATTGTGTTTTCATCAACGGTCATGATCATGCCATAAAAAAATTCATATTTGCACCCTTGGCCGAAGAGAACCCATGGCCATGATCATACCAAAAACTGTCCATCAATGCACTACGGGCCAATGAGGACTTTTACCACATCATTTGTAACATTATGATCATGATTATACCGAATAATCCCTGGTCATAATCATACAAAGTACATTTATGCACTACGGCCAAAGATGACTTTCATAACAATAAGCATGAGGATGATGACAATGACATAATAATTCAATAAAACAAGTTCAAGGATAAATTTTAAAGATTTATAATTTAATTTATCCAGAAATCAATAACGTTCGAATTGTCAACATGATACTGCTCTGTGGAGTAAAATTCATGAATGATATTATATCAAAATGATTTGGACCGAAAAGAAATCAATTTTTGTCATGAATAGTGCCCCGGGTGAATAGTACCCAAGTGAGTAGTACCCCGTGAATAGTACTCCAGCATGAAAAGTTAAAACTTATCAAGAATGCTCAGAATAATATTTCCATGGAAAGCTGAGATGGGATTGAAGTCAGGAAAGATTCAAGACCTAGCTACCCTTAAAGCTGTTGCTGAGCACATCCAGTTCGGAACTTATGGAAACAACCCCCGAAGGGTCCATAAAAAGAAAGAGGAGGATGTTTCCTTGATACTACAAGGTCAAAAAGGCAATCAGAATATACATGTCCATAGGAGAAATTACTCCCCTTTTCAAGCTCAGCCTTCAAACCCTCCATTGCCTAAAGGTGGAGAAGTCAAACACCCTCGAGTGTTCACACCCTTAGGGGACTCACTCGAGAACATTCTCAATCTTCTGACGACTCAGAAGAAAATCACACATCTTCTAACACCAGCCAACCAGAATGGGAGGGGTTTCAATGCTACTCGGAAGTGTGCTTATCATGCCGGGGCACCTGGACATGATATTCAGGATTGTTGGGCCTTGAAACATAAGATCTAAGATTTAATAGATAACGGTGAGATCGTGGTCACCAAACCAAACCAACCTCACGTACAAGACAACCCTCTTCCTCAACACAAAGAGGAAGAAGTCAATATGATTAATTGGAGCAGTGGACAGAGTTCCAATTTTAATGGTGAATCATCTTAAACTATCAAAGACGGTGTTGACAAATGGGATTATGCAAAGTTCCAATTTGTGATGGAACGAAAGATGAAAGTTCTGTGTAAACAAATTGAGCAATTGGCAGAACTGGTGACCCATCAGCATCAAGTCACACGCCAATTAGTCATCCAGGAGCATGCTAGTCTCCTCCCGTTTGTTATGAATACTCCATCATCGCCTTCAAAAAATGAAACACTAGAGGACAAAGTTACAAAGAGAGTAAATGCCAAAGCCCGTCGAGATTTTGCCAATAGAAGGGAATTTACATACCTGGGCCAACCTATGGAGGAGATATTTCAAATGCTGATCAATGAAGCAATGATCACCTTCCATCTACCTCAAATTAATACCCGTTCAGGACGGTTCAATTCTGATGTAGTATGTCAATATCACTTCCATTCTCGCGGTCACAGCGCGAAAGAATGATGGGCACTCTGCCACCTTATTCAGAATCTAATTGACAGCGGTGTCCTGCAACTGGTAGATGATGATACTGTGTTATGTGAGAGTGAGAATACCTGTCCTACTAAATGGAAGGGATTGGTAGCAGTTATATCCACTGAGGCTGATGGGACTGTCAAACCATTCACAATACAAGCAAGTCAACTTAAAGGAGTTGATAATCCTTTAAAAGTGGTTGCACCAGAGCTAATTAGCTTATCATTCAGATCACAATATCCTGTTATCATCTTACAAAAAATCCCATGGAATTATGGAGATGCTGAAGGATCCACCTCTCATACAACTGCTGTAGTGTCGAAGGAGAATCCGTTGTATCTTCCCCAATAGGTGATAAAGCCTACCATCAAATCAAAGGGGAAAATTCCCATGGAGAAAATTGAAAAATTCCTCCGTACTATGGGTCATAATAAAGCCAGGGTGGTTTTAAGCTTAAGAGAAGCTCCACATCAAATTTCAATATTGGACTTAGTTTTCTCTTCCGAGGATCACAGGAAGATCTTATTGAAGGTTTTGGAAGAAGCCTACTTGCCGAAATCAGTGGATGTGGAAAAATTTCAACATTTGGTTGATCACATTTTTAACAACAATGTGATATCTTTCACTGATGATGACATACCGCTCGAAGGGACCGATCATATCAAGACATTGCATATTGCTGTTTGGTCCTCCGGGTACATGCTAGATGGAGTCTATATAGATGGAGGTTCATCTCTAAATATCTGTCCTTATGATACTTTGGTGAAGATGAATGTCAATCTCAAACGGATCCGAAGCAGCCATACGGTTATTAAAGCTTTCGACGGATCCCACCAAAATTTAGTCGGGAAGATTGAACTACCAATTGAGATTGATCCCCATACATTCTGTGTATCTTTTCACGTGCTCAAAATAGATCTAGGATACAACCTGCTATTGGGAAGACCGTGGATTCATATGGTAGGGGTCGCCCCTCCACTCTTCATCAGCAACTTAAATACATCATTAACGACAGCCTAGTCACGATTAACGCTGAACCGGAATGTCCTAAACAAGGTGACATACCACTTAATTCAGAAGTTGAACCGATCAGTTTTCATGCCCTGGAGGTGAACAACACCCACTACCATCCTATTGGGGTGCCACCTCTCACACCCAAGATTTCTGCCAAAGTGACGGCAGCTACTTAAGAAATGATGTCATTGGGTCAT